>OX382277.1:32261821-32861821 GCA_947507595.1 Pyralis farinalis | reverse complement strand
ATAATCTTGAAGAAACCGGGAAAGAACACGTATCTGGAACCAAAGTCGTACAGGCCAATAGGCCTCTTACCTGTCCTCGGCAAAATTCTGGAAAAGATGCTGGTGGCCCGCCTCAAGTTTCACCTATTACCCAGGATGAGTACTCACCAGTACGGATTCATGCCCCAGCGAAGCACGGAGGACTCCCTCTATAAACTGACGGAATATATACGAGATGAAATTGATAAAAAGAAAATTGTCACATTAGTATCGTTGGATATAGGGGGGGCCTTCGACAACGCTTGGTGGCCAGCCATAAGGGTCCGTCTGGCAGAGGAAAAATGTCCAGTGAACTTGAGGAGGGTTCTGAACAGTTACCTGGAGGATAGAAGGGCTAGAGTAAGATATGCCGGGGAAGAATTCAGCAAAAGAACATACAAGGGATGCGTCCAGGGATCGATTGGAGGCCCAATATTATGGAACCTCCTGTTGGACCCCCTTCTAAAGGAAATGGAAAAGAATAACTACAACTGTCAGGCATTTGCAGACGACGTAGTGCTGGTTGTCAGTGGTGACACCGGCAGCGAGATTCAGGGACGGGCGAATGCCGCTCTCGGACGTGTTGAGGAGTGGGGCGCAAGAAACAAACTGGTGTTTGGACCGGACAAAACAAAAGCAATGGTCATCACGCGTAAGCCGAAATATGATGTCCCACGCCTCACCATGGGCGGGATCGGCATAGAGATGTCCAGGGAAATCAAGCTGCTAGGTGTCACCATAGACGACAAACTAACGTTCAACTCGCACGTCGCGAATGTCTACAGGAAAGCAATAGAAGTGCACAAACAACTTTCTAGAGCTGCAAAAACAACTTGGGGACTCAACCCAGAAGTTATAAAAATAATATATACAGCCACGGTAGAACCCATAATACTGTATGCGGCAGCGGCATGGGGATCGGCTGCAAATAAATTAGGAGTTCGGAAGCAGCTTGAGGTTGTTCAGCGCGGAATAGCACAGAAGATATGTAGGGCCTACCGCACAGTATCACACAACTCGGCAATAATACTGGCTGGCCTGCTCCCGCTGGACCTTAGAGTCCGAGAAGCGGCGGAGCTATACAAGGCAAAAAAGGGTGTGCCTCGACCGGACCTGTGCGGGGGCAAAGTGGAGAGTATGGCTTCTGCGTTGGATTCACCGCATCCTGCCGAGTGTGCTGAGCTGGGACTCGGCCTGGTCTACAGAGAGCAAGACGTACCAAACAGTGAGTTACAGGTCTGTATATACACGGATGGGAGCAGGATAGAGGGACGGGTCGGAGCCGCGCTCTCCATGTGGAAAGACGGCACCGAAACCAAAACCCTCAAGCTTGCTCTCCCGAGTTATTGTACGGTCTACCAGGCTGAGCTCCTGGCAATATGCAGGGCGACGGAGGAAATCTACAGGTGCGGAGAAGATACCTTCGGCATATTTTCGGATTCCATGGCCGCGCTACAAACGGTCAAAAATGCTGCTTGCCTGCACCCGTTAGCAGTGAAAACCAGGATGAACATAAAAGACCTGTTCAACCAGGGCAAAGCTGTGACTTTGTCCTGGGTTAAAGCACACGCCGGATTAGCAGGCAATGAAAGAGCCGATGAACTAGCGAAGGAAGCGGCCCAAAAGTCAAAGAAGAAGCCAGATTACGACGCGTATCCTGTCTCCTTCGTCAGGAGGAACATACGTAGTGCGACTCTTGACGAATGGAACAGAAGGTACGTCACCGGCGACACGGCGGGCGTAACAAAACTGTTTTTACCCGACGTTGCTGCGGCATATAGTGTTGTGAGAAAACTTAAAATAGACAGCGTGACAACCCAATTGATGACGGGGCACGGTGGATTCTCCGAATACTTGTATCGCTTCAAGTGTAAGGAGAGTCCATCGTGCATATGTGACCCCGCAAAACTGGAAACAGTGAAACACGCCATATTTGAATGTCCAATATACGCAGCAAAAAGGCGCGAACTCGAGCTGGAAATAGACATGGATATGGTGACCCAAAATGCAGCTGAGATCATGACAAGTAATAAAAGAGATAAATTCTTAGAATATTGCGTTAAAGTAGTAAAAAGTATAATAAGTAAAAATAAAACATAGTGATAAGAAATAATGCTTACTCAATATTTGTAATATTAAAGTCAAGCATTAAAAAATTGTTAAATAGAAATAAGAAAATACTGTATAAGAAATAGGCTAAGAAAAATTGTAGACAAAGATAATTAGAAAATAAAAATAAAATTAGTAAGATGTAAAGCTAGCATAAATGGAATTGTACTAAACTGTAAGAAAGCACAAAAAAAATAAAAGTTAGTATAACAATACAAGTGTAAATAAAGTAGTCCCTAAATAGAATATTTTTCAATCTTTCAAGTTTTTGTTTCGCTGCTCGGAAGTTCTTCAAACTCTCCGAGAAATAGTATATAGACTCAGTACACATCGTAGCATATAAAGAACCACTTTTAAGTGCGTTTATAGTAGTTTTCCATAGTTTTCCTTTCGTTTTTCCGTTAAAAAAGTAAGAATTCGCGTATTTACTCGTTTTTCGCGCTCAAACCTAGTTTTTTCGCGTCTTTTATCGGTGCAAACACTACGAGGCATCTGTCCTCGTCATCCCGCGTAGTTTCCCATCAAAAAATCGCCCCCACCACACCCTTTGTAGGCTCAACCATATAAAGGAAGGCAATACCGACACGAAAGCAGTTTCAGATTTTGACGAGTTCGGAACCGCCGCGCGCCTCTGTGCATTCCTGACACTGGGAAACGTTACCTTACATCTCCTGCCACCTAAATTAGAGAAATTGGCGACACACGCCTCGCTTCAAATAACTATACATACCGTATTTAAACGCAACAATACACAATGATTACTGTTAGGAATCCTACTAAGACCACCCCACCTGCTGCTAGAGCCGCATTGAGAAGTAGCGGACAAATCATAGACGATGACAGCCAAGACAATACCACTCATGCACCGGTCGAGTTTCGGGCATCCTCACCAGTGAGAATTACGATAACGGATCCGCCAGGAAAAGAGTTGCTAAGTCAGGACATCGCGCCACCACCACTGCCGGCAACGGTGGCTCAGGTCGGGGATATATCATCCATGCAATATGTATTGCAAAGACTCACTAAAGAAATAGCAGACCGAGTGACAGAAGGCAAGAGCCTAAAGAAGGCCAACAAACTGATAGTGGTCAACTGCACCAAGGAAATTTTTAAGATAATAGATGTCATGCCAACCATCGCTACATACAACCCAGGAAATGACAAACCCCGTGAGGGACGCTCAACTCAGCCTGTCACACAATCCCCAAGTACATACGAGAAGCTGGAAATACTACACGCTGACATAATAAGACTTGGGGAAAAACAGGAAGCAACACGTGCAGATATCAAAAAACTAAATAGCCGGCTCACAAACACTCTGATAACCAACGCCGTTCCGACGGAACCAAATCCACAGCACACCGAAAGAACTTACGCGCAAGCCGCAGCAACCGAGAAAACCAGCAGTCGACTACCTATTAGAAATAGGCCGTCCGCAATAATTGGCCCAAAGTCGGATGCAACCACAAACAACACCAGGGATGACATTCTGCGACTATGGAAGGAATCAGTCACGTACAGAAACAAAAACTATGCGCCCGTAAAAGTGACCCCCATAGCGAAAAACACAAAACTCAGAGTAGAGTTCGAAACGACTGCGCAAAGAGATGAAACAATAGCAGAAATCGCCAAATCCGGTACAATGGTAGCGGAACCCGCCAGAGAGCTTAACCCCATGGCCACACTCAAAGGTATCTCTAAGACAATACCAGAAACCGAACTCATCGATATAATCAGGACCCAAAATGGCATAGATGACAGCGACACTGTCCACCTCAGCATGACAAGAAAAAACAAAAACACCAATCTATACAATGCAACCCTCATGCTCAGCCCCGCCGCATGGAGGAAGCTGATCAGCATGGGCAGAGTGAATATAGACCACCAAAAAGTGTACATCGAAGAACACATACCAGTAAAGCAATGTTATAAATGCCTACAGTTTGGGCACACAACAGCTAAATGCACGACTGAGGCACAGCGATGCTCTCATTGTGCATCCAACACACACACATACAAAACATGCCCGGATAAAGATAACAAAGACGTAACTAAATGCTACAACTGCGCTGAACAAAACACTAAATATAATACCAACGTAAACACAAAACACACAGCCACCTCTCCCTGCTGTGTCAAGTTGGCAGCAATAAGGGACAAGGTTATAGCAAGAATCAACTATGGCTAACAACGCAAAGACACAACCCCAACGCATTCAACAACCTAACCCTCACATTAGATTTATTCAGTGCAACCTTGCGCGTGGTCGCGAGAGCGACCACGAACTTAGACAGTTTATAAGTCAGAACCCCGTAGATATTATCATGATTAACGAGCCACACTTGCGCAAAGATGGGAAAGTAAACAATATACCAGGACACGACCTCTATCAATTCCCTGCAAACACAACCATCAAGGCGTGCATAATGGTGAGAAAGGGTTTGGGCGCAACCCTGGGAGTAACCCAACACTCTACACCAAATCTCTGTATTGTAAGGATAACTATACAAAAACAAACCACCTATCTCAGCTGTGTCTATGTTGAACCCCGCGTGGATCAGCACAACACGCTCAATAAGCTCGAAGCGTTCATCGCAGAAAATCCCAATGCTAACCACATCATATGCGGAGATTTTAATGGGTGGCATACCACGTGGGGCTCCCAGAAAAACAATCGACGCGGTGATAGCATGCATGCACTCATAACAGCTCATGGACTAGCCATATGCAACATAGGTCGGCATCCCACGTTTGCAGCCACAACTTTAAACTTCGAACGCACGTCCATAATTGACCTCACACTAACATCGGGAAACATAACTACTAATGTAACCAACTGGCAAATAAACCCCCAAATCTGCCCAACGTCGGACCATCACGCAATTCAATTTGAAGTCAACACAAACCGAAACAGGGTATCAAAGACCAAAAATAAATCCACATTTAGATACGACACTACCAAAGCAAACTGGGAACGGATAAAGGACAAAATGCGGGAAGCAATAGAAGAAAGAGGCATAACAGTAAACAAAGTAACAACTATGGACAAGGGACAGCTCGACAAACTCATCAACGATATAACTCTCGCCGTGCAGGAAATCTGTGACTCAGAGATAAAAATAAAGAAACGAAGAGGAAAGTATGTACCATTTTGGAACGAAGAGCTGGAAACATTAAAAAAGAAACTAATTCACCAACACCATCGCATTCAGGATCTTAAAAGAAGTAACAAGCGCTCGACGGCATCCTCGCTGAGAGGCAAACCACTAGGGCAGAATATGTCAAAGCAATAAAACAGGCGTCAACGGAATCCTTCAAAAATTTTTGCGAGAAGCAAGGAAGCGAGGACGTCTGGACCCTGACTAACAAGTTAGTCAGAAGTCGACCCCCAACAAACCCCCCTTCAACCTTACAGACATCGCCAGGCACATTTACCACAGACGCGAAACACACAGCTCGCAAACTCATGGACAAATTCTTTCCTGAAGACCGGAAACACACAGACACACTCGCCCAAAAGGCAACAAGAGCACATGTGGCTACACCGATGGATACGCCTAACGATGACCTGTTCACCCCGGACGAAGTGCTGGCCTTGCTCAGAGGCATGAACCCGAAAAAGTCACCTGGACCTGATGGCATTACATCCGACATCTGGGTGAGGTTCGCCGAAACCTTCCCTGAGCTAACAACAGCGATACTCAACAGGTGTGTACAGATCGCATACTTCCCTACAGCTTGGAAACAAGCTACAGTCAAGATCTTACCAAAACCAGGTAAAGATGACTACGATAGCATAAGTTCCTTTCGCCCAATTGGACTCCTCAACGTGTTAGGGAAACTATTGGAGAAACTCGTAGCAAATAGAATAATGCACATGATGTATAAAAATAAGACCGCAAGCGAAAAACAGTACGGCTTCAGAGAACAAAGATCAACCACACATGCCCTTAGCGCGGCTATAAAACTGGTCAGAGACAGCAGGGCTCGAAAAGAACACGTGGTCGCGGTGTCGCTGGACATCAGGGGTGCGTTTGATCACGCCTGGTGGCCAGCGATACTCAAGCGATTGCGTCGGGTCGGATGCCCAGCAAACCTCTACCAACTTATACAAAACTATTTCACGGACAGGACGGCAACGGTAGCGTACGCCGATGCCACAACCAATAAAACACTTAACCGAGGCTGCATCCAGGGGTCGGTTTTCGGGCCGACTTTCTGGAACTTAATAATGGACGAACTCTTGGAAATGAACACCCCTGAGGGATGCCACTTGCAAGCGTTCGCGGATGACGTCCTGCTGGTGGCACATGGACCAGCCCTCGGAGAACTGGAGGACAACATCAACAGCACACTAACTGCAATAAGCCAATGGGGACAAGACAACAAATTACAATTTGCTCCGGAAAAAACTACTATGATAGCATTCAACAGGAAGGCGACGAAATTACGCATACAAATGAACGGAATAAAAATCCATAACAAAAAGCAAATTAAACTTCTCGGCATTATACTAGACCACCAACTAAGATTCACGCAACACGTTAAATACGCCATAAGCAAAGCCATGAAAATATATAATAAAATTTGTCAGTTCGTACGGCCCACCTGGGGAATATGTGCTGGCAACATAGCCACAATATATAGCCAAGTAGTCGTACCAATCATCTCATATGGAGCCATGATCTGGAGCTCGGCTCTCAAATACAAAATGGTAACCAGGCAACTAGTAATGTTTCAAAGGGGAATAGCCATTCGAATAATTTCTGGTTTCCGTACAATTTCCGCTACAGCGGCAACAGCCCTGGCAGGTCTCGTTCCACTGGACCTAAAAATAAGGGAAATAGCCGAGATTGAAAGAACCAAATTCGACGGAGTTCATGAGCTTCTCCCCAATGAAGTAACATACGAAAGGCAGACCAGCCCACAGCAACTTCCTCACCCTAGTCAACGCATAACACTCAATGCTGACGAAGCCTGGTCGCAACAGGAAATAGAGCAGAAGGTACCGGAAAGTCACATTAGGATATACACAGATGGCAGTCGTAGCGACGATGGGGTGGGAGCGGCATTCGTTGCGTTTGGTCCCAGCGGTGAAATAAAGCTCACCCAGCTCAAGTTGCATGACGTCTGCTCTATATTTCAAGCCGAAACCCTTGCAATCAGCAGGGCACTGGAGTGGGCGGATACAGAAGGTTGGAACAAGATCACAATCCTATCTGACAGTAGAGCTGCGATCGCAGAACTGGCCAACAGAAACACGAAACACCCTATAACAGTTTCAAGCCATAAATCCATCACTAACATCAGGCGCCGCGGGGGTGAAGTGGCGATAATGTGGGTTAAAGCTCACTCCACTGGACAACAGTAAATAAGTTCCCTTTCGAGAGTTCGTGTTTGCCGTTGACTAATATCGGACGAGGTGGTAGGAGCTTTGCTCCTTATGGTGGTCCATTCGGAGAGCGGTCTTCGGACGGTGGATGGAGGGGAGTACCCCTCGGCGCGGCGGGTCTCCTGTGTGCGGGTGTCGTGCGCAGGGGACAACGTCGTGCGAGGAGCTGCGGGAGCGGGAGCGCGCCGGTAGCGCGCGCACGCCCCGTCGGCCAACGGTGAGGGGGCGCCGGCATGTATGCTGGCGCCCCCGATTAGAGTTTCCACGGGCGGCGGGTCGGGGGACCTGCCGCCCCTGAGTGGATAAGTGGTGGATGGCTCCCCTCCGTGTTCGGGAGAGTCGTCGTGAGGAGTCAAGGGGGGCCATTGCCCCCCATATTGAGTCGGGCCCTCCGCGAGAGGGCGACCCTTGCCGAGCCGCAGTGAGTATACATTTGCCTATCCTGCGACTCGGCTAAGGCGAAGGAGGAACACCGTGGGGTTTTAGTGGGTAGTCCGGCCACATGCCGGGAGTCCCACACGAAGCCGACCCTGCTGCCCCCGCGGCGGGGGAGGCGAAGTGCGTAAATGCATTTCCCCACGTACAAAAAAAAAAAAAAAAAAAAAACCTAACCTAACCTAACCTAAAATTACTCTGGGGTGCGCGTCCGAAACCTCCACGTTGGTCCTCCTGTTTCTTGTCCCTTTCATATTCGTATGGGGGGAACGGAAGCGGGAGGGCTGGTGCACCCTGGACAACGGTAAATAAGTTCCCTTTCGAGAGTTCGTGTTTGCCGTTGACTAATATCGGACGAGGTGGTAGGAGCTCGGCTCCTAGGAG
The DNA here is from genome assembly GCA_947507595.1 of Pyralis farinalis. Lineage (NCBI taxonomy): Eukaryota > Metazoa > Arthropoda > Insecta > Lepidoptera > Pyralidae > Pyralis > Pyralis farinalis. Next base: position 32,853,483 of record OX382277.1, on the reverse strand, counting down.
CCCTGCTCCTATATGATGGTCCATTCGGACAGCGGTCCTCGGACGGTGGATGGAGGGGAGGACCCCTCGGCGCGGCGGTTCTCCTGTGTGCGGGTGTCGTGCGCAGGGGAGCAACGTCGTGCGAGGAGCTGCGGGAGCGGGAGCGCGCCTATAGCGCGCTCACGCCCCGTCGGCCAACGGTGAGGGGGCGCCGGCGACGCATGTATGCTGGCGTCCCCGATTAGAGCGTCCACGGGCGGCGGGTCGGGGGACCTGCCGCCCCAGTGTGGACTAAGTGGCGAATGGCTTCCCTCCGTGTTTCGGGGGAGCCGTCGTGAGGAGTCAAGGGGGCCAGCTGTTTGCCCCCCATATTGAGTCGGGCCCTCCGCGAGAGGGCGACCCTTGCCGAGCCGCAGTGAGTATACATTTGCCTATCCTGCGACTCGGCTAAGGCGAAGGAGGAACACCGTGGGGCTTTAGTGGGTAGTCCGGCTACTGGCCGGGAGTCCCACACGAAGCCGTCCCCTGCTGCCCCCGCGGCGGGGGAGGCGAAGTGCGTAAATGCATTTCCCCACGTACAAAAAAAAAAAAAAAAAAACTTAAATTACTCTAGGAAATTAAAGAAAATAATAAATTTAACCCAAAAATCTCAAAATTCGTATTACATAAATAATGCTCAAAATAAATCCAAGGCAACATGGCAAATAATAAATAATAACAATAAAAGGAAAGACTATATTTCAAAGATTCGATTTAAGGAAAATATAATTACGGATCACAAATTGATAGCAAATTCTTTTAATTCGCATTTCATTGATAAAATAGAATTTTCATCAAAACAGTTAGACGACAAAGTTTATTTACCAATTCAGCCACAATCGATGTTTTTAATGCCAATATTAGTTGCAGAAATCGTACAAATAATAAAATCTTTAAAAAATACTAGCAGCACCGGTTTTGACGATGTTTCTACAAAAGTGGTGAAGTTTGTGACTGAAGATATTGCTCCTCATTTATGTCACTTGATTAATATGTGTATCACCACTGGTATATATCCTGACATATTAAAACTTATGATCATTAAACCATTGCATAAGAAAGGGGATAAAACAAATATGTCAAATTTCAGACCAATAGCACTAGGTTCAATTTTTACAAAAATCTTTGAAAAATATTTAAATGATTCTATTTATAATTATTTAACAAAATATAAAATTCTGTGTGACGAACAAAAGGGATTTAGAAAAAAACAAACAATTGACATGGCAGTATTTGATTTAATTAATATAGTTTTAAGAAATGTAGATATTAGGAATCCGGTATGCGTCATGTACACGGACATGACACAGGCATTCGATTATGTAAATCGTAATAGACTAATAAATAAACTAAACGCTTACGGAATAAGAGGGAATGTTTTGAAATTATTAAAATCATATTTAGAAAACAGAAGTCAATGCGTTGAAATATCTAGCTTATGTTCCAAAACAAAACAAGAGGTTAAACATCTATCGAATTTCAAAATAAATAAGTTTGGCGTGCCTCAGGGAAGCGTACTTGGGCCATTGCTTTTTCTAATATATATAAATGACCTGCCTAAACATGTAGGACAAAAGATGGTATTATTTGCTGATGATAGCTCAGCCATAATCAAATGTGACAAGTTGAACAAATACGAATCTGACATAAATAACGTTTTAATTGATATAATCGAATGGCTCAATAAAAATAATTTAAAAATTAATTTGGAAAAAACTAAAATTATGCATTTCTATATAAAAAAATTACCTCCGTTGCTCAATATTCACTATTGTGATCAAAAAATAGAAGAAGTGCAAGTAACGAAATTTCTTGGCCTTAATATAGATAGTAATTTAACTTGGTCATCACATGTAGCGCAAATTTGTAGTAAATTAAGTAAATCTGCATATGCCTTATTTAAATTAAAGAATAAAGTGAAATTGGAAGTAGCTCTGGTTGCCTATCATGGTTTAGTAACATCTCATTTAAATTACGGTGTAATATTTTGGGGCAAACTCGCGGGATAATGACAGAGTTTTTAAAGCACAGAAAAGATGTATCCGTTCGATGTGCGGACTTAAATCTAGGGATAGTTGTGTACCTATTTTTAGGTCCCTTAAATTATTAACATTACCATGCATTTATATTATGCAAATATGTATTTTTGTTAAATCCAATCCTCAGCTGTTCCAAAAAATTTGTGAAACAAGAATAAGAAAAGATCATATAAGATCTCAATATAAACATAAGCTGTTGACAGGGGGATTCACAACCGCATTATTGACAAAAAGTTTTATTGGAATGGCTCCTGTTATTTTTAATAAACTACCTGATAATTTTAAAAGTTTAGACATGCTGAAATTTAAGAATAAATTAAAACTGTTTTTGACTACTAAATCTATTATAACATAAAAGAATATTTAAATGATAATTTGACTCAATCGAATTTTTTGACTATTTAATTGAGGTTTTTTTTTTTAATGATTTTTTTATTTTGACTTATTGATTTATGTGATTGTAGTATAATTTAATTGTCATAATATAATATTTTAATTGTTGTATGTCTGTTAAAGACAGGCCACAGTGATACACATACATTATTTAAGATCATTTTAACCTGTGTGTCTACAATAAAGAATATTTGATTTGATTTTGATTTGATTTGTAGACGATTCGCAAAAGGGAAAAAAGCAACAAAAACAGAATGGATAACAAGTGAAGAATTAAGAGAAACATTATATATATGCATTAAGGAGGTCCAGAAGGAAAGGTTCAAGGGTGAAATGAACAGTTTAATAAAGAAAGAAGCAATTAATAAAAAGAGCAAACTTACCTCTCTAAACCCGTTTTTAGACGATGTCGGTATATTGAGAGTTGGTGGCCGTTTAGAGAAAGCAAACATAGAGGTGTCGGCCAAACATCCAATTATTTTGCCTGATAAGTCGCATTTTACGAACTTAGTTATTACCAACGCACATGAAAAGACTCTACATGGAGGAATACAGTTAACTTTAAATTATTTGAGATTTCAATATTGGATAGTGAATGCGAAGAACTCTGTAAAAGCATGTATTAGAAAATGCATTACCTGTGTTCGTCAAGCTGCTACCACAAGTGAACAGCTGATGGGTCAGTTGCCTCAGGCAAGAGTTCAGCCATGTAGACCTTTCTATAAAAGCGGTGTAGACTATGCTGGCCCTATTAATATCAGGCTCTCGAAAGGCCGTGGCAATAAATCTTACAAGGGATATATTTGCCTGTTCGTGTGCATGGCTACACGAGCTGTGCATCTGGAAGCGGTAAGTGATTTAAGTGCCAGTGGATTTTTGGCTGCCTACAGACGTTTTGTAGGAAGACGAGGGTACTGTGCGGATCTGTTTAGCGATAACGGCACTAATTTTGTGGGCGCTTCCAAAGACCTGAAATCGTTGTTCAACGAAGAAAAGTCTAGCATTGCTAAAGAAATAGCTGAATGTCTAGCTTCAGAAGGCACCACTTGGCACTTTATACCTCCCCACGCTCCCCATTTTGGCGGATTGTGGGAGGCAGGTATAAAGTCCACTAAGCATCACCTTAGGAGAGTTGTTGGTAACTCCACACTTACCTTTGAAGAGTTAAGTACCGTACTGGCTCAAATTGAGTCTTGTCTAAATTCACGGCCCATTTCAAAATTAAGTAATGATCCTTCTGACCCCACTCCACTTACACCAGGCCACTTCCTAATTGGCGAGCCTCTACTATTGGTTCCTGATAATAATTACGAGCGGTGCAATATCAGTAGTCTTAGGAGATGGCAGTTGACGCAAAGAATGGTTCAGGACTTCTGGCGGAGATGGTCCCAAGAGTACCTAACGCAATTTTTTAATAGATACCGTTGGGCGTACCAAAGGCCCGAACCAAATGTCGGAGATATTGTTCTCGTTAAAGAAGATGGGTTGCCTCCCGGGAAATGGCTTTTCGGTATTATTGTAAACAAATTCCCTGGAGTTGACAAAATTACTCGTGTGGTTGGTTTAAGATGTAAGGGTTCCATCATAAAAAGACCTGTAACTAAACTTTGCATATTACCAATTACTGAATAAGATTTTTTGGGTTTTGTATTATAGCATATTTCAATTTTAAAGAGATTGTTTGCATAATTATATTAAGTAAGTACATGTTATTGTTTAGCATATGGTTAAGTATTGTTCTATTTTTATTTTATCTTTTCGTATTTGTTACGCTCATCATGAATTCAAGATAGCTTTATTATACAGTCCACTAAAGTTTTGTTTTTTTTATTTTTTCATGGTGGGCGGTGGGATGGACATTCTGTCCATGGTGGGCGGAATGTTCAACACATACATGTAATTCAGTTATGTGACAACAGATGGCGCTGTACTGTTTTGATTATTTTGTACATCATGTAATGTTTGCATTTTATTGCCATCCAATATGTAGCGTATGAATTTGATATTTTTCTGCCTTAATCATTACATGTAATTGTGTGGTAATAGCGAGTATCGTAATACACTACCAGTTGAGAAGTGAATAAATTGGTTTTATTTCGCTCGATTGAGTTTGTGTTTTTTGAAGTAACGGCGGTGAACAACAACTGTATATTTATAAGAAATGTAACTAAGTAAGAAATAGGTTAAGTCTGTTATGTAAAATAAATAAATAAATTGTCTGTCCAATGTCATTTCCCCAAAAAAGAGTTAAAAAACTGTAGCTTAGCTTAAAAAAAAAAAAAAAAAAACCCTTCGGGACGTCCACTTCGCACAGGGGGGAGCCGGAGGCGGCGACCCCGAAAAAAGCGGCGACCCAGGAGGCGGCGGCCCAGGAGGCGGCGACCCCAAAAGAGGCGGGAGGACCTGCCTCGGTCACGGCAGCGAATAGCTGGACCGAGGTGGTCAAAAGAAAGCCGCGGAAGCCAACCGCGCCCGCGGCCGAAGTGCGCAAGCCTTCGGCGGTGGCGAAGAAGGGGCCCAAAAAGCCCAAAGTGGTGCTACCTAGCTCCACGGCCGTAATACTTAAGTTACGGCCGGAGGCAGCGGCCAAGGGAGCCACCTACAGCTCCGCCCTGCTGGAGGCTGAGCGAAAGGTGGACCTGGCGGAGCTGGGCATTGCCTCGCTCCGAATCCGGCAGTCGGCAACTGGAGCTGCCGGACACACACAACAGACTGCTGGAGGTGTCCGGCGCCACCAGCCATGAAAAAGCGGACGGGTTGGCTTCCCGCCTAAAAGAGGCTTTGTCCGGCGTCGCGGAGGTCTCCAGGCCCGTAAAGTGTGCGGAGTTCCGCATCACGGGCCTGGACGATACGGCTACCGCGGAGCGCATAAAGGCTGCGGTCGCGCGAGAAGGGGGCTGCGCGCCTGACCAGGTCAGGGTGGGGGAGATCCGCTCTGACCTGCGGAGAGCGCGATCCGCCCAGATGCGCTGACGGCCGGTGACGGCAGCAAAAAAGCTGCTGGAAACGGGCAGCCTCAAGGTGGGTTGGAGCAGGGTGCAGCTCCAGCATTTGGAGACGCGTCCCATGCACTGCTTTAGGTGCATGGGAAAGGGCCACATGGCTGAGCTGTGCCCCTCCACGAAGGACCGCAGCCTTCTTTGCTATAGGTGTGGAGAGCCGGATCACAAGGCCTCGACCTGCTCGGCCCCACCGCGCTGCGCGGTATGTGTCGACGCCGGCAAACCTGCCGGGCACGTGATGGGGGAAAAAAGTGCAACCCCCCATCGGTGCGCGGGAAGACCCTCTCTCCCGGACGTGAGAGGGAAGAACAGGCGGCGCCGCCGGCCGAGATGTCCGAGTAATGCTTGGACACCTCGGCTTCCTGCAGGCCAACGTCAACCACTCCGCTGGGGCTCAGGACCTTTTCCTGCAGTCAATGGCGGAGTGGGACGTGGACGTGGCGGTGGTCTCGGAGCCATATGCGGTCCCCCCGAAATTTGTCATCATATAATGTCAATGTATGCATTTTATCATTTAATCTATACCTAGATGCATTTTCCGCCTCGGGCAACACGCAACGCAGTGAGTATACATTTGCCTATCCTGCGACTCGGCTTAGGCGAAGGAGGAACACCGTGGGGTTTTAGCGGGTAGTCCGGCCGCTGGCCGGGAGTCCCACACGAAGCCGTCCCCTGCTGCCCCCGCGGCGGGGGAGGCGAAGTGCGTAAATGCATTTCCCCACGTATAAAAAAAAAACCTTACCTAACCTAGCTATCTACAAACTTAGTCCCCGGGAGAGCCTTAGAGAAAAATTCTAAGAAATAAATATTCTAACACTCGCATCGAAAATCTTTTGTATGTCCATAAAAACATAGACTCATTTTGTAAAAAGAGTGATACTCATAACATAAATACTAGATATAAGCATAATCTTGTGTTACATGCAAGCCGTCTCCACAAAATAAGTAATTCTTTTATGGGGCAATGTATACGGTTCTATAACAAACTTCCCAGCAATATAAGAGAATTGTCAATAAACAAATTTAAAACTACTATTAAAGCCAAATTGTGTAGCAGAGCATATTATAAAGTATCTGACTATATCTATAATATAAAAATGAATCGCTAAATGTGTTGCTAAGCGCAAATCTCGAGAGCAGCTGAACCGATTTCGCTAATTCTTTTTTTAGAATATTCCTTGAAGTACGAGGATGGTTCTTACGAAGAGAAAAATTTAAAAAATTGCCTAAAAAAGTCTAAAAAGAACACTTTTCTATACTCCCATACAAAAGATTCGTAATAATACTTAAAAGTCAATTTGAACTTTAATGCCATACCCATAAAGTTTAAGTGTTAGTGGAGAGGTTCCGGGAAGGAAAAACAATTGAGTGACGTTAGTATAGAAAGTATAAAGGAGAAGACGTTTTGATAACCCGCATTCCAATGATTCCGACTGACGTCCCACTCGAGTTTAAACGACTGCAGTTTCCAGTACGGCTTGCTTTCGCTATGACTATAAACAAAAAAAGAATTTTAAGTGTTTTATAATTTTTATTTTTTGACATAATGTAATTGTTGACTTATTAACTTTCTTTTTTCTTTTTTTATCTTACTAGCTGACCCGGTGTCCCGAATAGCAGAATAAGTATTAAAAAAATAAAGAATCTACTGTTAGGCGGTACGAGGTTCGCCGGGTCAGTTAGTCTCACAATGTTAGTTACAATACTCCTCAGAAACGGCTCGACCGATTTTGATGAAATTATATATGCATATTCAGTAGGTCTGAAAATCGGTTACTATCTATTTTTCATACTCCTAAGTGATAAGGGTGGTCCACCCTAAATTTATTTTTTTTATGTTTTGGACAAAATTTTTACCCTTCTACTTAATGATAAAAATGCCTGGGATTGAGTCGATCCAATTGTAATGTAAGTAATAAATTATGTAAATTTGTTTGGATACCAAAAGAGGGATGCCTGAGTTTTTTGGTAGTATTTTTATCAGTGCTCACCTAGTCATAAACTGCAAGGTAGGGAAAAAAATTGTGACGATTCCAAACAAATGTAGCCATTTTTACGGAATAAAAAGATTTTGACTTTGACTTTGACAAATAGTTTTGTGTATTAGGTAAAATAAGTTCTTAGATATAAAATCAAATCAAATCCAATTTATTTTTTTATTTTATTTTATTATTATCACACATAACAGATTACAACTATTATAAAACGAAATATACAAATCATAACATTACAATCTAGGTTGCATTCCACGAACATGTGTGTACACAAGAACTATCAAGAAGAGTCGCTAACACTATGGATTAAACTATATAAAATAAAACTCAGTAAAAACATATATTTTAAATCTATGGCTAAAATTTCAAGTTTTTAGATTGTCGTCGGCTTGTGATAAAGAATATCTTTAAGGATTTTAATATATAAAGCCAGTTTAGGTAGAAAAATGTCGAATGCTGGGTTGTCCTTGGCGATTTCATTGCACTGACGAGCCATTCTAACCAGGGGGTTGTAAAAGGAAGTATTATTTTGGTAAACTTGTAGAGCAAAAAGTCCTGTTTGATTGGATCTACGAGCACTATATCGGATATTAAAAGTTATTTGAACAAGTATGTTAGGTACATCTAATATTGAATGAATTATTTTATAAATATAAATAAAATCAAAATACCGTCTACGTGCTTCCAGCTTCTGTACATTAAATTTAATTAGACGAGCCTCAAAATCGACAGTGGTGCGCCCCAAGTGTTGACGGTAGCATAAAATCCGTAGGCACTTCCTCTGCACTCTCTCTATATTTTCAATGTGAACAGCGTAGTGCGGGGACCATATTGGACTACCGTATTCTAAAATACTTCTGGCGAGTGTATTGTACAAGTAGAGAAAAGAATGGGTGCCTCTGAAATTTTTATTGGATCTGAAAATAAACCCAAGAAGTTGATTGGCTTTTGTCACTATGTGCTGGTAATGTTCCCGAAATGTAACTTTATTGTCAAAAATAATTCCCAGATCTTTAGCGACATGAGACCTCCTAAGGACCTGGCCGTCAATGGTGTAATCATTAACAATCCCTTGATGCTTGTTAGTGAATGAGATGACGAAGCACTTGTAAATATTGAGGTACATCAAATTATTTCTGCACCAACAAGAAACAACATTTAAATCTTTCTGTAAAAGATCGTAGTCATCACGAGATTTTATTGTTTAAAAATTTTTAAGTCGTCGGCGTATAAAAGACATTCACAAGATATGTTCATTATGAGATCGTTAATGAATACAATAAATAACAACGGTCCTAAATGTGACCCCTGAGGCACTCCAGATGGTACGTCAGTGGGAGATGAGGTGTAAGGGCTACAAATTGACTTCTTTTAATAAGAGATCAACCAACGAATGAGACTACCCTGAATACCATAGGAAGCGAGTTTGATGCAAAGTACTAAAACTAAAAGATTAGTTACGGTTGATCTACCTTTTATAAAGCCATGTTGACTTTCAGATATCAGAGGCCTAAAATGACAGTATAACTGAGCTTTGCAAAACATGACAATATACTTATGGGTCTATAATTTTCGCACCTAGACTTGTCACCGTTTTTAAAAATGGGAACAATATGAGCTATCTTCCATCGATTAGGAAAGATTCCATTTGTGAGAGATTTATTAAAAAAAATGCTTAATGGTGTGCATTGCTCTTTTCTACAACGCTTGGCAAAAGATGGGGGGTATTTGGTCGGGACCAGCTCCTTTACTTATATCGAGATGTTTCATTTTCGTCATTATTTCTGTCTCAGTAATATGAATATGGGCCATAGAATCCATAACACCTCCCTCAGTCGACTGGTGATTGTCGTTAGATATATCAGAGGATTGATCCTGCTGATGATCTGTTTCAAATACCGAGGTAAAGTAGTTTGAAAACAGCTCACAGACACCCTGTCCAGTTGAAAAAAAAGAGTTGCCAAATTGCATGACATTTGGAATTGAGACACGTCCCTTCCTATTATTTACAAATTTCCAAAAAGGTTTTATATTGTCTGCCATTGACTCTTCAATTGAGGCAACATAGTTTTTATAACATACATCCATCATTTTTTTAGCTCTAGCACGTAATAGAGAGAATACTTCATAATCTCGTGGGTTATTGAATTTCTTAAAGAATTTATGGTATTTATTTTTTTCTCCTATACATTTTATTAAGGGTTTGCTATACCAGACAGGATATTTATTGGACTTCATAGTTGTTAATGGAGTATATTTATTAATAATTTCGAAACGTTTTTCATAAAAAATATCTACGCAAGCATTTACGTCAGAGCTCGATAAAAGGTCGTGCCAGTCTATTAAATTCAAATCATGTCGTATGCTATCAAAATTACACCTTGAGAAGTTCAAACGCTTGTTGTTACTTGGTTTTAAGTTATTTCCGTATTATTTTTACTGCTATAAGGACACCACCGCCATTATCTTTTGAGGAATTAATAACATCGCGATCTCTTCTAAAAATGTTATAGCGAGAGTCGAGAATCTCTCCATCAAAGATATTACTATTCAAGTTTGTCTCCGTTAGGCAGATGACGTCATAGTTACTATTCAATAAATTTTGACAAAATTGTGGCAATTTAGTGCGCATTCCATTAATATTCTGATAATAAACACTAATCATAATGTAAGTGTATTGGAATTATTATATAAAAAATATTTAGATAAGTAGAGAAATTATCAATTTTTACAAGAATTTATTAAGACAGTTAATAGTTCTGACATGCTGAGCAGGACTCTGTTCGTCCTTACGGATGTATATTTGGCCGAAGCGAACCCACACAAACTTGAAATTATTGTCTCTGCAAAATTTCCGCGCTGTATTATGCACTTCTTTAGTTTCCGGAGAGAGGTGTTCATCCACATGAATTCTGCGTGTTTCGCCCACAAAACCAATATGACTAGAGGCGAGTTTATCTCTGGGATGAGCTTTATTAAAACGAGTCACCGCTGACAGGAATAAGTAAATATATTACGAGGTCTCACAGATGAAGGATTCATTTTCGAGATCCGACGGCAAGCATCTTACATCAGTCTCAGAAATATCAATTTGCAAACACTCGCAAAGTTTCTTGAATATGCCAGACAGGTTCTCGTTTTTATTCTCTGGCACCTCGTGTATCTCAAGATTCATGTCGCGTGAGATTTTTTCTATAGTTCGTATCGTGACTAAAATTTAGCGAGTGAATTCTGGCATTCTGAGAGATCAAATTGCAACTGCTTGACCAATTTGTCCTTTTCTCTAATCTCAGACTTTAAATCTGCTTGTTCAGCAGCCAAGTAGTCAGTCGTAGAAGAGAAATCAGTCTTCAAGTTCTCGATTGCTCGGTTCACGTACACAGCCACCATTTTTTCAATATCTTTATTAAGAGCTGCTCTCAAATTCATCATAATTGTGGAGTTTGGTGCCAGCTTTAAGTCGAAAAGTTTACTAATACTATCCATTGTAACGGGTTCGTTCGCTAGGTCGGTACCCGCGGAGATACCAACACTAGTTTTGGCACTGTTGTCATGTGTCGCATCGCCAAAAGACACATTCATAGATTGATTTAACGATTGCATCTGGCTCTTTAGGCATGTCTGGCGGCAGGGTGTATTGTCATTGTTTGTTCGCCGCATCACATTCCGATAGTAGGGGCAACTTAACGATTTTAATTGTTCCTGGGTTAGTACTTGGTAAGTATCGTCAGTTAAATTAGGACATTCTAAGCAATATTCGGATTTGCAACTATTGCATTTCAGATAACCATTAGCCCTTAGTGAAGATTTACAGCCGTGGCACAGCATTCTCGTTTGATTTTATCCTAAATCTATATATTATATTGATATTATGCGACAAGTCGAGCGGTCAGAAGTCCCAGGCGATTAGAACATACAAAGAGCAAAGGCCAATACTCATCCACTGATCACTACAGCGCCGCCCTCAGCTTCTATGAGTGGTGGTCGTAGATTGGATTCGAGACGTCACCAATGCAGCCAATAGCGCGCTGGTCTAAGGCGCCACCCCCTTGTTCGGTGCGCAAGAGCAGTGGGCGGGTGCAGCTTGTGTGACGTAGTCGCTGTGGTTGAGGGCCGATGTAGAATATGACTCACCCGGCGCGCGCTGCTTGGTAGATTCGCAGAACTCCTCACAGTTTATGATATCCTATTTTTTGAGAGCTATTTTTGTGTGTAAACTTTATATTTAATTAAAATTAAAAAGAAATATGGATTCTCTTAGACACGTCTGAACTCCTCAGAGGTCCGGGGGGGAAAATTTAGAATTATTTAGAAATGATAACAACAAATTATGTACCTGAGTAACGGTGACTTCACTGAACTTACATTGTTGGTTTTGTGTATAAACAACTCTTGAGACTAATTATTTAATGTGTACCTTCCTATTTTTTATTGCATTGTAATTGCTATGATAGTAAACTTTATGAGTTTACAGCATAAATATTATGCTATAAACTATTACCCAACATTGCACTAGTTATTTACAGCCTATATGTATAATCTGTTATTCGTATCTTAAATAGCTTAGCACAGTTCTTGTATGCACATGGCTGGTATTTTTCTGGTAACTATATAATAATAAAAGTATAAAAATAACTCAGGACAAATAATACAACTGGCGACCATTTCGCTGCTCTCTGACTCAGAATCGAGCTGATGGAGATCTGTAGAAACAGGTGATTTAGTTTAAAAATTGATAATGTCAGCTACAGAAATTTGTTAGTTTAAACAGGAAGTAATAACAAATATATTGCAAAAACCAAGTTTACCTTTTACTGACTCAAAAAACCGTGGAATGTGATTATAACTTAGCGTATTATGATGTTGAAATTGTAGATTTAACTACATTGGACTTGTTGTAACAGCTGATGATTATCTGGGTGTTTTAGTACAAGAGATGAACTGAAGAATTGAAGAAGGCATACGCTAACTTCTCGTAGCAGTGCTGTATTGTGTTCCGTTTCTCATGCGCGCACTGTTCGAAGGAGATGCCTGATCCTCACAGAAAGAGCCTCGTTTAAGCCACGCTAATCGGCTGGCATAAATGCTGAACATATTGTACTATATTATTTATTTATATCAACAATCATGTTCTATGGTATCCGCGTCATTTGACAGAGGACGAGAGGAATCTCCTTTAATATATGGCTCTCCTCTAATATCATCTTCTATGTCTTGCAAGGTTCTATCTTTAGTTTCAGGTAGCTGAAGCCAAGGTAGTATGAAGCCGATACATACTATACTACTATAGAGGAAATATGCACCATGTAAACCGATAGTGGAGATGAGCAGTGGAGCCGTTTTTAAGATAATTGCTATATTTGCTGAGCAAAATAACAAAGAGATCGTTCCGCAGACCTCCCTATATCTCAATGGAGTAATTTCTCCCATCAAAACATTTGGAAAAGGAGCCATGAGTGCAGCATTAACGAATGATTGTAAATGAACAAGCACCGCTCCCACGTACGGATTATGAAATGGTAAAAGATTATAAGTCTTTAAATAAACGTATAGGCCTGTTATAATCATTATAAAAACCATTGAAAGCGTACATATCAAAAATATCTTGCGTCTTTTGAAATACCGATATATTATAATGCCAATAATATTCGAAACCACTGTTTGTAGGCTTACGGATATTAACATTAGAGGAAAGTTAATATCGAGCCCCAAAATACCTTGGTAGAATATGTTAGCGTATGTGTACACGGCAACACATCCCGCCCATGTATTCCACATATACAAACTCAACATCCAAAGTATTGTTTTTTTAAACTCTTTCTTTTTTAATACATTTAAAATATTTGACATCTTCTGTTTTAAGTTACAATTTTGTATCCTTTTCTCGAACGATTTAACTTCCTCCATCTCCTTACTTGCTTTTATCATTTTTTCTAGCTCCTCTTCTTCATCGAAGCCCCTAAGCCAACGAAATACTTTTTTACATTCTTCATATCTGTGTTGGAACGCCAAAAACGTTGGTGTCTCTGGTGATAAGAAAATTACTATTATATTCACTAGTCCTATCGCAGCATATACTGCTGCAGATTCTTTCCAAGACAGAATTGTACCTAAAGCTTGCCCTACAAATATACCGAAAAATATCGAAACGGAGACAGTTGAGAGAAATGCTCCTCTAAGTTTTGGCGTAGTATATTCGCCGATCATAACTGCTCCAAGAAATCCAGTAAATCCCAAAGAGAACCCCTTAAGAACGCGAAGAACAATAATGGTGGTGATATTGGAGCACACGACGAATCCAAACCATGCCGCAGTTATGATGATCGCGCTGATCAGATTGGTTACTCTTCTACCACATTTTCTGATAACTAGTGGTACTAATAACGTGGAGAAAACAAGCGCCAACTCCGGCGCTGATGCTGAAAAGAACGATTTAAAATTTTGTAACTCAAGCACTGACTTTCGAGCTGCCTCAAACTATATTCAGAGAGTTATTGAAACAATTCATTCGTACATTGTTTGAATATATCGAACAAGTCGGAGAGGTGTAACTCTACCATTCACTTTAGAGCCAAAGGCAATCGCATTTACCACGGAGCTACGAAGGGGTACTGTTTTAGCAGCGGGGGTATCATGTGCGAGCGTTAGTACTTTAGTGTATAGACTACTACTATCCGCTTTCTATCAGACTGTATACTTGTTTGCTATTTTACGATGGGTTAACAATGAAAAATATGATGAATAAAGCTTTCACATAAGCGTTAAACTGCGTTGAGAACGCTTTATTATATTCCTTTCGTAATTACGACACGACAGGAAAATAAATACAGACACAGAAATCTGGACAGAAGCTGTAAATTTACTCGTATAAAATCCGAATCCCTCTTCAGAAGTATAACACGGGGTAGCTCCCCATGTTATAACTGAAAGGAAAATTTCAATTGAATGGGAATTTCAATGGCGAAATTTATTATAACATTATTACCGTACAGTAAAAAAGAAAAATTTGTGTTTTCAGATTTTAGTACATATTTGTAAGTAGTAAGTAAAACATCGTGAGGAAACCCGCGCGTCCAAGAAAATATATTTCAAAAGACGTGCGAACAGATCTAAAAAAGGTCTGGTTTTCCTATTGGTTTTGTAGGGAGAATCACTTAATGGAACGGAGTTGTTCAGGTCTGTCTGGATTCTTCAAAAGAGAAATTATTGAACTTTAAATAGTTTCATATTTAGTTTTAATCCTTTATCAATTGTGTGTGAGTTTTTATGTGTTAATGGCGGATAAGTTTGTCCTTTACCTATAAGATCTATGTTTGTTTTTAATTAACTATTTAGTCAGTAATTTATCTTAATATTTATTATTCAAAAACTTTTGCAAAAGTACGCCTAAAACTACGTAACTATTTAATCTTTTTCAGTCACCATTTGCTGGTCAATTTTTTTTCTTACCGATCCACGTAGCAACATCTTCGCCAACAGGCATATCCGGGTCTGTCTCGAGCTCCACGAGAAGGTCAGTGGTGTACCCAAGGACGACTCCGTGCGACATTACGTTTAGTGTCACACCGGCAGTAACAAAACACTGAAACAATGAAGCAAGCTAAGACCGGGGGTACGGCTTCATCACGAGGGCTGCTGAATGTCAACAAGTAGAGAGTTTAGATAGTTACATTCGAAACCAGTGTCTACTTCCAAATAATCTCCGTGTATTTATTGCGAGTATTAGTTTATGCTCACGAATGGATTAGCTCTGAGAGAGGTAGAGCTTTAAAAGAGGTAGCTTGCATCAAATCTGCCCGTCCGAAGAAGTACCTCCATCTCACAAAAACAGCCTCCGCAGTCACATAACAACTCCCTGGAGGATTGTTAAGTTTCTGCGAGTGAGTAAAGTCGCCAGTAAACTCGTGAGCAGTTTCTGTGTTAGCATCAGAGGTGGCGTCGCGTGAGTGATACTTAATATATTGTAAACGTTCGTAACCGGTTCGTAACAGGGTAACCGCTTTAAGTCAGGTGGATGTACACCTCTCGACGTTGTATAAAAAAAATATTGCGTTATTGCGAGTGTCACGAGAAGCACGGCGGTGTAATTATCATTTGTCAGTAGATGTTTACGATTTAGTTCATTTGGAAGATCACAATGATATGAGTGATGCTATTTTTTATACAACATTGTGACGTATACAAGCATAAGCATGGGAATCGAATCCGCGAGCGTCGGTGTGAAAGTCGCGTTATTATCAGCTGCGCCACCGAGCTCGTCATAGCATACTTATAAGTAGAGAAGCTCGAGTGTATTATTTCTATCGGTAGTTTATTTGTATATACACGCAACACATACTAGTAACATGCGCTCCACGGCCACGGACGGTGCAAGCCATGCACGGTGGTATCACTCGCGACGTCGGCACGCGGGGCGAGCGGCAGTGCCCGGTGGACAGGGAGCCGGCCTGCTCACCGACTGGTACCCGGCTCCAATGCCGCGCCCCGACCTCGTCGGAGTATACTTATGAGTAGACAAGCACATCACTCGCTCGGTGGTGAAGGACAACATCCTGAGGAAACCTGCGCGTCCAACAAATTATATTTCGGTAGACGTGTGACCTGACCTACGAAAGGTCTTGTTTCCCTCTGGGTAGTGGAGGTAGTGGAGGCCTGATAGCAGTCACTCGTCACCAAATCCTTAGACTTAGGCAGCGGACCCCGCCAATCCTAATGCATTACGAAACGGGCTAACGCTAGGAAGAAGAAGTGCGAGTGGGGAGTTACGACTGGGGCAGCTCGACGGTTTAAATGCGAGTATCAGATTGTACTTGATACTTGTACTGTAAGGAAATAAACTAGACAGCGTCATTTCGACTGCCTGTTTATAGAGACTAATAGGAAAACTCGACAATGCACTATGCGATATGATATCGTAGTACAAGGCCAAGACTTTTGTTTATGTATCGAAGAAATGTTCACCCTCAAATATAAGTTTATGAATTAAAATCATAAAATTTAGTTTCCATTTCTAGGATTTAACGTTTAACATTTAGGCTTTAACGAAGTTCACATTTTATCGAAATACTATTTTACTTTCAACTGTTTTGTCTGATTTCAATAAAGATAACGGTTATGTATACATACACAATTTTTCTACAATTTTACTTTGAGTAGAAGTTTAAATAAAACGACTCGTAATTATTAAAGTAATTCCTGAAATAGTCGAAATGGAGTGCATTACAGAAACAGAGACAAATAACTACTAAATAATTTATCTAAGTAATTTGTTTTAATATCCTAAAAATAAAACTCTTTATCAATCTACAGACCGTATGCTTGTATACGCCACATTAGTAATAGTTTGCCATTCACAAAATACTAATTGAAATCATCAGTCACAACTAACTAATGGTAGGTGAAATGTGAGAAACCTAAGACAGATAAAATAGGCAATATTTACCTTACTTATGTTTCTCACATTTACGTAGAACTCATTTCACGTAGATCCCGTCTTGTATTAAAACTTACCTGCTTTATAAATGGTGTAATCCATTTTCCTGAACACATTTGGACGTCACTTTACGTTCACGTTACTGTCGCCAGTGTCTTTCGTCGGGCGAGCTGCGTAGCCCCCGATAAACACGTAAAACACTTATTATTCATTACATTGCCGTTATCAGCCGGCAGGTGTACGAAACACAGTTAAACAAACCCACTGCTCAATGTACAGGTGAACCGTCGGCAGAGGACGAGGTCGGCGCGGCGGCGGCGCACGTGTACGACGCTACTTGACATTTTGACGCTCGTGAGTTCCGTTGTCACACAGGACAAACATTTGTGTCCATTAACATGTTTTGCCTGAGTGTTTTTAAGAGAGTTAGGGCGCATCAAAGTAGCCCATCTGGAGATGTATCTCCACGATACAAAAACGACTCACTAGAGGGTTGTTGCGTTCCTGCGTGTGAGTGAGGTCACTCACTCGGCTGTATTAGCAGCAGAAGTTGCATCGCGCCAGTGATACTTAATGCATTACAAACGTTCATAGGCTACGGTGACCGCTTTACATCCGGTGGGCCTCCCGAAGTTGTATAAAAAAAAATTCTATTTCCAGCTTTCGAGAATATTGATGCGCTGGGTAGAGCTTATCTTCTTAGCGTTATCACATTTCCTAATCCATTAGAAATGGGGGGATCTCTCGTAAGTCAATGAATTTGGTGAAGAAACTGATTTTGATAGCGAGCGACAGCCGGCAGACCTCTTCAATCCGGGAGGCAAACCAGAGCTATCTTAGGTTACACGTCTTATGAAATATAATTTCTCTTTTGGACGTGCGGCCTTCCTGACGATGTTTTTCTTCATCGCCGAACTAATTTCAACAATACCATCTGTATATAATATTGCCATCTAAAAGAGAAAGAGCGTACACTTTGCCATTTTTCTTGTTGCAGTGCTCTTCAATCGTGAAAATGTTTCATCAGTAAGGAGGATACTTCGGTGCTTTTCGCCTGCGTATCGACAGAAGGTGTTTTGATTGATCCATTCTCTTCATAAACGCGTTCCAAATTCAAAAGAAAAGTTTTTATGTAACAGTATTTATGACCAGATTAGTTACATGGCCATTTGATCGTTCTTTTATTCGTAATCTGGCCATAAATACTGTTACAATGAAATATAAATAAAATATTACATTTGAATTTGGAAACTGTCATTTTTAGGGTTCCGTACCCAAAGGGTAAAACGGAACCCTATTACTGAGGCTCCGCTGTCCGTCCGTCGGTCCGTCCGTCCGTCTGTCACCAGGCTGTATCTCTTGAACCGTGATAGTTAGACAGTTGAAATTTTCACAGATGATGTATTTCTGTTGCCGCTAAGTCAAAGTCAAAGTCAAAATCTTTTTATTCCGTAAAAATGGCTACATTTGTTTGGAATCGTCACAACTACTAACGTCACGCTATAAAAACAAATACTAAAAAATAGAATAACATAAATATTTAAGGGGGCTCCCATACAACAAACGTAATTTTTTTGCTCGTTTTTGCTCGATATTGATAACGGCAACAGGTAGACGCTTGAAATATTCACAGAATATTTACTTATATATTCACTTTAAGAATAAATAATTAAATTAAAATAAAATATATATTTAAGGGGGGCTCCCATACAACAAATTTGTTTTGTTTGCCGTTTTTACAGATAATGGTACGGAACCCTTCGTGCGCTAGTCCGACTCGAACTTGGCCGATTTTTATTTATATTGTTCATTGTGTTTTCTCATTTTGGCGACAATGCATTGTACAATATTTTGCGATATTAAAACAGAGTGGGGTGATAAAGAGAACAGAATCGCTGTGATTGCATTACACAAAGTAGGTATGGAGCCAAATGCAATTTTTAAAACTCTCCATACGCTTGGTATTAGTAAAATGTTTGTGTACCGGGCTATTAATAGGTACAATGAGACCTCCTCTTTTTGTGACAGAAAAAGATCTGGCCATCCACGTAGTGTTCGTTCGAAAAAGGTGGTCAAAACAGTAAGGGAAAGAATTCGAAGAAATCCTGTCCGAAAGCAAAAGATTTTATCTCGGGATATGAAGATAGCACCTAGAACCATGTCGCGTATTTGAAAAGATGACTTAGGACTTGCAGCCTATAAGAGACGTACCTACTGGTCATTTCTTAACTGATAATTTAAAAAAGAATAGGGTGGTGAAATCGAAACAACTACTGAAGCGATACGCAATGGGAGTTCACAGAAAAATTTTGTTTACGGATGAGAAAATTTTTACAATTGGGCAACATTTTAACAAACATAATGACCGTATTTATGCTTAAAGCTCTAAGGAAGCTTCCCAATTAGTCGACAGAGTGCAACGTGGGCACTATCCGACTTCAGTGATGGTTTGGTGGGGTATTAGCTATGAAGGAGTGACTGAGCCATACTTTTGTGAAAAAGGTATCAAAACATCGGCACAAGTGTATCAAGATACCATTCTTGAGAAGGTAGTGAAGCCCCATAACAACACCATGTTCAATGACCAAGAATGGTCCTTCCAGTAAGACTCGGCGCCGGGTCATAAAGCTCTGTCTACGCAGTCTTGGTTGGAAACGAACGTTTCGGACGGACTTTTTATCCGTGCGGTGACGGAGAAAGAATACTAAAAATCACCGCCCTCTTTCTTCCCCTGGGTGTCGTAAGAGGCGACTAAGGGATTTCTTGAGATTCCAGTATCTCAGCCGGTGGTAGGGTAAATACCCGCCTGGTTGGCTACCACCGTACACGCGGCGAAACACCCGTGAAGTGGCGTACCTATGAGTACGTCGCGTTTCGGGATCAGCTGGTGTATAACCAGTGCTCGGGAGATTGTTGATGCGATATTGGGGAACAGTGGTGGATTCTGTCTATCCATTGTCAGGAGGACTGAGCTGATCCGTCGGCCAGGGAGACCCGTTGAAACGGTTGTTCCGCTGGCCGCCCGCGGTATAGTACAGGGGCCCAATCAAGTCTAACCACCTTGAGAAGCTGCCCTTTGATACCGCGCATAATCTCGGGGTAGATCGTCGTGCCGGTTGGTGACTGGATCGTGGGGACCTGGCGACTACCTCCGGGGGGGTTCGGGGGCCCTTCCGTCCGACGGATCAGTACAGCTCCTCTTTCGACATATTAATGGAGAAACAGACCACCACACTTCTTCTCCAATGTCGTGGCAATTCGCTCCCGCTTCACGCTTCCAATATCTACCCTCATGACAGCACATATAGGAAAAGACGGTTTTACAGCGGTGCACTCCCCCACTACTCTGTTCAAGGTCGAGTTCACTAACATCCGCGGACTCCACTCAAACCTCAATGCCGTCCACCAACACCTAGAGACGGCACGGCCCGCTATGCTCTTCCTGACGGAGACACAAATCCAGCGGACACGTCCTACCTACCAGTACCCCGGTTACGTGCTTGAGGAAAATTTCCTCGCGAAAGCCGGGGTCTGTCTATTTGTTCGCTCGGATGTGTGTTGTCGCCGTCTGCGCTGCCTAGAGGATTCCTCCTTTCCTATCCTCTGGGTATATGTAAACCTGGGCCTTCAGAGCCGTATTTACATGTGCCTATACCGACCCCATACTAGGGACACGGAGACGACTCAGCTCTTTGAGTACTTGAGCCGGGCGATGGATGAAGCGCAGGAGCGGTACCCTACTGCAGAGATGGTATGTTTGGGGGACTTTAACTCTCACCACGACTCCTGGTTGGGATCCTCCATAACGAACCATGCAGGAAGGACCGCCCACGCGTTCGCTCTTTCTCACCGCCTGACGCAACTGGTAGACCAACCTACCAGAATACCAGATGTCGCAGGCCAGGAGCCCTCTCTACTTGACCTACTGCTGACCTGCTGGCTACCGGGTTGTGGTTAGGGCGCCCTTGGGCACATCTGACCACTGCCTAGTATCCAGCACAGTGCCAAGCACGGCGCCACCACAACCCACTGCGGTTAAGCGTCGTGTCTGGCACTACTCGTCAGCAGATTGGGACGGCATGCGCGACTACTTTGCTTCCGTCCCATGGGGGCAGCGCTGTTTCAGTGAGAAAGATATTACGGCGAGTGCTGCGGCTATTGTTGATGAGATCGAAGTTGGAATGGAATACTACATTCCTCACTCCGATGTCGTCATCAAAAGCCGGAGACGCCCTTGGTTTAATCGCGAGTGCGCTGAAGCTGTTAGTAACAAACAGGCAGCGTATCGCGCTTGGACCAGGGGTCGCGCCCTAAAAGATCCGAATATTAACTTCCTGAAATCAGCCTATAATACTGCCACCAAGGTCTGTAAGAGGGCATACATAAGAGCGGACGCCCAGCACGTTACACAAGTCGGCACGGAACTAGTGACGCACCCTACTGGATCGCGTAATTACTGGCGACTAGCTAAAGCCGTGCAGGCCAACTTCTGCCAGCCCTCGTTGCCCCCGCTGAGATGCCCTGATGGCTCACTGGCACATCAGCCGCAGGAGAAAGCCGATCTTATGGCCAGTCTCTTTGCGGCTAACTCCTGTATCGATGACTGTAGCACGCAACCACCATCGATACCCTCCTGTGGTTCCGTTATGCCAGAAATTCATTTCAGACAGCGTGATGTCCGTTTTGAGTTACAGTCACTCGATGTCCGTAAAGCCAGTGGTCCTGATGGTATCCCAGCTATTGTTCTGAAAAAATGTGCAGCGGAGTTGTCCCCGGTGTTGACGCGCCTCTTTCGTCTCTCGTACTCGACCGGTTGTGTTCCGGAGGCTTGGAGAGAGGCTAATGTGCAGCCGATACCCAAAAAGGGAGACCGTTCGGACCCATCAAATTACCGCCCCATTGCCGTAACTTCAGTGTTGTGCAAAGTCATGGAACGGATCCTTAACAATCAGTTGATCCGTTACCTAGAAGATCACTCCTTAATTAACGATCGTCAATATGGCTTTAGACCGAAACGATCGACGGGTGATCTTCTAGCGTATGTAACGCACCTCTGGGGGGAGGTAATTGATAAACATGGTGAATCAATGGCAGTCAGCCTAGATATCGCCAAGGCATTTGATCGGGTTTGGCATAAAGCACTTCTCTCCAAACTTCCGGCATACGGTCTGCCCCTCCAGCTTTGTAAGTGGATTGCTGGCTTCCTGCATGAGCGTAGAATACGCGTCCTTGCAGATGGACGCGCTTCGCGGTTCATGTCAGTGAATGCCGGTGTCCCACAGGGCTCCGTCCTATCGCCCACCCTCTTTCTTCTGCATATCAATGACATGCTGCCACTTGGTAATATTCATTGCTATGCAGATGACAGTACGGTCCATGGGCGATATTTCGGGTGGCCTAGTGCTAGTCGGGTAGAAATCGGTGAGAGGCGTGAGAGTCTTGTCGTTGAGCTTAATCGGGTTTTGGACCTCGTTAGTAAATGGGGTTCCAATAACCTGGTTGAGTTCAATGCCAAGAAAACTCAGGTGTGCGCGTTCACTACAAAAATGTCCCCATTTCACCCCACTCCCAGTCTTCAGGGCGCTACCCTCAATATGCGCGATAGCCTGAATATGCTAGGCATGGATATTCGTTGCGACCTAAACCAACGAAATTACATCGAGAGCCTCATTTTAACAGCTTCAAAGAAACTCGGAGTCCTGAACAGGGTGCGCCGGTTCTTCACGATGGAACCAACTTTGTCTTCTTTATAAGACTCAAGTTCGGGCCTGCGTGGAGTATTGCTCGCATCTCTGGGACAGCTCCGCACAGTATCTTCTCGAGGCTCTCGATAGGTTGCAGCGACGGGCTATCCACATAATCGACGACGAAGAGGTCACAAAATACCTAGAACCTCTGCAACTTCGTAGGGACATAGGCTCCCTAAGTACACTTTACCGCTTGTACCATGATGAGTGCTCTGAAGAACTATTTTCCCTTATCCCACCCTCTCCCTTCCGTCACAGAACTACACGTGCAGGCTTGCGATGTCATCATTCCACTGTTGAGGACATTTGTTCTCGTACTAAAAAGTTCGGCAATTCCTATCTCTGTCGAACTATTAAAAAGTGGAACGCCTTGCCTGCACATGTGTTTCCTCCTTCCTACAACATGGGATCCTTCAAACGAAGCGTGAAGAAGCACCTTGCGGGCCAGCATGGTAGCGTCAACTGACAGGACACCGTAGTCCTTTGTCAGTTGCCGCTGCAATTTGGGCTCCCCTTTTCGCTTACCAACAGGCAAAGAGGAGCCACTATGCTGAGCCAATATAAAAAAAAAAAAAAAGGACTTCATCAGAGCTGAAGACTGGCCGTCATCTAGTCCCGATCTTAATCCGCTGGATTATAATTTATGGTCAGTTTTAGAGAGTACGGCTTGCTCTAAACGCCATGATAATTTGGAGTCCCTAAAACAATCCGTACGATTGGCAGTGAAGAATTTTCCCATGGAAAGAGTGCGTGCTTCTAATGATAACTGGCCTCAACGTACTGTACGTAGGACTGTATGGCAGCCAATGGAGACCACTTCGAATAAGCTTTTTAAATTATAAATTGTTTTATATTTGTGTATTTGTTCGCGACAACTAATTGTAAATAAATAGATAACCTGAGTAGCACACTCATAACTTAGTATTAATATCCGTATATAGACCAGAACGAGAAATGGAAAAGTTCTTCTCACAAATGCAAGCTTTACTAGAACATCTTTCAAAACATTCAATACGTAAAAAGATTATCATCACTGGTGACATTAATTTGGACATAACAAAAAACACAAAAAATGGATATAACTTCGTAAACCTTCTTAAATCTTTTGGTTTACGTTGTATAGTAAATTCACCCACACGAGAAACCAAAAATGGCTCCACTTGCATCGATCAATTTATAGTCAGTGAAAATGTATGTATTAAAGCAAGAGTAGAAGACTGCCAATTATCAGACCATAAGACTTTATTTGGCCTGATACCTTTACACGGTCCCGAAACAAAAAACACTAACACTTGTAAAACAAGAACGCGAATTTTTAGTAGTAAAAATATGGAGTTATTTAGAAGTGCACTAAGAAAAATTAATTGGCAAAATATCTTATCTCTAAAAAATGACATAAATAAAAATTATGATATATTTTCCAATGAATTAAAATTATTATTAGATACGTATATACCACGAAAATATGTAAAATTGACCATTAACAAAAAAACAAAATGGATAACTAAAGGCTTGAAGAAATGCTGTTATCACAAACGCGTACTACGCTATCTTACTAATTCATTTGAGAGCAAAGCTTTGAACAATTATAGTAAATCATACAGTAAAATTTTAAAGAAATTAATAGCTTCTGAAAAGAAGAAGTCAAATATACATAGGATATTAAGCGCTCGAAATAAAAATAAAACTATGTGGACCATGATTAAGGAAAAGACAAATCCCTCGAAAAATTTTATTCATAAAAATATTAATTTAAAATCCCAAAATGACAATATATCATCTCCACTAAATATAGCGAATACATTTAATAAATATTTTCTGAGTGTCAGCTCAAGCAGTAATAAAACCATCCCCAATCTGTTAAATATGAAGTCGCTAACGAACTCCTTCTATTTGGGAGATGTTACAGAATTGGAAGTAAAGAAGACCATATTAAAACTAAAGCGAAATAATACTAGCGGACATGACGAGATCCCAGGTTCGTTGATAGTTTTTTGCGTAGACGAGTTAGTGGCACCATTAGCGTTTCTCGTAAACCAGTCCTTTAATGAAGGCAAATTCCCGGAGAGCCTAAAACTAGCTATCGTGAGGCCGATTTTTAAGAAGGGAGATGCGTCGTGCGCTTCCAATTACCGTCCTATAGCATTATTACCAGTCATGTATAAAATTTTTGAAAATTTAATATGCAAAAGATTATATAATTTTTTGGACAAACATAACGTGATTAGTTGCAATCAACATGGTTTTAGGAAAAATCGATCAACTACTTCAGCCGTGTTCGATTGTAATCACGAAATATTAAATATATTAAACAGCAAAAAGTGCGCAATAGCTATTTTTATGGACATGTCTAAGGCCTACGATAGAGTCTCACATGAAGTTTTAATAAAAAAACTAGAGTTGCTAGGGATAAGGGGACAAGCAAAAAAATGGCTAACTTCATACTTGAAGGATAGGAGACAAATCGTACAAATTACGCATCTCGATGAAAAAACTGGCGAGCTACGGAAATGCGAATCATCTAGCGAGTTTGTACACGGGTCCATTCCGCAAGGCAGTGTGTTGGGATGTTTGCTGTTCCTGTCGTACATAGATGAGCTTCCTTCTGTCGTTCCACATAAGGTTGTTATGTTTGCCGATGACGCAACCCTCGTGATCTCCTGCGACAACAATGACGTGAGCGAAGTGCACCACTTGATAAAGGAATCATTAACTAAAATTGTAAAACACTTGGAAGACATAAACCTTGTACTAAATTACGAAAACACTAAGATCATGCAATTTCGACCGTATCAAAGAGTGGGACTGTGCCTTAACCTAAGCCACGACGGACACAACATCGAGGAGGTCAGCACGTTTACCTTGCTGGGAATCACTATGGACTCTCATCTGTCATGGAAGTTCCACGTTGACTCGGTTGTAAATAAGCTGAGTCGATTTTCATTTGCACTGCGAGAACTCCGAAAATGTACAAATGAGGAGTGTGCGCTAGCGGCGTACCACGGACATGCCGCGGCCTGGATACGCTACGGGATTGTGCTCTGGGGCAATTCTACGGATACGGGAGCAGTATCTATTTTGCAAAAGCGTTGCATGCGAATTATAGCTTTGTCTGGACGACGAGATTCATGCAGACTGTTATTTTCAAAGTACAACGTTCTCACAGTGACTGGAGTATATATATTCGAGTTATGTAGATTTATAAGAAAGCACGCTTACTATTTTCAAAAGTTCGCAGATATGCCAAGCCGATACGCCTCGCGTCGGGAAAACAATATAGTTGCACCCCCAGCCCATCTTGACATATATAAAAATGGTTCGTACTAAATGGCGATTAAAGCGTATAATCATTTGCCAGAGTCCGTAAAGGCCCTCCAAGGTGGAGAATTTGAAAATAAATTAAAAAATATTCTAATTAAGAATTCGTTTTATAATGTAAAAGAATATTTTGAGAGAAAAATTTAATTTAATGTAGTATAATTGGATATAATATAATTTAATATAATAGTATAAGAATATGTATGTATGTATGTATATCTTCACGCCAAGTCCCTTGCGGGGTAGGCAGAGAGAACCGAGCGCCATAAGACGCGGTCCTTGCATACTTCACTCGCTTCTGTGACATTCATAGCTCTTTTCATGCATGCTCGCCGGTTCCTGGGGCTTCTGACGTCACCTTCTGATAAAACACAAAATAGTATAAGAATAGTTTTAATTAATTAATAATTTTAATGTATGTTTTGAACTTAAATTTAATTTTTTTATATATAAATCTTCACAATGCCTTGAAAAGGTCAATTTGTAACAAATAATATAACACCTATACACACAACTAGTACTGTACCTATTGTTGCAAATTACAGTGAATAAATGAATATGAATATGAATATATAATAAAGTTATAACGTCGAATTACTGGCTGCAACAGCTCAATAGTGAATAGATGTACATATTAACGTAGTTTTAAGTTTATAATGAAAACATTTTATGTAAAAACTTCACTGACCCATAGGTTTTGACAATAACTTTAGCAAAAGTTTTTATGGTTTTATATGAAAAGGGGTCAAATGTATGTAATAATAGACCAGCTTACAAACATTTTTGACACAAATAAAGCGAGCACGATCAGGTATTGCCTCTAGGTCTGGGCGATTTTGGCTATTGCTATCTCTTTCCCACAAATGTACCTCTCGCTCCCACAGCGGGGGTATACATATGGGCCATACAACGGTGATCGGCACCAGTCGTCCGCTACACTCAGCGCTCACACTACAGTGGAATAGCCAGCCAAGTCACTCCGAAGCCAAGCCAGTCCAGACCTAGCAGCAAGCACCTACGGCTCCATACTTCTGAAGACAGCAACAGGCGTTTCATTCTGCACCAACCCACAGACCTGCGACTTACAACCGGAGGTCGAAGAACGAAGCCCGCCAGTGCCTACATTCTATTATTTCTATATTCATTTACGAAAGTGTACGGGTCGTATCGAAGGGGCCCGTACATTTTGGTCCTTCAGCAGCCGGATAGTGGGAATAGTTCTTCAGAAGACGAAGAAAAATGCCTGTTACAAGAAGTATGGAGTCGGAAAGGAGGACAACGCCTGCTCAAGTCAACGGAGCCGCCGCCGCCGCCACAGTGACGCCCGCCGCCGCCGCCACCGCCGCCGCACCCGCCGTAGCGACGCCAGAGACGTCTACAGCCGAAACATCGACAACGACGAACACTACGGCCACTGCAACGACCGGCGAGACAACAGCGACCGGCGAGACGACAACCGGCAAGACTGCAGCCACTCACCGGACAGCCAGCCCACAGAAGGAGGCCTCTCGCCGCCCGCCCAGCGCGCCCCGCACTACGTCGACAATCAAGCGGAGAGCGCTGGCCAAGGCGCGAGAATTCCTTCTACAGAAGGAAGTGGAGCTGGCAGCTGCACGTGTCGCCGCGTTGGAGGCGGACTCTGAAGACGAGATCGAAGCAGACGAGGAGTTGGCAACTAGGAACGAGTGAACAACCGACTGGGTCAACAGAAGCACGCTGGCACTCACCATGGAGCCCTACGTACCGAAGCCCGACGTCCCAGGCCCGGGCCATCGCAGGACCGATGAAGAGGGGAATATAGCAGCGCCGCTGCCGCAGACGTGCAGCGACGCACTTCATCGGGGCCACAGCGAGGTCACGCGGCACGCCGAGCAACAAGTACCGGTTCCAGTGAGAGAGGATATAGAGCCAGCACGCTATTGTGAAGAGAGACGACAACGGGAGTTTGACTACAATCAGCTAGCAACTGCCATCACACTTGCAGCGAGAGCCGTTCAACCCGCCATTGCACCGAGGACCGTCGAGTTACCGTCTTTTCACGGGTCATCGAACGAGTGGCTGCCATTCAAGGCCGCCTATGATGAAGCTGCAAGTCACCTCTCCGAACAAGAAAGGCTGTCCAAGTTACGTCACAGCCTGAAGGGAGCCGCCAGAGATGCAACACTATGTCTCTTCGTCGGGTCAACGACTTTAGAAGAAGTTATGAAGATGTTAGCCGCGAGGTTCGGTCGTCCAGATGCACTGGCGATGGCCGAACTGAACAAGCTCCGTGCGCTACCACGACTGGCCGAGAACCCAAGAGACATCTGCATTTTCGCTTCAAAGGTGCTTAACGTCACAGCCACAGTTAAAGCACTGAAGAAGCATCACTATCTACACAACGCCGAAGTGGTACGCAGCGTCATTGAAAAACTGCCGCCAGCGCTGCGCTACAGGTATTACGACTTCGCCGCCGAACAGCCGGAAGATCATCCAGACCTTCTCACGCTGTCCAAGTTTCTTGAAGTCACCGCCGATCGATGTGGAAGCTACGCACTGGCCGAGCTCACTGCGGTTGAAGACCGGCGGGAGCCTGCCGTACGAAAAGGACTACGTGCTTACCACACTCAAGATCAGAAGTCTACTGCGGTGCAACTAAAGTGTCAAGTTTGCAAGAAAGAGGGTCACCATCCGTACGACTGCAACGTGTTCAAGAAAGCCGACCAATTTGCGAGATGGGAGCTAGCCAGAACTCACAGGCTATGCTTCCGTTGTTTGCGAGTCCGCAAATTTAGGCATAACTGCAAGCCAAAGCAGTGTTAAGTCGACGGATGCAAGTACACGCATCACCCTCTTCTACACGACACGAAAAGGAAAGAAAATGAAGTTGAAAATTCAACAGCCATAGTTACGTCGACAAGGGAAAACTTCACTGCTGCCTATCTCAAGATTCTGCCTGTACAAGTGACCGGTCCGAAGGGTACATACGATACTTACGCCCTTTTGGACGACGGCTCTACGTGCACACTCATCGAGTCGGCAGTAGCGAACAAAATCGGCGTACACGGGCCGCCCGCGCCTTTTTACATAGAGGGTATGGCCGGCGCACGTATAACGGCCGATACATCGGAACGTGTACACTTCACCATACAAGGAAGAAACTCAGTGAAGCACGATGTGTCGGCGCGTACAATGGACAAGCTGATGCTGACGACTCAAGGTGTGCCACGTAGTGTCGTGAAACGGGGCAGGCCCCCAAGTGTATACCGATACGTCCACGTCGTCTGCCCTGGACCCATCCCACCTGGTGCGCGGTAACGCAGTGGCCGGTGGGTGGTGACTAAATTCGGATATACAATACTTGTGGGCGAGGGTGAGTTTTTGGCTAGGAGGATTTTTGTTATTGGAGGCTTTTTCGTTTGTTTTGGTGGTTTTCGTTGATTGTCTTGGTGGTGTGGAGCGTGTCCGTGTGGTTGGTGGTGTCGTGTGTTTTTGTTGCGTTGGTTTTTGTTTTTTGTGTTTGTAGTTGGGTTCGGTGACGGTGTTTGGTTTTGTCACTTGTGGGGTTTTTGTATTTGTCGTTCGTTTTCGTGTTATGTGGGCTGTCTAGTTCTCGGTCACGAGCCTGGACAGCCGAGTCCCGGTGATGCCGGGTGGGGGGGGGGGGGTACGTTGGGGCCTAAAGGTTCGGGGGGGGGGGGGTGACGTCCCGGAGGGCCCACGAAGGCAGGAGGTGGATAGCGAGGGCGAGGGGTGGGTGGAGACCGACTCCATGGTCACCACCCTCTCCGAGTCTGAGCTGAGCCGGAAGCGCCTGTTCTCCGGGTCGGAGACAGAAACTCCCGACGAGCGGGCGAAGGTGCCCACCGCCAGGCGCGGCAAGAGGGGCGGCATCGCCCCCAGCCTGGCCAGGGCCCGCCAACAACTGAGGGTGCGTAAGGAGGAGGCCAAGGAGGCGGCATTTAATGCGCTCCTTGAGAAGCGGGCCCTTAAGGCGAAGATGGGCACGAATGTGGCGGCAGGAAGCGCCGAGGGGGTGAGCCCCGAGGCGGGAAACCGAAGCCCCGAAGGGAAAAGCCCTGAGGGGAAAGCGGCGTGCCTAACCGAGGGGGGAGCCGAGGAGCTCATGGTGAGGGGCGAGGGGATGCTGGGCGTCATCCTCGACCTCACGGGCAAGTCGGCGAGCCTCAAGGGGGGGTACTCCGCCAAAATTGTGAAGGCTGCGGGCGGGATCCGGGAGATCTTGCAGGCCCTGGTGGTGCGCACGGAGGCGGAGGAGACCCACCGCCTCCGAGCCGATAATGCCCGGCTGCAACGGGAGGTGGCCTCCCTGAGGGAGGAGGTCAAGGCGCACCGCCAGGAGTTTGAGGAGCTCCGCAAGGAGAAGCGCTGCCCGGTGACGGCAGCGAAGAAGCTGCTCGAACTGGGCAGTATCGGGGTGGGCTGGAGCAGGGTGCAGCTCCACTTGCTGGAGGCGCGCCCCATGCACTGTTTCAAGTGCATGAGGAAGGGGCACACAGCAGAGCTGTGCCCGTCCAAGGAGGACCGCAGCCGGCTTTGCTACCGGTGCGGGCAGCCGGGGCACATCGCCTCGGGCTGCTCAGCCCAGGCCCGCTGTGCCGTATGCGCAG
Organism: Pyralis farinalis; assembly: GCA_947507595.1. Classification (NCBI taxonomy): domain Eukaryota; kingdom Metazoa; phylum Arthropoda; class Insecta; order Lepidoptera; family Pyralidae; genus Pyralis; species Pyralis farinalis. Next base: position 32,822,929 of record OX382277.1, on the reverse strand, counting down.
ACGCCGGGCGGAAGGCGACGCATGTGATGGGGGGCCGTCTCTGTAACCCCCCATCCATCCGTGGGAGAACGCCCCCCATCTCTCGCGGGAGTGGGCGGCAGACGGCGCCGGAGGCTAGGATGTCCGAGTAATGGCCGGACATCCTCGCTTCCTGCAGGCCAACGTCAACCACTCCGCTGGGGCTCAGGACCTTTTCCTGCAGACCATGGCGGAGTGGGACGTGGACGTGGCGGTGGTTGCGGAACCATATTCCGTGCCCTCCCGGCCTAACTGGGCCGGGGATCTGGACGGTTCCGTGGCCATCGTCGCGAGGCCTGGCGCCAGCCCCCCACTCGTGGTGTGGGGGAGGGGAGCGGGTTACGTGGCGGCGGTTCGGGGAGAGTACGCAATCATCGGTGTGTACTTCTCCCCGAACCGCGACCTGCCGGCCCTGGAGCGGCTGCTCGACGCTCTGGGTTCGGCAGTGAGGCGGCTAGCGCCCGCCCAGGTTGTAGTGGCCGGTGACTTCAACGCCAAGTCCACGGCGTGGGGGAACCCGGCCACGCAACCCAAAGGGCGGATGGTGGAGGAGTGGGCGCTGGCCGCGGGACTGTCCCTCTTGAATAGGGGGACAGTCCACACGTGCGTGCGGTGGAACGGAGGGTCGGTGGTGGATCTGTCCTTCGCCACCGCGTCCACCGCACGCCGAGTGGAGGGTTGGAGGGTGGAGACGGGGGTGGAGACACTCTCGGACCATCGTTATATCAGGTTCGAGGTGTCTCCAGCCCCCCGGGAGTCCGACGACTTCGACCCGGTGGCGGAGCCGGTTCCCGCGTTGGGCGCTCACCAGGCTCGACCGGGAACTGGCAGAGGAGGCGGCCATTGTCGGCCGCTGGGGCCTCCCGCCAATGGAGGATCTGGACGCCGAGGAGGGGGCTGGTCGTCTCTGCGACGCCTTCACGGCGGTGTGCAGGGCGGCCATGCCCAGCGTTGGGCGTCCGCCTCCAAGGCGGGCGGTCTACTGGTGGTCGGCGGAGATAGCCGACCTCCGGGATGCCTGCAACGGGGCGCGTAAGGCGTACACTCGGAGCAGGCGTCGCCGCCCCCGGGACGAAGGAAGAAATGGCCATCTGCACGGCATCTACGTGGAGAAGAAGAGAGCCTTGCAGATGGCCATAAGTAGGGCCAAGGAGGGAGCGTGGCAGGAGCTGCTGGAGGGCCTAGACAGGGACCCGTGGGGCCGACCGTACAGGGGAGCGCGGAACAAAATCCGCGCTCAGTCGGCCCCACTGACGGAGGATCCAGCCGGCCCTGTTGGAGAGGGTTGTCGGGGAACTCTTCCCCGACAACCCACGGGGCTACGCTCCCCCGAGGATGGCCCGATCGTCGGACTCCAGAGGAGAGGAGGAGGGCGCTCCGCCGCCCGTCACCGACCAGGAGATGGAGGCGGTCGTTGACCGCCTCCGAGGCAAGAAGAGGGCGCCGGGTCCGGACGGGGTGCACGGGAAGGTGCTAGCGTTGGCTCTCGTGCACCTCGGAGACAGGTTCCGGGAGCTCCTCGACTGCTGCTTGCGGTCGGGGTGCTGCCCGGGACGCTTCAGGGTGGGCCGGCTCTGCCTTCTGTTGAAGGGAGACCGGCCCCCGGACTCGGGGTCGGCGGTTCGACCGGTCGTTCTGCTGAACGAGGCGGGGAAAGCCCTAGAAAGGGTTGTCGCTTCCCGCCTCGCTCAGCACTTGGAGGATGGCCCGGGACCGGGCCTATCGGATGCCCAGTTCGGGTTCCGGGCCAGAACCGTCGACGCCATTAAGCGCCTAAGGTCGGTGACGGAGGACGCGGAGCGCGAGGGAGATGTGGTGGTGGCGGTGTCGTTAGACATCGCCAATGCCTTCAACAGCCTCCCCCACAGTACCATACTGGAGGCCCTCAAATACTTTGAGATGCCTCCGTACTTGGGGAGACTGCTGAAGGCATACTTGGAGGACAGGGAGGTGTGCTTCGAGGATGCGAGGGGCCGTATGGTCAGGAGGTCTGTCGGGTGCGGGGTCCCGCAGGGGTCCGTTCTGGGCCCCATTCTGTGGGACCTCGCATACGACTGGGTCCTGCGGGGCCAACCCACCACCGCCCATGGCTCCACCGACCTCGCGGTCATTTGAGCCGAAACGCGGGAGATGCGCACGGCACATGCTGCTCTAAGGCTCTCTTCGTACCGTGGGCAATTCTTCACTCCCTACAAATTATTTAAATTCTGTCCTCTTCACTATCTAGGCTTTCTTCCCGTTCTGGGGCAGGAACAAACACACTTATGCCTTCGTTGCCGTCCACAAGTGAGCTGTCCATCGAGTCCGACAGAGCTTTCTCTGCCCGCTCTTCTGCGGACCTCCGCGCATGCCACGCGTGGGCGAATCTGCGAAAAGCCGCGAAGTTTGCCACCGAAGACACGAGATCAGTATGGTACACCGGACCCATTTCAGCTCCGCAGCGCTGAATCCCATCCATCATCACACATCGCAGATCGTTATATTTAGGACAGGACCACAGGACGTGATCTCTGTCCTCCTTGCATTCTCCGCACGCACACATACTAGATTTGTACCTCCCCAGTTCATACAGTCTCTTTCGAAATATGCCATGACCCAGCAGCATCTGAGAAGTTTGATAGTCAGGCTCGACCCAGTGGGCTCTGAGTCGAACCTCCACCTCCGGGAAAAATCTATGCAGTTCCCTCCCTTTGGTGTCATCAGCCCAACGATCCTGCCATTCGCTCACAGCAGCGACCCAAATATCCCGTTTCCGTCGGCGCAACTCCCCATCATTAACTGACTTACGCGCGCCATCCAGATGGCCAGCACGAATCACCTCCAGATCTGCAGGGAGGACTCCGGCCAGAACGGGCAGGGCAGCCGTACTGGCGGATCTATATGCTTTAGTCATGAGTACTAGTGCCTGTCTCTGACTTCTCAATACGACACTGCGACAAGCATACGCTGTTAATCGGTGGCACCAAATTGCTGCTGCATACGTTAACGTTGCAGCATACGTTCCCTTGTAAAGTACCTTCAGAGCAGGGTACTTGACTCCCCAAGAGGTCGCAGTTACCCTAGACATTTTGCCGAAACAGGCCGCAGCTCGTTCACCAATCCTAGTGGCGTGTTGCATAAATAACAGGCTTGGATCCAGTTCCACGCCGAGGACTTTCGCTGACGTGACGGCCCTAACAGAGTCCGAGCCGAATTTAATCACTGGGGGCCGCTGAAACTTACCCTTCACCGTCATAGTTACCGACTTTGTGGGGGAGAAGCTTAGCCTGTTACGGGCACCCCAGTCGCCAACTAGGCTTAAAACCGCCCTAGCAGTTTTCTCTATGGCCGCTCTCGAGTGAGATTCTATTATGACCGTGACGTCGTCGGCATACGCTACCATTTTTACCCCAGCAGGGAGGGGCAAACGCAGTAGGTCGTCCATAAGGACGTTCCATAGCGTCGGCCCAAGCACAGAGCCCTGCGGACACCCCATGGTGGATTCCTTCCACAGCACCCGGTCACCAACAATTAGGCCCAGTCGGCGTCCGGAGAAGTAGTCCGCCAGCATCTTATAGATGTTGGGGGGACAGCCTCCCCTCTTCGCTTTGAGCATTACCATCGGCCACCAGGCATTGTCAAAGGCACCCGAGATGTCCTGCGGGGCCGTCTCCTCCCCGGGATGAGTGTCATCTGCTATGCAGATGACACCCTTGTCACATCCCGGGGTAAGACCTTTGTGGAGGCGGCGCGGCTGGCCGAAGTCGGAGTAGGACTGGTGGTCAGCCGTATAGAGAGGCTTGGGCTTCGGGTCCGTTTGGACAAGACCGAGGTCCTCCTCTTCCGCGGGACCGGCAGACGGGGCCCACCCCCCGGAGCACACCTCCAAATAGGAGGAGAGAGGATAAGGGTGAGTGCCCAGATGAGCTACCTGGGCCTCACCCTGGACGGGAGATGGACCTTCGGCCCCCACTTCGAGCGGTTGGGGCCGAGGGTCATCAGAGCTGCGGCGGCGCTGGGTCGCCTCCTGCCCAATGTGGGCGGGCCCAGCGCCGCGTGCAGGCGGCTGTACTCCGGCATCTGCCGGAGTATGGCCACGTACGGTGCCCCAATATGGGCGGACGCCCTCTGCAGCCGCAACAGGGCCCAGCTGCGCAGAGCGCAGCGGGTCATAGCGCAGAGGGCGATAAGGGGGTACCGTACGGTAGCTTGGACGGCCGCGACCGCCCTCGCTGGCGACCCGCCCTGGGAGTTGGTGGCGGAGGTGCTCGCCGAGGTATACGGCTTCGTTGCTGATAGGAGGAGTCTCGGCGAGTGCCCCACGTCGGTGGAGGTGGGGCGGTATCGCCAGCGAGGGCAAGTGGAGATGATGCGGAGGTGGGGGGAGGACCTGGCGCAGCCGCGGTACGGAGTCCGCGTTGCGGATGCGCTGCGCCCTGTCCTCGAGGCGTGGATGCGCCGCCGGCGCAAGCCCCTCACTTTCCGCATGGTGCAGGTGCTCACTGGACATGGGTGCTTCGGTGAGTACCTGTACCGGGTCACGAGGCGGGAGGTGACGCCGGGCTGCCACGATTGTGGCGCGGCCGAGGACACCGCTCAGCACACTCTGGAGCGGTGTCCCAAGTGGTCTCGGCAGCGCCGCGATCTGGTGTCCGCGCTAGGAAGCGCGGACCTCTCGCTCCCGAGCGTGGTCCGCTCCATGCTCGGGAGTGACAGAGCCTGGCAGGCGATGGCCTCCTTCTGTGAGACGGTCATGTCCCAGAAGGAGGCCTCGGAGCGGGACAGGGAGGACGATCCGGAGGCTGTCCCGCTCCGGAGACGGCGGACGGGAGTGCGGCGTAGGCGCTATGCGCACCTACTGCCGCCTCCCTAACCTGTGGGACTAGGGGTCAAGATGGGAACCTGGCCCTATAATGGTCCCGCCGCCGGAGGGGCTGTCCCAATTTGCCGGGATGGCCCCTAGAGAGAAGAAGTCCGGCCCCTTTTGAGGGGCTGGCCAGTCGCAGTGGTGCCCTGTTGCTGACAGATCCGGGGCACCACACCAACGCGGCCGATGGCATTTCGCGGGGTTGTTTAGTGGGTATACCGTCGGACAGCCGACGGGGAGTCCCACACTACCACCGGAGCAGTGGCGTGCACTCCATATAGGCAAAAAGACATTGCCTACCCTATCAATTTGATAAATAACATCCGATGTTTCTTAATTCTTAAACATAGTTTTTAACTAATATTTATAGTATAATATATATAATAGTATCAAACAAAAAAAAAACAGCTCCATCTATCGGTATCGGTGCAAGTTATAACATTTCATTAAGCAAGATCCATTAGTACCTACCCGCTACATCGATGTGCTACACTAGCGCAGCAATGGTATGGGAGCTTAACGGCAGAGTCACAAATTAATTCTGTCTAAATTTACGTATGTGTGCCGGGTTTAAATACGGATAGTGTAGTGTGCATTTCTATAATTACATTGCTCACAATAACACAAATAACGCACACAATCGTTTAGGATAGACAATGCCTTTTTACCCGAATCATGACGTAAATTACCGAAGTGTCACATTGCTTCGTTTATTTTGTTTATATAAACTAGGCCGCCATTGTTTGTTTAGAAATGGTTTTGAATTGACTTGTGGTAGCAGTAGTAAAATAAGATTTCAAGTTTTACAGTTGATAAAAATGGATAATATTCACTGCGTAAGTTGTTCAAATGGTGTGTGTATAGGGAAAATAAAAAAATATGCGTTTTTAAAACTATCTTTCGGTGATAAAAAACAAGTGATTGAGAAAGGCCGCTGTACACCGGATTTGAAATTAATACAAACTAAAGGCAAAGTTAATCGTAAGTTTAATGCAAAACAATATGATTCACATTATTGGCTCACGGGTTGCGTACACAGCAATCGCTTGTTCTGTTTTCCCTGCCTACTGTTTTCAAATAATAAAACCGTATGGAATGACGCGGGTTACATCGATATTCATAATTTCACCACGGCAGCAAAAAAACACGAGCAATCGGAAAAACATTTAGAAGCTACTCTTAAATATCACACCTTTGGAAAAAATCGTATTGAGACGCGTTTAAATTCTCAAATACAAATCGATATTGATAGGCATAACGCGAAAGTCGATCGAAACCGAAATATATTTCAAAGACTTATTGACATTGTCTGCTTTTTAGGGAAACAAGAGCTCGCTTTTCGTGGACATGACGAATCTGCTTCGTCCGTCAATAAGGGAAATTATTTAGAGATAGTGGACTTGCTCGCTAAATACGACGGAATTTTGGAAAATCATTTACAAAATTGCACTAGCTCATTTACGGGATTGTCAAATCGTATTCAAAATGACCTAATCTCCAGTGTAGCGTCTGTGATGATTGAAACAATAAAACAGCAGATAGCTACCACTGATTTTGTTGCTGTAATGGTCGATGAAACACCAGACGTTAGTGGAAAAGAGCAACTAGTACCTACTGATTTTAAGATATTTTCATAATTCAGAAGTGTATGATCGATTCATAAAATATATTGACGTAAGTTCCGACCGCACCGCGAACACTTTAAGTACCATTATATTGCAGAATCTGTCAGAAATTAATTGTTTGTCGAAATTAATAGCACAGACATACGACGGCGCGGCTGTGCTTTCATCTGAACTAAACGGCGTTCAGTCGTTGATTCGCCAGCAATGTCCACTAGCTGAATATGTTTGGTGTTCTGCCCATGTCCTTAATTTGGTACTTTCCAAGTCCTGTGAACGTATCCCCGAAACTAAACGTTTTTTCCATCTCGTAAAAACATTAGCCAATTTCTTTAAGACTAGTACCAAAAGGCAAAACCACTACAATAAAATGACTGATATAAAAAAATTGCCTCGCGTTGCTGACACACGATGGACTTACAATTCGCGTACTGTAAATGTCATTTTTAATTATTTTCCACATTTAATAGAAATGTTTGAGGATATGACTGAAAACGAAGGCTCCTGGGATGGCGAGACCTTAAGTCAAGCTTCGTCATTGTTGTACAATTTAAAAGAGTTTGAATTCCAGTTTTTTCTCCACACATTTAACAAAATATTCGCAGAATCTGACGTGCTTTATGAAATTATGCAAAAAAAGACGTCAGATGTTTCTTATTGCCTCAAAAAAATTAAAGAGTTTGAATCGTTTTTAGAATCACTCAGATCTAAGTTTAATATCATTTTCGAAGACGTAAAAAAAATGACGGGACCGCCTAAACGAAAGCGTAATGTTGCGGACGCAAAAATCAATTTCAAGCGAATTTTTATTAAATGAAACGCCTTCCCATCTTTTACGATTCCATATTACAGACATACTTACAGAAAGATAGACGTGTAGATTTAATATATAAATGAGACAGTACCTAAAGTAACTTAATAAATTCATATAAGTACACACACCATCTTAACATGCTTGTTTAAACTTTTTTGCTGCTATTATTTGTAAATACAGAACATCAAACAAACGCGCCGAAAGGCCGCTTCGAATATCTGCAAATTGATATGTATATAAAATCAATCAATCTATAGATATTTGAGGTAGCTAACCAATCACATACATCATTATTTCCACAAGACTGGGTAACCAAAATCAACAATGCAACATGCTGTATTTTTTTGGTAAGTTAAAAAAAAATCTGCCTACCCTGTCAAAAATCTCTGTGCACGCCACTGCACCGGAGGCCACCCAGGCACCGGTGGTGTGCGTAACGCATTTTTCCCCGCGTCACAAAAAAAAAAAAAAAAAGTGTCGTGAAACACTGTCGTCATTTGGAAGACATAGAAGATCAGCTGATTTATGAGGAAGGCCATCCAACCGTGTTGCTGGGTCAAGATAATTGGTCGTTGCTGCTCACACACGACGTGCGAAGAGGGACCACAGCCCAACCAGTCGCTTCATTAACCGACTTGGGATGGGTATTGCACGGCGCGACGGGAAATAAGAAGAAGCAGCAAGTCCATCGAGTTAGCCATCTGACTACAGTAACACTAACGGAGGAACAGACAATGGATGACCTCATGAAGGAGCACTTCGCCCTCGAGTCTCTGGGTGTTCAGCCTAAACATTCACACACCAACGACGAGCTCAACGCACTGCGCACACTCGAGGAGAAGACGCGTCGGTTACCGGCGGGAGGGTTTGAAACAGGGTTGCTATTCAAACAAAGCGACTTTGTACCGCCGGATAACTATTTAGTGTTTGGCCTATGTTGAGGAGTTCTATATGGTATTACTGCGTGTTCATAAATAAAACCCAATGTCCAGTCTAAGCCAACAGGCACATATATGCTTGGTTTCACAATACATAAGTTGATATTATAACTAGCTGGGAACCTGACGATACGGCTCTCGGTAAGCGACTGGCTTTGCCCTCGCACGGACTGTATTATTCCACGAATTTGCTTATGTTGCACTTTCGGTTACCGAGGGCCGCTACAACTACAACCAAAGACTTCTATGTATACTACTAGACAGGCTGAGTAACATAAATATTGTGTTGTAGCTCGGAGCGCGCCGGCTGAGGTGCGGGGTAGTGGGAGAGGGTTGCCGATGCAGTGAACAGGCTGCTCACGCAGACGCGACAAACAATCGATTAAACTTTACCTATTACCAATTTGACTTCGACTGTTACTAATACCATTTTAATCTTTAACCATTTAAATTAAAGTATATTGTACATAATACTATATACACTAATAATACATAATCCAGAGAAATCTACGATAGTAACAATTGTGTAATTATGAGGAAAAATAATTGGACTCATGACTTTGTTTTATTGAACAAAATGATTATACATAAGTAAACAATTGTAAACCTTATCTATTGAATTTATACAAAAACTTAAAGTACAGAGTAGTATCAATTACACAAATTAATAATATAGGTTACTTTTTTAATAAAAATTACATAAAATTATTATAATTATTCTGCGCCGGTCGTACTACCTCGAAACACCCTAAATCTAATACCGCCTTTTCCGCACTGTCTACTTACTTACTTAATATTATACTTAATTTACTTAACGCAGGCAATGATAGCAAACCACTACGTCGACGACTATCTTGCCAGCTTTGACACGGAGGAGGTCGCCATGCAAGTATCAACACAAGTCGCTAATATACACAAACGAGCGAATTATCATCTTCAACGCTGGCCATCGAACTCAAACAAGGTGCGCGCCGAATTTTCCACTACACCTAAGGGGAATTTAGTGCAACTCGATGCAGAGAAGATATTGGGCATGGTGTGGGATCCGAATGAAGACAATCTGGGTTTCAACATCAATCAACATAAGCTTCCGCCTTCAATATTGGAAGGCACGAAAACACCGACGAAGCGAGAAGCCCTACGTACAGTGATGTCTTTGTTCGACCCGCTGGGCTTAGTTACACCTGTTACAATACAAGCGAAGAAGATTTTACAAGATACTTGGCGTACTGGAATCGACTGGGATGTCAAGCTGCAAGACAGTGAAGCCGAAAGTTGGTCATACTGGCTCTCTCACGTGAGAAGACTACCGAGCCTAGCTATACCAAGGTGCTATCCCGGCGTATCGACCGCACATACGAACGAGATACATACTTTCGTCGATGCAAGTTCGTCGCAATACGCCTGCGCTGTGTATTGGAGGGCACAGGATGCATGCGGGAATATACACGTGTCTTTGATAGCTGCAAAAGGCAAAGTTGCACCGTTGAACAAAGTGACGTCAATACCGAGACTCGAACTCCAGTCAGCTGTACTTGGGTGTCGTCTTGCGCGCACAGCCATAGACGAACACGACATAAAGCCGACCCGCCGAGTATATTGGTCGGATTCACGCACGGTACTCTCGTGGCTACGCACTGGCCCGCGAGCGTACAAGCCGTTTGTGGCCCACCGGATCGCGGAGATCGCCGAGGAGACGAAGACCAGCGAGTGGAGATGGGTGCCTACCAGGGAAAATGTTGCAGACGACGCAACGCGCGACACTCCACACGACTTCAACTCACAACACCGGTGGTTCCACGGGCCCGCGTTTCTACGCGAGTCGGAAGCAAACTGGCCGCGAGAGGTCAATGAACCCGACCATATGGGTCTGACCGGCGAGGAAAGAGTCAACTTTGTTCGAAACACTACATCACTAAAGGAAGCACTGCCCGACGCAACTCGTTTTTCAAGTTGGTTAAAGTTAGTGCGTACTACGGCGCGTGTACTACAATTTATCGAACTTCTGCGCATCAGAAAACAACTGTGCAACGCGGCCTACAAACGCAATAAGAAAAACGAAGTTGACGACGCTACTTGGACGAAAATAAAGAAAGCAGCGAAGGGAAAAAACAAGAAAATCAGTGCTACGTGTGAAAGTGAAAACAGCTGTTTCATTCAACTTGAAACACATCACTTACATCGTGCCCAACAACTGTGGATACGCTCAGTGCAAGATGATGCGTTCAGTGAAGATGTCGCAGCTTTAAAGTGTAAAAAACAGTTGCCTGCTAATAGCCGACTAAGTCAGCTGTCCGTCATTATAGACAGCGATGACGTCATACGGCTACGGTCACGGATAGCAGCCGCTGTCGACATCACGGACGAACAAAAAGCTCCGCCGATTATGGATGGCAAACATACATATGTGCAACTGTACATCTCATGTGTACATCGAAGACTCCATCACGGGGGCTTCGAGACCACGACCAACGAAGTTCGACAACACTTATGGGTACTACGACTGCGCAATACAGTTAGAAGTGTGTTGAAAAGATGTCAACAGTGTCGCATCAGGCGGGCCGTGCCCGCTCAACCGTCTACGGGTGACCATCCACGGAGCAGACTGGCGCATCATCAGCGCCCTTTCACCTACACCGGCCTCGACTACTTCGGCCCGATGACAGTCACTGTTGGACGTGCTCATCAGAAGAGATACGGCGTACTGTTTACGTGTCTAACAACGCGAGCAGTACACTTGGAAGTCGCCGGCACTCTCAGCACCGACTCAGCAGTGATGGCATTGCGACGCTTCATCGGCCGTCGTGGATGTCCAACTGAGCTGTGGTCAGACCAAGGTACCAACCTGAAGGGCGCAGACGTGGAGCTGCGCAGAGCTGCGGAGGAAGCCATGAAGGAGGAATCTTCGGTGCGCTTCATACAATGGCGTTACATCCCGCCGAGCGCTCCATTCATGGGCGGCGCTTGGGAGCGCCTTGTAAGTAGCGTGAAGACTGCACTGGCTGCCACGCTGCATGAACGAGCCCCGAAGGAAGAAGTTCTCACCACTCTGCTCATCGAGGTCGAACATACACTCAACAGCCGACCACTCACTCACGTGTCAACGGAGGCCGACGACGACGACGCACTCACACCTAACCATTTTTTGATGGGAGGGCCATCACGAGTGCCACTGCCGGGGTCATTCACCGACGCCGACGCAACAGGGCGACGGGAGTGGCGTGCGAGTCAACAGCTCGCCAACCATTTCTGGAGTCGCTGGGTGAAGGAGTACCTGCCAGAACTCCAACACCGGCGGGACCCACGCGCTTCACACGGCGCTATCCGGGTCAATGACCTCGTACTGATAGCAGATGGCACTCTACCTCGTAACTTGTGGCCACGAGGTGTAGTCGTCGCTACCTACCCCGGACCGGACGGAGAGACACGAGCGGTGGACGTGCGGACCAACAAGGGCGTGCTGCGAAGGCCCACCAAGAAGCTGGTGATCCTGCCTACAGCGACGGTCGACGGCGCGAACACGGAAAATATCTCCAGCTGAGAATAGCTGCGGCGGGAGTATATGTTCGCGACAACTAATTGTAAATAAATAGATAACCGTCGCGCGTAGTATAAGTGATGCACATTTTTATATAGTTAATAGTTATAGTTGTTTCGTATTAGTTGTTTTATGTAATGAATAGAATAGGTTTACACAGTTTACATACATACTTTGTTAGAGTGTAACATAGGTTACCTAACTTCTTTAAAATTTAATCTTATACGTACTTACTTACATACTTAAAACTAACTTAAATCTAAATACTTATAACACTAAAAAATATCTACATATTTACATTACTTAATTATTATACAAAATATAGAAGCATATAAAAACATAGTAAAATAAATAACTTTCAATATTCGCGCGGACAAACGCACCGTGTGTTTTATATTGCTAATACGTAGGGTGACACAAGAAGAGGCAAGTGCGGGGAGCGGTAACTGATTGCATCGAGAATTCATTCGCTGAGAACGCGCGATCAGTGCACGCCAAACCACTTGAGAGCCTGTACGCGTCACTTTAGCTTACAAAAACTACCGTTACAAAATACGAAAGTAACGGCTATTTAAATTGAAATCGAATTTTTAAGTTATTGGTGTTTTAGTGAATTTCCCTTACTGGGTAAGTTGTGCACACATTATTTTTGTACCGCAAAGCTGTAGTATCTGTTTGCTTATCCTATTTGTGCTATTTTTATTGTAATCCTGCCACTAGCAAAACATTAGAATTAAATCGTTCGTAGTGCTTGCTTTATCTATCGCAATGCCACAGCCGCTAGGAAAATTGTAATTAGTCTCGCATATGCCAAGCTCTCTTGCGTCTCGGTTGCTAGTGGTAGTGGACTTCTCGGCTGGATCGTAATACTGTGGTACGGTTCACAGGAACACCGTTGGGGTTCATCTATCGAACCTGAGAGCAATTACCTCACCTCTGACTGCGAGCCTCCGCACCCTGAACCAGCGCCGCAGCAGCTGTCTCCGTGCCGGGGGATCTTTCGTGGCCAGACAAAGGAGAGTGCGGTAGTTTTCAACAATGGTGCACGGACTCGATCACTAAAGTAAATCGAACCCGCGACCTGACTTATGTTCTTCGCTTAGCTGAAATACTCTAGAATAAACATCTTAGTTTTCTGTTCACGGTTGTTTTAATTACCCTCTATGCTAGGGCACCTGGTAGCAACGTGACAGTAATTGCGCCCAACGCGGGACAGTAATGGCGCCCCTCTCTTAATTTATTTTAGTGATCCAGTTCCGTTCTAGTGCACTATTGAGATTTTTTTATTTTCTCCTGGTGATGGTCTGTGTGTATTTTCCAATGATGGTAGAAAACTATTAATTTGTATAATTTTTAAATTTTGTTATAGTGTGTTAAATTATAATTTGGTCACATTAACTTTGTTCATACGATATTAATCTTTTATATTGTGATATTTTTGTTGTTTCTTTAGTTTTTCAAACACATGTATGTAACTTTATTTCATATCTCCAATTTTACGTTACACATTGTTTAGTTTTTTTTTCATCTACCATCGTTTAGTGTTCTTTCGACAAGCGCTAATTATTGTTGTAAGAACGTATTTAGTAGCTTTTGGCTTATTGTTTTTTTATTATTTTTATTTGTGTGTTGTATTTTTTCAGTGCTGTTTTTGTTTGTTTCTGTGCTGTAATTTTGTTTCTTTGTTGTATTTTTTACTTAACGTGCACAACATATCTAGATTAGGAATTTCATTCGGTTTGCTAATTAAATTTATCGATTTACTATGGCATATCCAATAAAATTTTTGCACTTGAGGAAATCGGAGCTCCAATATGAGGTAGCAATTCGCGGTGAACTACCTGCTAAAACCGTGAAAGATTTAAGATGTCAAGTCTGCAAACTAACGCAGCTTTATCCTTCCAATGATATTTCTGATTCGGTTTATGACTTCGAAACCGACTTGAAGGATATTACTGAAGTAATTTGCAAAATAAAGTCTAATTAATTACTTAATATATTTATATCCTAGAAGATATGACTGGACGCGATTTAGGAGTCTGGCATATTAAAGACATCAAATTAAAAAAGACCTAGATATGAATACCTAGAAATATTATTATATCGTAAATCTTAATTTTTCACTATAACCTATCCAACCCCATCGCTACTACCATCTTTTTGAGATAGACAAACTTAATTGTTACTTAATTTTCGTTATATTTAAACTGCTATGCGACTGTGCAGAGAAATTTTGTTCGCTAAGTTTTTTTGTGTTTACATCATTCTAAGATGTCTTAAACATTATTTAGGGACTATAAAATGTGCTGGTGATATATTACAATGACACCTCTCTTAACGTGTTATTTGTAGTTCTTTCCGATCTATGCCTTTAGATCGGTTGCACTAGTCTATCTTTGCTTTAACATTCTCTAAAATGTTAAAGTGACGTTTATTTTCTCTGCACATTGGTAATTGCGGTTACTGTTTCATTATATCAGTTTGAAATATTTGATACATGTCATATCTCGAGTTGAGTTTGTAGATCGCAAAATACTACATGCCTAGACAGTTGCACTGAGTTTTGGTATGTACTCGTATTCAACCAAAACTCTGGTATATTTGTTGGCAAGAACACTGCATATTAAGTGTTACTTTGCATAGTTTGATTGTTATTCTGTTATATTTAAAAGGTGATGCCTGTGAGAACGTGTGTTAGAATTATGAAAGAGGATATGAACGTTGTGTGCAATGGCCTATAGTATGTGTAGCTATAATCGGATTTTTCTTAGGAAAAATCCTCGTCTTTGTGAGGGGGTAATGTAACATAGGTTACCTAACTTCTTTAAAATTTAATCTTATACGTACTTACTTACATACTTAAAACTAACTTAAATCTAAATACTTATAACACTAAAAAATATCTACATATTTACATTACTTAATTATTATACAAAATATAGAAGCATATAAAAACATAGTAAAATAAATAACTTTCAATATTCGCGCGGACAAACGCATCGTGTGTTTTATATTGCTAATACGTAGGGTGACACAAGAAGAGGCAAGTGCGGGGAGCGGTAACTGATTGCATCGAGAATTCATTCGCTGAGAACGCGCGATCAGTGCACGCCAAACCACTTGAGAGCCTGTACGCGTCACTTTAGCTTACAAAAACTACCGTTACAAAATACGAAAGTAACGGCTATTTAAATTGAAATCGAATTTTTAAGTTATTGGTGTTTTAGTGAATTTCCCTTACTGGGTAAGTTGTGCACACATTATTTATGTACCGCAAAGCTGTAGTATCTGTTTGCTTATCCTATTTGTGCTATTTTTATTGTAATCCTGCCACTAGCAAAACATTAGAATTAAATCGTTCGTAGTGCTTGCTTTATCTATCGCAATGCCACAGCCGCTAGGAAAATTGTAATTAGTCTCGCATATGCCAAGCTCTCTTGCGTCTCGGTTGCTAGTGGTAGTGGACTTCTCGGCTGGATCGTAATACTGTGGTACGGTTCACAGGAACACCGTTGGGGTTCATCTATCGAACCTGAGAGCAATTACCTCACCTCTGACTGCGAGCCTCCGCACCCTGAACCAGCGCCGCAGCAGCTGTCTCCGTGCCGGGGGATCTTTCGTGGCCAGACAAAGGAGAGTGCGGTAGTTTTCAACAATGGTGCACGGACTCGATCACTAAAGTAAATCGAACCCGCGACCTGACTTATGTTCTTCGCTTAGCTGAAATACTCTAGAATAAACATCTTAGTTTTCTGTTTACGGTTGTTTTAATTACCCTCTATGCTAGGGCACCTGGTAGCAACGTGACAAGAGATAAGTTTTACATGTTTTAGTATAGGTACGAGCTGTTGCAAGCCAGGTATATAATAAAGTTATAACGTCGAATTACTGGCTGCAACAGCTCAATAGTGAATAGATGTACCTATTAACGTAGTTTTAAGTTTATAATGAAAACATTTTATGTAAAAACTTCACTGACCCTTAGGTTTTGACAATAACTTTAGCAAAAGTTTTTATGGTTTTATATGAAAAGGGGTCAAATGTATGTAATAATAGACCAGCTTACAAACATTTTTGACACAAATAAAGCGAGCACGATCAGGTATTGCCTCTAGGTCTGGGCGATTTTGGCTATTGCTATCTCTTTCCCACAAATGTACCTCTCGCTCCCACAGCGGGGGTATAAATATGGGCCATACAACGGTGATCGGCACCGAGTCAGACCTAGAGTCCATTGTCGACCCCCTTACGGAGGCCAAATGGACCACTGTCCCGGAGAACCGGAAGCGGAAGCCCCGCTCCAGTGACTCCCGTCCCGCAAAGGCCGCAAAGGGTAACACCGGAGTGGCCCGTCCCTCTTCGCCAACGGTGCTCTCGCAAGAGACACCGAAGGCCAAGCTCCCGCCTCCGATCACCATCCGTGACGGAAAGGTCTGGGAGCGGCTCTACGCGGTCGATCTCCCCGCGAAAGAGATTCGCCTCACAAGGGCAAAGTCGACCCACCTTGGCATCAGCGTCACGGTGGCAACACCCAACGACCACCGAAAACTCACGGGCCTCCTCCGAGAGCGGCGCGTGGAGTACTTCACGTACGCTCTCGAGGAGGAACGTGAACTTCGCGTGGTGGTTAAACGCGTCCCCACGTCGCTATCACTAGATGGCATAACCGAGTCCATTAAAGGACAAGGAGTCCCCGTCCGGTCGGTACACCGGATGACCCGCAACCACCGCAAGGATGGCGAGCCATATAATATGGTTATCTGCCACCTTCCCCTTACCCCCGAGGGTAAGAAGATCTTTCAGATCACAAATATTTGTGGTCTCTTCGACATCGAAGTCGAACTCCCCCACAAACGTGGACTCCCAGGGCAGTGTCACAACTGCCAAAATTACGGGCACTCTGCCCGAAATTGCTTCTCGCGGTTCCGTTGCGTGAAATGCTTAGGCGATCACGAACGGGGCCAGTGTCCGCGCGACCCAGCGGTGGAGCCGCCAGCGTGCGTTCTCTGCGGCGCCGTGGGGCATACCGCCAACTATGGCGGCTGCCCTAAGGCGCCGAAGAGGCGCACGAGGCCGGCACAAGCCAAAGGGCGCTCGCACACGCGCCTCCCTCCGCCCTCCCAGAGCCAAACGGCTTACCCTCAGCTTCGGCCCACTCGGGTCCCCCAGCCATTTATTCCGGCACCCATCCCCGCAGTGTCTGCATGGGCTTCACCCAGGCAGCCTCTTGCGCCCCTACCCACACCGGTCGAACCCGTAGAGACTGCCCCAGCAGCTGCACCCCAGCAGACTCCCCCTCTGGGAGGACGCAAACCCCATTTGACGGACATAGTGTTTGACATGGCGAGTAAAATCGACATGTCAGAGCTATTCGTCCTAGCCCGCGAGCTACATGACTTCCAAGACACTGGAGTGGGAAACCAATTCCAGATCGTCTGCAAACACATCGCTGTGTTTGAGTCCATCATGGACTATCGCGCGCCTGCCCACCTTCGGCGCACAAACCTCTCCCAACAATAATGGGTTCACGGAATCAAAGAGTGAAACCACGCTCCCTTTCCCTTGCGTTCTATAACGCAAACGGCCTTGCGTGGCAACGGGATGAAGTACGCCAGTACCTAACCGACCACCAAGTTGATATCCTCCTAGTGCAGGAGACCCTTTTGAAACCATGCAATCGCGACCCGCGCATTGCAAATTACAACGTCATCCGTAATGATAGAGAGGGCCGCGGGGGCGGAACCCTAGTCTATTACAAAAGGTCCCTGCACTGCATCCCACTAGAACCCCCATCTCTCGAAAACCTCGAGGTCACCATCTGCAGGCTAGGGATGACCGGCCATCAGCCGATCAATATCGCGTCCGCGTACCTCCCCCCGAGCAAGCGCATCCTTCAGAGCGACTTGCAAGCCCTCTTTGCCCTAGGAAACTCCACCATTCTGGCTGGAGATTTCAATAGTAAGCACATCCAGTGGAATAGCCACTCGTCTTCACCAAACGGCGTAATCCTAGAGAGCCTACAGGACTCCCTAGGATTCGACGTCATAGCTCCCATGTCTCCCACCCACTATTCCGCAACAGTGGGACACCGCCCGACCGTTCTGGATTTTGCACTTCTAAAGAACGTAGCCTTACGGATGCGTTCAATCCAAGTGCACACAGAACTTAGCTCTGACCACCGGCCAGTTCTGATCGAGTTCGGGCTACCAACTGACTCACCGACAGACGAGGACACCAGACGGGTAACGGACTGGCGAAAACTCAAAAGAGTGCTCGCACAGACTTCCACACCCGAGCTGGAGCAAGTACCCGAACAGATTCTCACAAATGACGAGACCGACCTTGCGATCGACGCCCTCACTAGCCACTTGCAAACGGCAGCTAACAACTGCTCCAGAGAGGTTTCAACAGCCGACTTAGCTCGGCGTTGGGAACTCCCTGCTTATTTGCGAGAACTAGTGTCGGAAAAGAACGCAGCGACACGCGCCCATGACTCTTGTCCCACCGAACAGAACCGTTCTCGGATGCGCTATTTACAACGCCAAGTAAAGAAGCGCATCAAAGAGTTCAGGGATGAACGGTGGGCCAACTTTGTTGGAGAAATTAAGCCCTCGCACACGGCGTACTGGCGAGTTGCTAAATCTCTCCGTTCCGACCAAATAACCCAATGCCCTCCCCTGACCCGACCAGACGGTACGATAGCGTTCGATGATGACGAAAAGGCTGAATGCTTTGCAGACAGCCTGGAGAGCCAATGCTCTCCTAGTCTAGAACCAACCGACGACGAACACGTTCAGATGGTTGACTCCGAGGTGGAACGAATCCTCGCGACACCTCCCACGATCCCCCTCGAGCCTACAACGGTTGAGGAGGTCCAAACGATCATCAGGGATCTTCGGAGCCGGAAAGCTCCCGGAGCTGACGGCATCACGAACTCGGTCCTCAAACTCCTCCCAGGCCCCCTGTTAGTCCTTCTCGTGGCGATATTCAACGCCGCTCTCGCGAACTGCAGATTTCTAGACTCCTGGAAAGATGCAGACGTAGTTGGCATCCCCAAACCAGGCAAATGCCTGAAGAACCCCGCCTCTTACAGGCCCATTAGTCTCCTCAAATGCCTGGGGAAAGTCTATGAGCGCATCATAGCCATTCGCCTCAAAAAGTTCGTTGAACTTAGAGGCCTTCTCATAGACGAGCAGTTTGGGTTCCGTCCCAAACACTCGGCAGTCCACCAAGTGCACCGCATCACGGAGCACGTCCTCTCCAACTTTCAAACAGGGCGCCATACCGGTGCCCTGTTTTTCGACGTCGCGAAAGCGTTCGACAAAGTCTGGCACAATGGCTTAATATATAAGCTACACCAAATGGAAGTGCCAGACAGTCTCGTGCACATCTTACGAGACTACTTGTCGAATCGCTCCCTCCGCGTCAGAGTCCACGGCACTCTCTCGAGGCCGCACCCTATCCGAGCCGGGGTCCCTCAGGGCTCCGTGCTCGGCCCTATCCTATACACGTTGTACACCAACGATGTTCCCAAGACTCCCTTCGTGGAGCTAGCCCTCTTTGCCGATGATACGGCACTTTACACTTCCGAACGAGCCAAATCCAACATATCGGATAGGCTCCAGAGAGCGGCTAACGCTCTAGGCGAATGGTTCCGACGTTGGCGAATCGAAGTGAATCCGGAGAAAAGTGCCGCTGTGTTCTTTTCTCGGGATCCACGAGGTCTTACGAGACCAGATTCCCAACATAGGACCGTGAGCCCCATCTCATTGTTCGGCCGACCCATCCCATGGGTCGAGAAGGCCAAATACCTAGGTGTCATCCTAGACTCCAGAATGACGTTTGGACCTCACATCACCGTTGTTAGGAACAAAGCCGCGTTCTATCTAGGCCGGCTCGGTCCGATATTCAGGAATCGTAGAATGTCACTTAGAAATAAGTGTACACTCTACAAAGCCTGCATCCGCCCCGTTCTCACATACGCCAGCGTAGTGTTCGCACACGCTGCGCGCTCCCATCTGGCTAAGCTCCAGATTATCCAAAACCGGTTTGCCCGCAATGCAACCGCTGCCCCTCACTATCTCAGGGTCGCAGATCTCCATCTCGACCTTGAACTCCCTTCCATCATTAGTTTCATGAAGAAAGCGTCTAGACGCTACTTCGAAACTGCCTCTCAACATCCCAACCCATTGATAGCCCGGGCTGTCAATTACACCCCGCGGATCGACGCCCGGGGGTTCCGGCGCAGACCGCGGAATTCACTCTTTGATCCCGATGATCGCATTACTGTTGCGAACGCCCCCTACCTCTCCCCCTCCAACCCCAACACTCCAGACACACACCGCGCTCGGCGGCTCCGGGCGCGAAGAGTAAGGACTTCTGCGCGATACACCAGGTACCGGTAGCCCACGGTACCTGGGCGCCTCTCTCTCCGACAGGCCCTTAAGGCACGAACCCGCGTGTTCGATTTGTTTCTCCAGCGACGTCCTGAGCCGAGGTCCGACCCCTCTCGGGGGCCCTTAGGCTGTCGCTTAACTTTGTTTTTCTGGCTGTGGCGCCTCACGCCCGCCCTCTAGTCCGGTGACGTAGTGACAGCCCAACCGGGGCTAACTACATAGTCAGGTCAAAAAAAAAAAAAAAAAAAAAAAAAAAAAAAAAAAAAAAAAAAAGGTGATCGGCACCAGTCGTCCGCTACACTCAGCGCTCACACTACAGTGGAATAGCCAGCCAAGTCACTCCGAAGCCAAGCCAGTCCAGACCTAGCAGCAAGCATCTACGGCTCCATACTTCTGAAGACAGCATCAGGCGTTTCATTCTGCACCAACCCACAGACCTGCGACTTACAACCGGAGGTCGAAGAACGAAGCCCGCCAGTGCCTACATTCTATTATTTCTATATTCATTTACGAAAGTGTACGGGTCGTATCGAAGGGGCCCGTACAGTATTAAACAAACACACTGTAAGTAATAAATGTTATTTGTAACAGAAATTTTTTAAGCTATTGCATAGCTTTTATCGCGGGCTTTGAGCGCGGCGATCTAATCAAGAAATTCTGTAACGAAAATAAAACCTAACACCCCCCACTCCGCCTACCATGTAGCTCGTTTTTTTTCATAACCATCAGATGATGATGATGATGATCCGTTGGGTGGCAAAGAAGTGTTCAGTCCGCCTGATGTGAAACTGTTACACAGCCTATGGAGACTTTTAGACTCCGTCGGGTGGCAAACAAGTGCTCAGCCCGCCTGATGTGAAACTGTTACACAGCCTATGGACACTTTTAGACTCCGTCGGGTGGCAAACAAGTGCTCAGCCCGCCTGATGTGAAACTGTTACACAGCCTATGGACACTTTTAGACTCCGTCGGGTGGCAAACAAGTGTTTAGCCCGTCTGATGTGAAACTGTTACACAGCCTATGGGCACTTTTAGACTCCGTCGGGTGGCAAACAAGTGCTCAGCCCGCCTGATGTGAAACTGTTACACAGCCTATCGACACTTTTAGACTCCGTCGGGTGGAAAACAAGTGCTCAGCCCGCCTGATGTGAAACTGTTACACAGCCTATGGACACTTTTAGACTCCGTCGGGTGGCAAACAAGTGCTCAGCCCGCCTGATGTGAAACTGTTACACAGCCTATGGACACTTTTAGACTCCGTCGGGTGGCAAACAAGTGTTTAGCCCGCCTGATGTGAAACTGTTACACAGCCTATGGACACTTTTAGACTCCGTCGGGTGGCAAACAAGTGCTCAGCCCGCCTGATGTGAAACTGTTACACAGCCTATGGACACTTTTAGACTCCGTCGGGTGGCAAACAAGTGCTCAGCCCGCCTGATGTGAAACTGTTACACAGCCTATGGACACTTTTAGACTCCGTGGGGTGGCAAACAAGTGCTCAGCCCGCCTGATGTGAAACTGTTACGCAGCCTATGGACACTTTTAGACTCCGTCGGGTGGCAAACAAGTGCTCAGCCCGCCTGATGTGAAACTGTTACACAGCCTATGGACACTTTTAGACTCCGTCGGGTGACAAACAAGTGCTCAGCCCGCCTGATGTGAAACTGTTACACAGCCTATGGACACTTTTAGACTCCGTCGGGTGGCAAACAAGTGCTCAGCCCGCCTGATGTGAAACTGTTACACAGCCTATGGACACTTCTAGACTCCGTCGGGCGGCAAACAAGTGCTCAGCCCGCCTGATGTGAAACTGTTACACAGCCTATGGACACTTTTAGGCTCCGTCGGGTGGCAAACAAGTGTTCAGCCCGCCTGATGTGAAACTGTTACACAGCCTATGGACACTTTTAGACTCCGCCGTGTGGCAAACAAGTTATTATGAAAAAAAAATTCTTCTACCAATTTTCTCAATTATAAGAATTTTTTTTTCATAATCATCATATGATGATGATGATGATTTACTTTTGTGTCCTGTCAGGGTATGTATGCACGGTGGTCGGGGTGTTTACCTGATGTGATACTGTTACACAGCCTATGGACACTTTTATACTCCTTCGGGTGACAAATAAGTGTTCAGCCCGCCTGATGTGATCCGTGAGGTAGTAACGTCACTCACTCGCATGAACGCTCCAACCGTCCAGGGAATTGTTATTTGGCAGCAGTTGCCTGTGAAGTGGTAACGTCACTCACTCGCATGAACACAACAATCCTCCAGGGAATTGTTATTCGACTGTAGTTTTGAGCTTATTTTTCGTGAGATAGTAACGTCACTAACTCGCATGAACGCAACATTTGTCCAGCGAATTGTTATTTGGCTGCAGTTTTCCGTGAGGTAGTAACGTCACTCACTCGCCTGAACACAACAACCGTTCAGGAAATTGTTATTTGGCTGCAGTTGCCTGTGAGGTGGTAACGTCACTCACTCGCATGAACACAACAATCCTCCAGGGAATTGTTATACGGCTGCAGTTTTGAGTATATTTTTCGTGAGGTAGTAACGTCACTCACTCGCATGAACACAACAACCGTCCAGGGAATTGTTATTTGGCTGCAGTTTTCCGTGAGGTAGTAACGTCACTCACTCGCCTGAACACAACAACCGTCCAGGGAATTGTTATTTGGCTGCAGTTGCCTGTGAGGTGGTAACGTCACTCACTCGCATGAACACAACATCCCACCAGGGATTTTTTATTTAATGATGCCAGAGAAGTATAATTTCTAATAATAAGATAAAGTCTGTCAGTGTGTGCGTGCGACGACGCATACGTACGGGATGGTACGGGCGCGCACACATACAAACCGAACGCGGCGCGTATCTATGGAGATAACCTACTTATTTGATTTTACTACGACAGTACGAAGCTCGCACGGATCGAGACGAGCTGCTCCGAAATCGGACGAATACGTAAGCAGCTGTTTGTGAGATATATACTCGTATATATGTGTATAGGTATCTGTCATATCTTTATAATGCCACACTCACGGCATGTGCGCCCCGTAAGTATACATGTAGGTATATATGTATACATAGGTGTACCTATGTACAACAGTGAATAGCAGTTGCTGGTGAATAGCTATACGCGTAAATTCTGTATGAAGTGTTTTAAATATGAATAAACAAAGTGCATTATTAATAATGAATGTGATGAAAAAATAATTATAATTGCATAAGTCCCCGAGTGGCACACGTTTTTTTTTCTTTGTTTCAGTATTTATGGCAAGACTAGGTACATTGGAAAGAAGCTCACCAATCGTACTTTTTTAAAAACTCTAACTTAGAATAATGATTTATTTGTTTAAGATATACCTTTATATGAGACTTTTTTATGGCCTGTTGTGGCCATCCAGAATACAGTCTGCCTGATGGTGATGCTTGAAGTAGCCCATTGATACTTGCAATACCAGGTGTATCAATTTTTATAATTACAATAATTATATTTTAATATGCACTTTACACATTGCAATTATCATCACTATTATAACATAGCCACTAATAACAATCTTGACTACGAGGGGCAGTCGGGGGCTGCACGGAGTGGACCTTCACCGCTGGCGGGGTCCAACCGGCTACAACTGCTTCTTTGCGGAACCAATTCCGTACCCGTTTCTTGCATTGATTTCTCATAAAGATCCATGTTAAGGACCTTTTACACTTTTGTAAAGCAAGTGAATGAAGATGGCGATGCTTACGAATGAATTAAAGACAATGTTTCCGATCGTAGGCCGCGTGTCGGTTGTTGTTGTCGTGTCAGCGGTAAGGGTCGCAGCGCGCGAGCAAGAAACTAACACATACTGCGCAGCCATTACACGTAGGATTCACATCTATGCTATGTTACAATTTATAGATTCAGCCGTCATATTGCGAAAGTCGAATTTACAGGCAATTTGATCTAAAGTGCTCTGTGTGCTTCCGCTACCAATTAGTTCATGCGAACTAGTACCGGCCGGCACCTACCCATGCCGCCGCCGCTGCCATGGCTGCTCCGTATGGCAGTGGGTGGGTGCCGGTAATCGGTAGTAGAAGGACATAAAGTAGTTTTCTTTTTTTTATACCACCAAGGTGGCAAACAAGCGTACGACCTGCCCGTTGGTAAGCAGTTACCGTAGCCATTTGCAACGCCAAGGGTCACTCTGGCGTTGTCGACCCTGCAAAAACCTCTTCACGCCTTTCTTGAAGAATCCCACGCTGTAGTCCCTAGGAAAAACCTCGGATGGGAGCTCATTCCGCAACTTTCGAGTTCTCCGTAGAAAACTTCTCTGGAACCGCACAGTCCGTGACCATTGCGACTCCATTGTATGAGGATGAACTCCAGCCGTCGGCGAGAGGTTCGATTGTAAAATGAGGATGTTGGCATCATGTCGAACAACTCCTCGGACTACAACCCATTGCACAGTCGGTAGAACATGCACCGGGAGGCAACATCTCTCCTTTAACACTAGGGTGTGTGAGTTTAGGTACAGGCGTACGGCCCACGTAATGTAAAACCGTAACCTTGCAATACGATAAGTATCACTCGCGCGGCAACAATCCAGGGAGTTGTGACACAATAGTGTCCTGTAGTATATCGAACTTTACACTCAACCACACACCTCAGTCCTCTCTTAAAACACCCAGATCAATACAAACAGACATGTCCATGCACACAAATTGTTTTTTTTAATATTGTTGTTTAATAGCTTACTTTATAATGACAATCAGGTGCATCAGTATTGCTACTTGTTAGATTCAAACAAAAATCTTCAGTATTCTTTTCGTATGTTTTCGAGGTACAATGGCACCATAAATACGAGTAGACCTGGTAAACAACTGTATACAAGATCAGAGCCAAGAAAACGCTACGAACAAACAGACTAATACAATTAAAAAAGGAACCATTTCTTTATTGTTTTCAAGCACAAAAACAATATATGACTGAAAATCATTATTATCTACCTGCAACAAGCCCAAACGCACTGGCATGTAACGATTCGAATATTTTTTTTCGTAAATAACTACAACACAATACAAAATACTATTCGTACAGTAAAACCCTCAACTTCTCAACAAATAAAAATAAATAAATTGAGGATATTTCACCAAAATATTGCAGGCATCTTAAATAAGAGTTATTTATTTGAATTAGCTATAGACGACCTCAAAAGAGATATAGGTGAATTACATATTGTTATGTGGGTATTATTTAGTAATAAGAGTAGGGTAGATATTATAAGTTACGGGTACTGTGTTCAGTCGAGAATAAATCGTTGAGACAGACGCAAGCAATCTTCTTACTGCTCTCCCGTTCCCTACCCACGTACATTACACATATTATCTGCTTTACCGAAACTTTTATGAAGTTCGGATCAGAATACAATTAAAATATTCCTAACTACAAAATGGCAACCTCATACTCAAGGAAACATCAAAGACGCGGAGGCTCTTGCATCCTTCTAAAAAAGGATCTCGATTTCAGACCAATACAAATAACGAAACCACTAGCTTGTGACTATGTTTTTGAGTGTTGTGGCATTGAAATAATGCATTTTAATGTTTTTATAATATGCATATATCGAACACCAAGCTCTAACATCAAAACTTTTTTTGAAAAACTTAATATGCTGCTGGATAAAGTCACTAATAATAGCAAAAAACACGTACTTATTTGTAATCGAAAAAAATATTGGTTTGAAAAAAAAAGAGATTTCAGTAAAGAAAACATGCAAAAGTTCTGCGGTCATATCTCTTCCTTGTCATTTAACGACGTTCTTGCTGAGAAGGAATGCAATAAATCATTCGAGCTATTCCACGAGTGGCTCATACTTCTATTTAAACTTTGCTTTCCTTTAAATACGCACTAAAAAACATCTGAAACCAATACGTAATAAATGGATTACAAAAGGGCTGAGAAAATGTTGCATTGAAAAGAGGATTCTCTATTACAGTTATCAAATGGACGCGTGTAACAAGAAAAACAAAAAAAAAGGAGTATTCAACTTACTCTAAAATATTAAAAAAATGCGTAGAAAAATCACAACAATTAAAGTCAAAGTCAAAATATTTTTATTCCGTAAAAATGGCTACATTTGTTTGGAATCGTCACAATTTTTTTCCCTACCGTGCAGTTCATGACTAGGTGAGCACTGATAAAAATACTGCCAAAAAACTCAGGCATCCCTCTTTTGGTATCCAAACAAATTTACATAATTTAATAATTACATTATAATTGGATCGACTCACTCCCAGACATGTTTATCATTAATATAGTCAGATACTTTATAATATGCCCTGCTACACAATTTGGCTTTAATAGTAGTTTTAAATTTGTTTATTGACAATTCTCTTATATTGCTGGGAAGTTTGTTATAGAACCGTATACATTGCCCCATAAAAGAATTACTTATTTTGTGGAGACGGCTTGCAAGTAACACAAGATTATGCTTATATCTAGTATTTATACTATGAGTAGCACTCTTTTTACAAAATGAGTCTATGTTTTTATGGTCATACAAAAGATTTTCATAGATATATTGCGATGCGACTGTTAAAATATTTATTTCTTTGAATTTTTCTCTAAGGCTCTCCCGGGGACCAAGTTTGTAGATAGCTCTTATGGCTCTCTTTTGCAATAAAAAGATGGTGTTAATGTCCGCGGAGTTACCCCAAAGAAGAATTCCATATGACATAATACTATGAAAGTAGCTGAAATAAACTATTCTAGCCGTATCAATAATATCAGTGAGCCGTCTAATAGTTTTCACTGCATAGGCTGCAGAACTTAGTTTTCCTGATAATTTTTCAATTTGTGGGCCCCTTTGTAGTATGGAGTCAATTGTTATACCCAAGAACACAGTTGTCTCCACAGGGGCTAAATTAGTTCCATTAACATGTACATTGGTAGCCACCTGTCTTACATTAGGTGTTGAGAACTTAATTACTTTAGTCTTTTTATCATTTAAAAGCAGATTATTAACACTAAACCAATGAATAACTTTAGAGAGAGCATCGTTAACTTCGTCATAATTACCTAACCGTCTATTAATTTTGAATGTCAAAGAGGTATCATCCGCAAACAATACAATCTCATGTTTATACCTTACATAATAAGGTAAGTCATTTATATATACTAAAAATAAGAATGGATCTAGAATTGACCCCTGTGGGACTCCCATAACTACAGGGGACCCCGAAGATCTTTTACCATTAACATCGACCTTCTGTATCCTATTGCCCAGATAAGAAGACAGAAGTTCGAGAGCCTTGTTCCTGATACCGTAGTGGTGTAATTTTCTGACAAGAGTGTCATGGTGCACGCAGTCAAACGCTTTAGACAGATCACAGAAAATTCCCAAGGCATCTTGCGAACCCTCCAATGCCGCGAATATACTTTTAAGCAAATGAATCCCTGCATCTATAGTTGAACAACCTCTCGTAAATCCGAACTGTTTCCTATGAAGCAAATTATGGGTATTGAAATGTCTGAGCAACTGGCTAAGCATTAGTTTTTCAAAAATTTTACTGAGAATGGGCAGTATGGAAACACGTCGAAAATTCGAAGGGTCCGAACTATCACCAGATTTAAATAATGGAATGATTTTACTATGTTTCATCAAGTCAGGAAATACACCAGATGACACGCAACAATTGAAAATTGTAGCTAAATGTGGAGCGATTGAAATAATGATAGAAGAAATGGTTTTGACTGATAGACCCCACAGATCTTTAGTGTTTTTCATATCTGTTGATTTAAAAGCGTTCAAAACATCTTTTGGTCTTACAGCTGATAATTCAAATATTGTGCCGCATTCTACCACGCTCTGTTTGAGAACCAGTTCAGCAGATATAGAAGAAGACATAAGATTTCTCGTAGTGATAAGAGGAATGTTAGAAAAATATTTTTCAAACTCAGTCGCAATTTCTACATCATTTTTGATATCTATATCATTTATCTTTAACCGAAAGTCTCGACTACGTACTTTCGCTCTACCCGTCTCATTATTTATCATATCCCAAACAGATTTAATAATATTTGTTGAACCATTAATTTTATTTCTTAAATATATAGACTTAGCATTGGAACAGGCTCGTTTAAATATTTTGGCATAATTTTTTACAAGTTCTTGAAAAGTCGGATTGTGATTACAGGTCCTTTCTTCATAAAGTTCATACAATTTATTCCGACTTTTGTAAATACCAGGAGTTGCCCAATCACTGAATGTCATACGGTCACTTACAGACCGTTGTTTTGGAGTAAAGATTGTATTAAATTCACTAGTGATTAAGCTAAATAACGAACTGTACAAGTGGTCCGGAGTACCGTGACAGGGCAACAATACAATTTTTTCTGCTATATTAGACTTAAATCTTTCTAAGCGGCTTTTACTAAATGGTATATAATTTATTTGCTTTCTTTGTATTTTTGAAGAATTTGGAAATGAAACCAACTGACCTGAATGGTCTGACTGAACTTTATTAATTATACATTGATACAAAGGTTTTACAGTGCTAAATATGTTATCAATACATGTAGCACTTGTAGCAGTTACTCTTGTTGGCTCTGTAAAAATATGATGCAAATTGTATGATTTAAATAAATTTAAAAAGCTGTAGGTAACAGTATTTTTCTCCAAGATATTTATATTAAAGTCTCCACAAATTATAACAGTTTTATGGCTATTAGACAATTTATTTAAGGCATCCTCCATGATATTTGAAAATGTTTCAAAGGGCGTGCTAGGAGGTTTATACAGGTTCATAACAATGAATCGTTCCAACTCAATGCATGAAATCTCTACAACTCGCTCAACAGAGAGGCTCACAATGTCACACCTTTAAATTTAAGCAACTTATTAAATAATATTAAGGAGCCACCATGTATACAGTTATCTCTGATGAATGAGCTTGCAACCTGGTGGTTATTGAAGCTGAAAATGAATTGATGGGGTTTTAGTCAGTGCTCAGTTAGACATAAAATATCAATATTGCTACAATTCATAAACAACTCCAATTCTAACTCCTGTCCTATCGTCCCCTGAATGTTTTGGTGCACCAGGTTGATACAATTATTATTCTTTCTATATTCTTGACAATTTACAATTGATGGGGATATTGTATTATTATTACTTTTAGTTCCGTTTTTAATATTGTTATTATTACTATTTACATTGCCAGAGTAAAACTCTATGGTCTTGTAACCTAATTTAAAGAATTTGGAATACCTTCCGAGGTACCATTACTCAATGTCAAATTATCTAACTGCTCAAAAGAAGCAGGGTTGTTTGCCAAACTTTTGGCTGGTTTCATAAAACAATATGATAGCGAATCTGCTATTTGTCTTTTATAAAAATTGCTAAGATAAAATTTATCTTCTGTCAAATTATAATATTTATTATTAAATATATTTATGTCAAGTATATGAAATTTGTCATCATATAATGTCAACGTATGCATTTTATCATTTAATCTATACCTAGATGCATTTTCCGCCTCGGGCAACAATTGACTGTATGGGAAAGTAAATAAAAACAGTTTTCCCACATTTATCTGTTGTAACATATTAAAATATTTAATCATTATATGTTTATTTAAATTTCCTCTCCTCCCAATAAAAACAATTAAAGTTGTGTTGGGGTGGTTATCCCTCTTAACTATTCTATCTACTATTTGAGTGAAACTGGCTCCAGGCAAATAATAATTGGTAACCAGTTTTCCTGATTTTTGTAATAATAATTGACCCATGTTTTTACCTATTTTATCACTATACATTATTATGTTGGAGTTATTATTTTCGCTATTATTATTTAATGATGATGACATCTGTTGAAAAGCACTACTATTAATGGCCTCATTCACATTGTGGCTATGTACTTGACATAGTTTCGAGGATCGAGTTACCTGTGAACATTTCATCGGAGTTCGGGTTAATTCATTCCTATTGTACAAGTTACTAAGAAACAACAATAAATTTATGAACCAATCAAATAACAAATGCAAAGCAGCATGGAATATTATTACAAACAAAGAAAATAACTGGCGACATTAAGGAAATTAAAATAAATGACAAAAAACACACACAAACATTTGCGATTTATTTAATGACTATTTTATCAATACGACCACACAAAACTTAATTGAAAATAACAGAAACCAAACAAATTTTGACATAAATAGTAATAATCATAGCATATTTACTACTCCAGTGGATACTTCTGACATTATTAAAATTATTAAATCATTAAAAGAAACGGCTTCCACAGGCTACGATAATTTAAATATGAAATTAATAAAAAAATGTGCATCGTACATAGCCGAACCACTTTGCCACATTGTTAATAATTCATTCGGGAAAGGGACATTCCCGAAATTATTAAAAAAGTTAAAAGTAATACCGATGTTTAAAAAGGGAGACCCAACGGAAATTGGAAATTACAGACCAATTACACTTGCACCAGTCTTATCGAAAATTCTGGAAACAGTAATGAAAGACAAAATATATGCTTTTCTTGAAAAATATAATCTACTAGTACCAAACCAGTATGGCTTTAGGAATAATATGTCAACAACGTTGGCTTGTTTTTCTTTAGTCAAACAAATCACGGAAACGTTGAATCAGAAATCGACAGCTACAGGAGTTTTCCTAGATATGTCAAAAGCATTTGACTTGGATTGTCACGACTGATTACTGAACAAACTAGAAAAATACGGTATCAGGGGAAAGCCAACGACTGGATAAAAAGCTATCTAGCCGACCGTCAGTAATACGTAGAAATATCAAAAATAGTGAATAATGAGAAAAAGATATTTAAATCCTCTTTAAGGACTAATAAAAAAGGAGTCCCTCAAGGTGGGGTCCTCTCACCTTTATTATTCTTATTATATATTATATAACTGGCTTTTAATCAACTGCTTTTATACTGTTAATGACTACATGGAATACAAATGACCCTTTTATTATGTACTTGTCATATTTTTGAATGAACTGTACATAGAGCGGCAAATTAAAAAAAAAAAACAATTTTTAACACGTTTTGTAGTAATTTATTAATTTTTATCTTTGTATTCATTAATTTTACAGAAACGGAAGTATTGTAAATGTTCCTACGCTATTAAAGGCAGAATATGCATGCACAAAAGATATGTAACACCTTATAAATAATACCATAGTATTGGTCTTAGGTTTTCGCGATTGTTACACATTGAATTAAAGAATTTGTTTAATTTTTAAAAATTTAACTAAACTATATAAATAAACATAGTTTAATTCAAATAATACCATGTTCTTGGGAATAAACATTATTATTATAATGTTTGTCCTATGTACCAAGTCAACCCTTTTAACCACAACCTCTCCGAGCTCGTCAAAAACGTTACCAATCACAAAGGCGAAGAGGTTTTGTATGAATTTTAATATACCGAAAACGTTTATTAATTTTTATATTTTCTACATATATTTTCATTAGATCGAAAATTCAATGTACATATTGCTGAAATTTCCGATTTTCGATTGTTATTTTTTTCGAATGCTATATGTTTTGAATTGTAATTCAACATTTAACCGCAGCTATTATTGCCAGATGGTTTATTTTCTAAGATAATGTTTTACATATTATGAAAAGACGACATTTTAAATGACAATAAATGAAAATATATAATATTTAAATAAACAAAGTAAATACTATGGTAGCAAGCATTTACCCTGATAAAAGAAATGTACGAGTAGTAAGGAATTTATTTTTCAATAAAAAAGTGTATTTCTTTTTATTTTTTAGTTTTATTTTTACAAGGAAACTTAACAAACCTAACAGGGTAGGTTTAGGTTTGTTAAGTTTCCTTGTAAAAATAAAACACCTATATATCGAAATACACATTTTAAAAGTTGCAAAGTGTGTTTGTAACAAATAACATAATGTAATGTCGATACATATGTATTTTATTTTTACAAGGATACCTAACGGAGCTGACCTACCCACCGTGGACAAGATGATTTCTTCTAGAAATTAAAATGATTGGTAGTAAAACATCTGTCAAAGTAAAATTACATGTTTTGATAATCGGACAACAGCTTTTCTATAAAACGAAACATATGTAAATTAAGTTTCTAGAAACACCAAATATGTAAAAGAAGCTATCTGGAATTTAAAACTTCGTTATACCGTTTTCGAACAATTGAAATTCTAACAGAAAATTTTCGTGAGTACGATAGCACACGTCAAAAACCTTTCTCAAATTAGGTCACAAATCTTTTGAATTATAATTTTATGGGCACGAGCAAGTCTGAGTTTCCTCAAGATTTTTGCTTCACCGCCGAGAAAGTGATAATTACAAAAATAACTAGTCTGGCCATAAATACTGTTACATAGAAACTTCTCTTTTTATCAACTCTTTGATTATTTTGAATTTGGAACGTGTTTATTATATTCTTAAATTTCTTTTGATTTCCCGTCGTTTTACATATTTTTTTCGTTGAATTAAACAATTTTTTAACGGAAGTATCGCTTGTTTTATTTATTTTGTTGAACCTGACGTTTCGAATGCTTTACAGCATCCTGCGACCACGAACCAGAGCAGTGAAGGCGCGAATCCAAAGAAATCCCGTGCGTAAACAAAAAAATCTTAGCTCTTCAGATAGGATTAAGCAGAACCACTGACAAAAGAGTGTTAAATGAAGACCTGGTACTACGAGCTTATCGTAAAAAAACAATAAATTTTATGAAAGAGCGTTAGAAAAAAAATTGAATGGAAAGATTCCGCGCTTTGTTACGGCGGTACGAGGGAAAAAATACAGCGAAATTTTGTTTTCGGATGAAAAAGTTTTTACCATCGAAGAAAGTTACAACAAACAAAATGATAAGGTGTATGCCCACAGTTATGAAGAAGCGAGCGCGCGTATTCCGAGGGTCCAGCGAGGGCATTATCCTTCATCGATCATGGTTTGGCTTGAAGTCTCATATTCGGACTTAACTGAGACGTTTTCTGTGAAAAAGGTCTGAAAACCAGTGCCGTAGTTTACCAAAATCATCTTTCTCAAACAAAAAAATAGACACTGGATATTCCAACAGGACTCTGCACCATTGACCGTTGACCGCCCGTGGAATTGACTTCATCGGGCAAGAAGACTGGCCCTCTTCTAGTCCAGATTTAAACCCATTGGACTACAAGATATGGCAACATTCGGAGGAGAAAGTCTGCACTAAACTTCATCAAAATTTGCAGTCTCTCCATGTGAGATCAGTGTCCTCGCCAAATCCTTAGGCTTAGGTAGCCAAACCTAATGCTAAATCAATAATTTCATTTAAAGTTTACACACACAGTAGAATCAATAAACATCGTATAAAAAAAAAAACAGACAGGATTTCATAACAGTGGCTTAAAGCAGCACTGGCTTTTGTTACGAAACTCATTTTAAAGCTATCACTGGATAGGATTCGGCACCAAAGTAATTTGCCTAAGTTGTAATTAAACACAGTCATCAATTGGGTGCTATTACCAAGTTTAGTGAAGATTGTGTCCACTTTTCTGATTTAATATTCTCCTACTAGAACCATTTGTCGACATTCACAGGGCATGCCCCTTCGAGTGCGATTGTACACAGTTCTAAAAAGGTACCTACACATTATATGTATATTGTAACTTAACAGCTCAATGACGTATACGCTACCATATCCTACATACTTATATAGATAAGGTTTTAATTAATCATCTAACATGAGATATAAGTTTTGAATAAAATCGATTAGTGATTCAAATATCACGTTCACTTTCTGAGTGACCATTGAACTAGTGAGCATGTCTTACTTATTTATCGCGGAACAAATTTCACTAACGCAACCTTCTTCCTAGCGTTACCCCATTTCCTAATCCATTAGAATTGGTGAGGTTCGCTACCTAGACCTAAGGATTTCGCGAAGACGATATTTTGACGTTTTCCCTTAATAAAGTGTTTATAGAATATTTTGTAAAGTAAGTTGTGAGATATAAAGCAATATTAGAGGAGAATTGAAAGATGAGATCAATGAGCTCATTGACGTAATAAATAAGGTGCCTTGATACCTCATTTATTACGTCAATTAGCTCATTCATCGTATATGTCGTTAGCTATAGGGTATAAGGGTATTTAGGTTTAGAACAGAATGATGTTTTTATTATTTTTTAAGTGAATGTTACCTTACACTGTCGCATTAGGCACAGTTAGCCTGTAATGATAGCTGTAAGTTTTGTTGAAATAAATAAATAAATAAAATAAATAAATATTTCAATCATCCTCTCATATTGCAGGTACTAGCACGGTAATCTTAAAAAGAAACAATAATGAAAACCAACAACGTCTTAAACAACAAATTAAAAATATGCATTGATCGTAGCATAAGAAGTATCCTTCATGCGTCAATGCGCTCGCCATTGATGCAGCCACTGAGCTTACCATTAGGCTTACTGCTAATTTCACTCATTTGTAAGAACAAAATCCTGCAGGGAGTTTTGTGCAAATGTTGACGGAGTGAATTTATACCAACTTTACCAAAGATCAAAACCATATGTGGTCTTTGATAAAGTAGAGATAAACTCTTAGTTGGCTGCTAAAACAAAATGGCTCGTAACTAGCGAGCCATGTATTCCGATTTGTCCTATTTCCCTGCGTTAACCTGTACTTTCATTTTCTTGTCTATTCTTTAACTTTCCTATTAATATTGGTAGTAAGCGGTTCATAATAACAGATAATTATGGATAATTTGACATAATTTCAAGCTTAAATCGCGACTATTCGTGAAAGCTAAATTTAATGAACATTTTCTCATTCGTTATGTATTAGCAGTTACGAATCACGAAGAATATGCAAAGGTAAATTTGTTTGTTCGAAGTATTTTTCCGTCAAAACGGAACCGTTTTTGGTTATACCACAGTGGGTTTCAAGGAGTGCTATAATTAGAATTCAAATCCCAAAATGCGATCTTGATGAGGATTGAGGAGGCAATAGCTTTTAAATAAGTAATTAATTTTAGCCTAATTCTTCGTTTTCGACGTCCAACATCTTCCGAATAATCCCAATTATTTCGCGATCGACATTAGGCATTGTGTAACTTGTTCTAAAACATTTATTTTATTTATCTCCCTTGTACTCCTATCTTGTTTGATTATAGACGCTATTGCATTCTTCATAATCTACTTTCTTTGTGTTTCAGTAATGAAAAATATGATTGGTATTATTATGTTGTTGATATCATGCCAAACAGCAACAGCAGCAAGTGACACATTAAAAATAAATTTTATCAAAAGTTTTACAGTAAACGAAAAAAGACCCACAATTCTTGTGTTTAAAAATCAGTGTTGGGGGAAAAGTAAGTATTTCTGTGTCACACATGCCTAGAGCTGCCACCGTATAGAAAGACAACGACATTATCTTGCGTAGATATTAAAAATGTACTCAAAATTGCTCGTGAACTAATCGAGTCAACCAACGATTGGTTTGTGGAATGAAAATGAAATATCCTTTCATCCTACTGGTTGCACAAAGGAAAGTGTTTTACTAGTGGCCTAATTGACAGTTATACAAATTTATGGAAAATCAAAACATAAACCTACTAGCTAGCTTATAAATAAATTCAATTTACATGAAGATAATAATTAGTTGGCAAATGATTTGCCATTTTATTGCCATGGAGTGATCATTGGTCTGATTGGAAAAGGGTCAGATTTTAACAAGTCGTCTTTGCTATTATGACGAATCTTGCATAAAATGTTAAGTTTTTGCTTAAGATAATTATTTTATTTGCAGAGTTTGAAGCAGACCTCGTGAGACAGTTATCACAGGAAGGATTTCGTTCAACTTCGTCATTAAAATCTGAATTCGATAAGCAAATTCACCATGTCATGTTTATACTCGATCTTGCTTGTCCCCAAAGCGAAGAGGCTATTGCAAATGTATGTAAACTTTGACGGTTTAGTAGCTTTTTATAATGTAGTCTTAAAGAGTAGCTATGAATACATTATACTACTTTTCAAGGTGTATGGATTCGATTCTCTGATACTGTTCTATTATTATATCTTGTACATGTCGGATACCGTTCTTTGGTCGATATAACCATAGTATAATCAAACAAGTAGGCCGACTCGACCCCCGAGCAAAGGATAATAGCCTAAACACGTAGGGCTGTCGCTTATAGTTTATACAATCGTCAAAAATGGATAGTCTATCTACATACAAAACGATTTCCCCTGTAAGTGAATCATCAGGGATCTATAATATAAAGTTTTTCTTAAATATTTTTTATACATAGACCAGGAACTGACTATTGTATTGAAGTTATATACTCCTTAGGCGCGTTATGAAAAAATTATGAGTGAAATTTTAAGATACTGTAACACAAAAGTAACAGGTGGAAGCTGCCCGCCCGCTAAACCGCTCATTAAGTCACGAAATATATGCTTAAAACTGCAGCCAAATAACAATTCCCTGGAGGGTTATTGTGTTCATACAAATGAGTGACGTTATTACCTCACGGAAAACTGCAGCCATATAACGTCATGTAACGTCACTCACTCGCATGAACACAACAATCCTCCAGGGAATAAATTTATTAAATATAATAATAATAGTATCCTAATTAAAAATACAACTACAAACTAAAATTACCTAAACTAAAACTATTAAAAAATATTTAAAAAATTGGGTCCTTTGGGTAAGGTACCCATAACGCAGGCAGCGTTCCCACGTTGGATTGCTAAGGAAAGTGTTTGCGCGAGAAAGCTGCCTGCGCGGGGATCTCCAGTAGCCTCCCTCAGCCGTTTACTGAGCTCCTTGAAGAGCCCGTGCGCGCCTCCACCCCACGGACCAAGGGTCTCGACGCCGAATGCGACAAATTCGTATTGGGCATCGAGACAACTATATTTGCGCATCTTAAGCCGCTCACGGGCATCCGCCGCAGCACTGGCCTGTTTACTAGTCACCGGGAGGTATGATGCCGCTAACGTATCGACGCAAGTGGCGTCCCAGGGAATTGTTATTCGGCTGCAGTTTTGAGCATATTTTTCGTGAGGTAGTAACGTTACTCACTCGCATGAACGCAACATCTGTCCAGGGAATTGTTATTTGGCTGCAGTTTTCCGTGAGGTAGTAACGTCACTCACTCGCCTGAACACAACAACCGTCCAGGGAATTGTTATTTGGCTGCAGTTGCCTGTGAGGTGGTAACGTCACTCACTCGCATGGACACAACATCCCTCCAGGGATTTGTTATTTATGATGCCAGAGAAGTATAACTTCTCACGCGCGTACGTAAGTACAAGCACCCATTTGTTTTTACACTAAACTATTTTTTACTTTTTCATTTACTACACGTATCAAAATTATAATCTTTATATTCGGAAATTTAATATTTTTACAGTAGCCTAAAATGATAGGCATTAAAAGTATTTTTTTCTATAGGAAATTTGTGATTTTACAATAAAATTACACATTTGATACAAAAAAAAGCTTTTTATTTTTTAGCCATCTTTACGAATTTGTATTTAAAGTAGGTAGGTACACGTACAAATTATTACGAGCGGGAGGGCACCGGCCGGCGGTGCGTGCGTGGGAGCGTGTGATATTAAGCACGGCGTAGCCACGACTGGCGTTCCTTTGGCAGCGATAAATTCTGTCAGTTTGTGCGTGCGACGACGCATACGTGCGGGATTGTACGGGCGCGCACACATACAAATCGAACGCGGCGCGTATCTATGGAGATAACCTACTTATTTGATTTTACTATGGTATTACTCAAGAGTAATCCTATTTTGAAACAAGTATATACAAATGATTGTTGCCTACTTTTTAATTGTCCTTATTAGAGCAATAAAACAAGTTGAGAATGCTCAAGCTTGCATTGCCAGAGGAACACCTGGCTCGTCAATTATATAACAATTCATTTTTTTTTTATTTGTCGGCCATTTTGACCATGTTCCTTAAGAGATAGGAACGGTGTTCCTGAACATTCCTATTCTACTTTTTTACGCTGAATACGAATCTGAAGTCAAAATTCGAATATTTGAAAAAAGCGACAGACAAACACACCGACAAAAGCACAGACAAACATATAGATTTCATATAGGAACGGTGTTCCTGATAACTATCTAGGGAGTTGTTAGTTGGCTGCGATTTTCTGTGTGTGGAGGTACGTCACTACTTGAGCTGCATTGATGAGCATCAATGCAGCTCAAGTAGTGACGTATCTCTGTACCAGTGATTAAATTCTCTTCTATATCTCTCTGTATGTGTGTGTGTATGTGTACATCTGCATGCACCTTAGTGTATGTCTGTGTGAGACTGCGAGTGCGTGTGTATTTTCATAACTTAGCATGGAAAACATTAGCAACCTACCAATAAACAAAATGCCACCTCGCATACTATTTTTTTAGTGCTTTTTATTTCACAGGGGAGATCGCTGTCAAATAAAAAAATAGCTAACAAAATAGTATGCGAGGTGGCATTTTATAACGAACCCCTTACTAGTAAGAACAATTACGCCATTAATACAACTATCGAGTCTACTCCGACTCGATAGTTGTATCCCAGCATATAATCGTGTATCTTTCTATCAGGCGACTTCAAGGAGTCTATTCGGTTACGGCTATCGTTGGCTGATTCTTTCTGACGCCGATCAATCAAAATTATCAGCAATTTGGGAGAGCTCTATATTAGCCGATAGTGACGTTGTACTAGCAGAAAGAATAGAAGATGGGTACGAAGTGAGAGAAAGTGAGTAAATAGAATACAGATAAGTTTACTTCTATTATAGCCAATGTGCATAATTTTTTGCATTTTGTTGTAAGAAGTAAAATATAATATATATATAATGTAATATGTATATAGTAACTATATTAGTCGCACGATAGTAGCTCACTTCACCGACAGCCTGTTGGAACTAAGTCTACCTTACAGGTACGTGTTAGTACATCTAGTGAGCTTTGTCAAAGGAAATTCAAAGGGAGGGTAGAGATTTTTGAGATAAAATTTGTTTGTTTGGTTGTAGAATACATTTCTATAATTACTCATCAGATTCCAAAAAATTTTTCACTATTGAAGCTATATTATCTCAGGCTTTATACTATTTTTTATTTACGATTCCCTACAATATTTAAAGCAGAATTTCGTGCTTTAAAACTAAGTACCACTAGAAAAATACTACAGAAAAAAACACAAAAATTATATGTAGTGTATGGCTTCTAAGTAAGGGTTCTTAATGAGTATATTCTGAAAACATAAAGGTTATGTAATTTATTCATATAAATACCAAAAAAAGTCTATGTACTACGTAATAACGCTCTGCTAAAATGTTTCCGCTAGCCAAGATAAAGTCTAGCGCATATCCATCATCTTTATAAATTCCTTCATTCAACTGGAAATAATCTAATAAAAAAATAAGGAGCCGAGGAACGCCAACACTCACCTGCCTACGTTCACCAAGTTGGTCGTGTTCTATCAGAAGGCGATGTCAGGAGCCTTAGAAACCGGCGAGCGTGCACGAGAAGAGCTATGAATGTTAAAGAAGCGAGTGAGGTGTGTAAGGATCGAGTCACGTGGCGCTCGGTTCTCTGCCTACCCCGTAAGGGATTTGGCGTGAACTTATAGATAGACAGATGGATAGTTTTCTCGTCTGCGCTCGGCTCCCTCTGCCTCTATCTGTAACTTCATGCCAAGTAGTGGCATGAAGTTAAAGATAAAAAAATAAAGCTAAAAAGCAAAACGCGACTGCAACTAAAATGCCTGCTAAAATGGTATGAACAAGATAGTTAAGGCACGATATTGACGATTCGACATGTTCGATATGTGTTTTGTATTATAATAATGGTTGTCTTATCTAATCGTAAATGTATGAATATGCCTCGGACGCTGGCAATGAGAGTGAGTCTGATGCTCACTCCACGTTGACGGCGTCCGATGAAGGTATAACTATGGATGAGATAGAATGGTCGATACGAAGTTTGAAAAATGGAAAGTCTGCGGGAATTGATATGATCACAGCTGAGATGATCAAACTAGGTGGCACTTACGTCCGGGACGCCTTCTGGTACTTATGCAACCTATGCTGGAGAACTGGAAGGGTCCCAATGGACTGGGGACGCGCAGTCATCGTACCCTTGTATAAAGGCAAGGGATCACGTATAGACTGCGCCAGCTATAGGGCCATCAGTTTGATCAGCTTAGCAGCAAAAGTATATGGAAAGATAATTGAAAGGAGAATGAGGGTGAAATCTGACGAAATGCTGTGGGAGGCACAGGGAGGGTTCCGAAATGGAAGGGGATGTACGGATCAAGTTTTCTCGCTCCGCAATATCGTAGAGAAGCATCTGGCTACAGACCAGAAGGTCTTCTGCGGTTTTGTGGATCTTGAGAAGGCGTTTGATAGGGTTGTGCGAAAGGCACTGTGGTGCATATTGCCGAGATATGGGATTGACGGCTCACTGCTCCGTGCTGTGCAGTCCATCTACAAGGATTGCTCAGCAAGTGTGCGAATAGATGGCAACATGTCACCCTGGTTTGATGTCAAAATTGGTGTCAAACAGGGTTGCATGTTGTCTGCTAGGCTGTTTATTCTGTATCTCGATAGTTGTCTACAGAGAATAAGATCGACGAATGTAGGATTACGCATGGGTGACCTAGTGGTGAACTGTCTGCTGTATGCAGATGATGCCGTCCTGTTAGCAGAAACACCATCTGAGCTGCAAACACTAGTCACAATGATGAAAGACGAATGTATGAAGGAAGGCTTACTAGTGAATGCGAAGAAAACAAAGATAATGGTATTTGAAAGAGAAGAAACCAGAACCAATGTAAGGATTACGGTAGATGATGAAGTGTTGGAACAAGTGGATGAGTTTGTATATCTTAGATGCGCTTCAGCAGGGATGGAAGGTACACCGCAGATGTGGTAAGGCGAGTGAGTGCTGGAAATAGTGTGAATGGAGCGTTGGGAAAACTTCTTGGCAGTAAAAACTTGAGCCAGAAGGCGCAGCTGGCTATACAAAATGCAGTGCTGGTCCCAACACTAACTTATGGAAGCGAGAGCTGGGTATGGCAGAAAAAGCATGAAAGCAGAATAAACGCGGTCGAAATGCGAGCGCTGCGCAAAATTTGTAAGCGTAAGGCTTGCAGACCGTATTCGCAATGATAATGTTAGAAAGAGAGTTGGTCTGAAAGAGAGCCTTGGTGTTAAAGTAAGAAGAGGCATGCTCCGTTGGTTCGGACATGTAGAAAGAATTGAAGATGGAAGAATCACGAAGCAGATATACTATGCAAAAGTGGAAGGATGTAGGAGCCGAGGAAGGCCAAGATTTACCTACCATGACCAAATTGGTCGTGTTCTATCAGAAGGTGATGTCAGGAGCCCTAGAAACCGGCGAGCGTGCATGAAAAGAGCAATGAATGTTAAAGAAGCGATTGAGGTATGTAAGGATCGAGTCCCGTGGCGCTCGGTTCTCTCTGCCTACCCCGC
The DNA here is from genome assembly GCA_947507595.1 of Pyralis farinalis. Taxonomy (NCBI): domain Eukaryota; kingdom Metazoa; phylum Arthropoda; class Insecta; order Lepidoptera; family Pyralidae; genus Pyralis; species Pyralis farinalis. Next base: position 32,781,253 of record OX382277.1, on the reverse strand, counting down.
AAGGGATTTGGCGCGAAGTTATAGTAGTAATAGTAGTTGTCTTATCTTTACAATTCTCTATATGTATATACAAAACATAATTTGAAATCATCAATGTTGTTATGTACCACACGAATTAACTTGAAGCTAATTACGTATAAAGTACTAAAGGTAGATACATACTACATATGACACATAATAAAAGTGATATTAATTTTAATTATTAAATTTAATTAATTCTGTGTCACATGTGTTATATTAAAATGTTAAATAATTAAATTTAGTTAAAAACTTGCTGCTGTGATCCCCCAATTCCAGAACACGACACTAACCATCACCAAGAGTATTGGGATTCTCGGTGTCAAGATCTCCAGCGAAGTTCAGTTCTGAACTCACTGAAGGTCAAGCTGGCGTCAAAGAAACTTAGTGTGCTCAACAGAGCCAAACAGACGAATAATTAGAAAAATAAAATAGGGGAAAAATAAACTTAATAACTAAAACCTGACTACGACAAAAACACCGATTAAAAAGGTACCTATAATCAAGATTTCAATGTAGAAGAAGTCTTTTTTATACCTTTTTAGTCAGTTTACGTCGTAGCCAGGTTATAGTTTCTAACTATATTTTCCCTGTAATATAAGAACCCGTAAGATATTCAGAAGCTAAAAAAAAGGTCGTGTTTTGTATCTTTCATAGTACACAAGCCATCAGAGTATCATTCTATGGTGACAACTCCTAGAGGTCACTACAACGGCTCTTTCTATGACTCTCGCCCCCATCGGCAGCTGTTTCGAAGAAGACGAGATGTGATGGGCTCTCCTATAACCATGGCGAATGTCATCCAAGACAGTAACACTACCCAGTATTATCTACCAAGGCAGAGCCGACTGTAAGTACCTATTTGAATTTTTCTTATAATTTTAAATTTCATACAGATATTAGGACAGTTAGACATACTAGACTAGACAAGATATATTGCTTGTTATATAATAAAATATATATCGAAGTACCTAACCTAATCTACAGTGCTAAAAAAGAATAGGAAAAAGATTTTAGAAAAACTATATTTTCTTTCTCTACCTGACTTACTTCAGCTCCAAAGATTGGATTGCAAACTTACATCGCATTAAACAACTGTGTTTCTGTGTGCAACTGAGCTCACTGCATGGTGTGCAACTGTCCTCGTTGCACGGCATTTTATAATTGTAGTTCAGTTTCACCCTGAGCTGAGCCAGAAGGCACGGCACAGCTCAGGGTGAAACTGAACGATTGCAAAGTGTGCAGCTATACTCACGGTGTGTAATCATACACGCGGCACAGTGTACAACTGAGCTCACTGCATGGTGTGCAACTGTCCTCGTTGCACGGCATTTTATAATTGTAGTTCAGTTTCACCCTGAGCTGAGCCAGAAGGCACAGCTCAGGGTGAAACTGAACGATTGCAAAGTGTGCAGCTATACTCACGGTGTGTAATCATACACGCGGCACAGTGTGCAACTGAGCTCACTGCATGGTGTGCAACTGTCCTCGTTGCACGGCATTTTATAATTGTAGTTCAGTTTCACCCTGAGCTGAGCCAGAAGGCACAGCTCAGGGTGAAACTGAACGATTGCAAAGTGTGCAGCTATACTCACGGTGTGTAATCATACACGCGGCACAGTGTGCAACTGAGCTCACTGCATGGTGTGCAACTGTCCTCGTTGCACGGCATTTTATAATTGTAGTTCAGTTTCACCCTGAGCTGAGCCAGAAGGCACAACTCAGGGTGAAACTGAACGATTGCAAAGTGTGCAGCTATACTCACGGTGTGTAATCATACACGCGGCACAGTGTACAACTGAGCTCACTGCATGGTGTGCAACTGTCCTCGTTGCACGGCATTTTATAATTGTAGTTCAGTTTCACCCTGAGCTGAGCCAGAAGGCACAGCTCAGGGTGAAACTGAACGATTGCAAAGTGTGCAGCTATACTCACGGTGTGTAATCATACACGCGGCACAGTGTGCAACTGAGCTCACTGCATGGTGTGCAACTGTCCTCGTTGCACGGCATTTTATAATTGTAGTTCAGTTTCACCCTGAGCTGAGCCAGAAGGCACAGCTCAGGGTGAAACTGAACGATTGCAAAGTGTGCAGCTATACTCACGGTGTGTAATCATACACGCGGCACAGTGTGCAACTGAGCTCACTGCATGGTGTGCAACTGTCCTCGTTGCACGGCATTTTATAATTGTAGTTCAGTTTCACCCTGAGCTGAGCCAGAAGGCACAGCTCAGGGTGAAACTGAACGATTGCAAAGTGTGCAGCTATACTCACGGTGTGTAATCATACACGCGGCACAGTGTGCAACTGAGCTCACTGCATGGTGTGCAACTGTCCTCGTTGCACGGCATTTTATAATTGTAGTTCAGTTTCACCCTGAGCTGAGCCAGAAGGCACAGCTCAGGGTGAAACTGAACGATTGCAAAGTGTGCAGCTATACTCACGGTGTGTAATCATACACGCGGCACAGTGTGCAACTGAGCTCACTGCATGGTGTGCAACTGTCCTCGTTGCACGGCATTTTATAATTGTAGTTCAGTTTCACCCTGAGCTGAGCCAGAAGGCACAGCTCAGGGTGAAACTGAACGATTGCAAAGTGTGCAGCTATACTCACGGTGTGTAATCATACACGCGGCACAGTGTACAACTGAGCTCACTGCATGGTGTGCAACTGTCCTCGTTGCACGGCATTTTATAATTGTAGTTCAGTTTCACCCTGAGCTGAGCCAGAAGGCACAGCTCAGGGTGAAACTGAACGATTGCAAAGTGTGCAGCTATACTCACGGTGTGTAATCATACACGCGGCACAGTGTGCAACTGAGCTCACTGCATGGTGTGCAACTGTCCTCGTTGCACGGCATTTTATAATTGTAGTTCAGTTTCACCCTGAGCTGAGCCAGAAGGCACAACTCAGGGTGAAACTGAACGATTGCAAAGTGTGCAGCTATACTCACGGTGTGTAATCATACACGCGGCACAGTGTGCAACTGAGCTCACTGCATGGTGTGCAACTGTCCTCGTTGCACGGCATTTTATAATTGTAGTTCAGTTTCACCCTGAGCTGAGCCAGAAGGCACAACTCAGGGTGAAACTGAACGATTGCAAAGTGTGCAGCTATACTCACGGTGTGTAATCATACACGCGGCACAGTGTGCAACTGAGCTCACTGCATGGTGTGCAACTGTCCTCGTTGCACGGCATTTTATAATTGTAGTTCAGTTTCACCCTGAGCTGAGCCAGAAGGCACAGCTCAGGGTGAAACTGAACGATTGCAAAGTGTGCAGCTATACTCACGGTGTGTAATCATACACGCGGTACAGTGTACAACTGAGCTCACTGGACAGTTAGCAATGCAACATGGTATGCAACAATACTCATTACACGGGTTAGTACTAAATTATGCTTAAAACCAGTTAGCGATAAGATCTAGGCGAAAGAGAGTGCACTTATTTCTCATTAAACGGCCTAAAAGTATCCAAGTCCATGAATCTATTGGGATTCTCCTGCCTGAAGAATACCAAGAACGTTTTTGCCGAGCTCGGTGGCTCAGTCGTTAACGCGACTTTGACACCGACGCTCGTGAGTTCGATTTCCACACATGGCAGGCAAGGCTTACAAGGAGTTGCTGTGTAAGCAGCGGAGGAGGCATCGCGCGAGTGATACTTAATATATCGCAAGCGTTAATAGGCTACGGTACCCGTTTTAGATCAGGTGGGCCGTATGCTTGTATATCTCACGCCGTAGTAAAAAAAACGTGACTGACGTAAGCAATTGTCGTGCGTATTGTTAGAAGTAGGTAGTATCCCATCAAGTTCCCAAGGCTCCGCCAACCTCCCGGACGTATGAGAAGTCGCGCACGGCACTTGGCCCCAACGAGTCTTATCGTGCCGTGGGCAACGCTTCCATTGTCACCATTAGTGTTATAACTGATAATTCATTTCAGCGAACTGCAATTCGATGTAGTGGCTAAAGTCAGCTGGATGAACGCATACTTGGCATTTCAAATGTTAAATGCTACGCCTCGACACATCTTCAGTCACAGATGGGGGTACAAGCAGAATGGAAAGTGGTCTGGTATGGTCAATGACCTGTATGAAAACAATGCTGATTTTGGTAAGATTTATAGCAAGTTACTGTACCCATACAAAGCGAGACGGTTTGATCTACAGCAGTAGGAAGAATTAATTCAGAATATTTCTGCCACGTACTAACCACGCAAGAACGAAACATTTTCTTTATTTTGTACTGCGTAGCGAAGTGTTATCAAAAGCGTGGAAAATATCTCCTTTGATTGCATTCCCTAGATGATGAAAATCCAAATTACGCCTTGGTTATTAGTACTGATGTGTTTGCGTGAGGACGCGGATAAAATTAAAGCTATTATAGTAAAAAAAAATAGGGCTAAAGCCAAATATAAGTCTGATCCGGACTGATACCGTGACTGTTACGTTCGTGCTCGAAACGTCTGCAACAGAATGTGTAGAGATGCTCAAAGACGCCATATTCATAAATCTGTTGAAAACGGAGATCCTGCAAAAGTATGGAAATTTCTTAAATCGTTAGGAGTTGGGAAACAGGTAAATAGCAGTCCCATCAATATTGATATCGACAACCTTAATAGGCATTTCTCCTCGCTTACTGTATTTGATAGCAGTACTAAAGCCAATACCCTTAATAATCATTCATTGCACCCAACTCCTGATTATCCGCCATTTTAATCAATTTACAGATTGTGATGTTGAGAAGAATATTCGCTCAGTGGCCTCGAATGCTGTGGGAGAAGATGGCATTAGTCGTTCTATGATCTTGCCCATCCTTGACATCATCCTTCCTACCATCACTTCTATCCTAAACCATTCCATAGCCTCTGGTGTATTTCCAACTGCGTGGAAAAATGCCTTTGTTATCCCTTTGCCGAAAAATTCCCAACCGCGTTCATTTTCTGACTATCGACCCATTTCCATCCTTCCGTTTCTATCTAAAGTCCTTGAACGCCTAGTACAACAACAACTAAGCTCCTTCCTTCACAATAACAATATACTTAATCCTTTGCAATCCGGTTTCCGCCCTGGTCATAGCACGACTACTGCTCTTTTGAAAGTCTCGGACGACATTCGTTTTGCCATGGATCAATCAGAATTAACGGTCTTGGTTCTATTAGATTCAGCAACGCTTTTAACACAGTTGATTTTGATATTTTGCTAAAGCAGCTGCATTCCCTCAACATATCTCCAACTGTAATTGATTGGTTTCTTTCTTACTTGTTGGGGCGTCGGCAGCGTGTACGTATTGAGGATTCATACTCCTCTTGAAGCACGATAACTGCTGGTGTTCCGCAAGGTCGCCACCTTTTATCTCCGCTATTATTCGCTTTATTCATTAACTCAATCACTTCCAACCTTAGCTCGTCCTACCATCTGTATGCAGACGACTTACAAATCTATACACATGATCCATTAGCTCTAATTTCAGACGTCATTACTACAATTAATAGTGATCTTTCTCACATATCAGATTGGAGTGACTCTCATGGGCTTGTTGTAAACCCAACCAAGACGCAGGCGATTGTGATTGGTGGTTCTCGCCAAATAACTAAAATTGATTGGCCTAACTTGCAACCGGTAAACTTTAAAGGTATTGACATACCATATTCTGATACCGTTAAAATTCTTGGGGTTATTTTTGACAGAAATCTATGCTGGTCATCTCAAATTGCAAGTATCAGTAGAAAGCTGTTCGCTTCCATTAGTTCTCTAAGAAGGTTACAAAATTTTCTACCAATTGACACGAAAATTGCGCTTGCACAATCCTTGCTCCTTCCTATTCTCGATTACGCTAATTCATGTTTTCTTAATATTACTGAAGCAGCAATTAGACAAGCTTGAGCGCTTACATAATCTTTGTATTCGGTACATATTTGGACTCCGTAAATATAACCACGTATCTGAATTTCGCTCAAATCTCAAGTGGCTTCCTATTAGACTTCGCCGTAATCTACACATTTTGTCCCTTCTTTATTCCATTATTTTTAATCCATTATCCCCTGATTATTTGAATGGGCGTTTCTCTTTCCATGATGGAGCGCAGGGTCGTTCTATTCGTAGTGCTCTCGCCCTTCGTCTTAAAACGCCTTCACACTCTTTCCAATATCACACGAAATCATTTCCGGTGCAGGCTGTGCGGCTTTGGAATGCTCTGCCGTTAACAATCCGTAATGCACAAACTGTTGTGAATCAGGAGTCTGTATGCACTTGCATATAAATATATATATGCAAGTGCATACAGACTCCTGATTCTCCCACGAGATTGGTATAATAACAGAAGTCATTATATTAATCGCGTAATCATTAACATACGTACGAAAAGGAGCATATAAAATACATGGCCCATGATACATAACAAAATATTGCGCAAAATTGAGGTATACGAATTTGTTTACCAAATAACAAATTTGGTCAGTAAAGATTCTGGAGCTTATATCTCGAAATATCCCACCCTAATACCATCCGATGCTGTAATATAGTATCTCCAATCGCTCTAACTATAGAATTGCTCTAGACCGCTCTTAATGATTTAATGCTTTGAATTCAAATAAATAAAATAAACTAGACGATCATTCAAAACTACTACTTGTAAGTCTGAACCAATATCAGGTACACGGCTAAGAGTAGATTAGACGAAATCATAGAGTTCGTAATGTGAGACGATGGGTCCTATATCCGCCGTATATCTGGCTAAAGTTTCATCACAGAAACACAACAGTAACTTTCAGAGTATATTTTGGTAAATTTCTTTTACTTTCAGGTACTAATTGCCTTCTCGAGATCGAGCGGCTCAGCGTGGCCACGTACACTGACGTGCTGGCTCCCTTCAAAGTGCGCTTTATTTTCCGCCAGCCCCCTCTCTCCTACACGTCGAATATCTTCTCTCTGCCCTTTTCCATTAACGTGTGGCTGGCAATAGCTGTCTGCGCAGGAGTTTCTACACTGGCTTTTTATATGTCTAGTAAAATGGAAGTGAAATATGGGACGGTACGTATTTTCTTAAATTGCGTCAGACCGCCATACCAACTAAGAAATTCAGCCAAAAACGACTATAAAAATATGCTTTAAGTATTAATGTTAACTGTATCTATGTCAAGTGATACTTTGAGAATTTTTAACGCGAGTTGTGTTCTCTCTCTCCAGGACAAAGATTCTCATGATGTTCAGTTCACGATTGATAACGTACTCACTTTACAGATTAATGCGAACGAAAAGTATACGTAACTCCTCTTCTCCTTAGCTTTATCCCGTCTCCAAATCCATTAGGATTGGCGGGGTCCGGACCGGTACCTGAGCCTAAGGATTTGGAGAAGATGCTGATTTTAACATGGAGCGATTGCCGTCAGACTTCCACAACCCAAAGGGACAACCAGATCTATCTTTCACACGTCTTTCGAAAATATAATTTCTTGGACGCGCGGGTTTCACTGCTGAACAAGTGACGATCACACAGTGGCGTGCACAGAGATTGTTGACGGGGTAGGCAGAATATTTTTAAAGCTATTAACTTACCAAAAAATACAGCATGTTGATTTTGGTTACCCAGTCTTGTGGAAATAATGATGTATGTGATTGGTTAGCCACCTCAAATATCTATAGATTGATTGATTTTATATACATATCAATTTGCAGATATTCGAAGCGGCCTTTCGGCGCGTTTGTTTGATGTTCGGTATTTACAAATAATAGCAGCAACGCACGCACGCCGTGAGCCAATGATGTGAATCACATTGTTTTTAGGGTTCCGTACCCAAAGGGTAAAACGGATATTACTGATATTACTGAGGCTCCGCTGTCCGTCCGTCCGTTCGTCCGTCCGGCCGTCTTATTCGTCCGTTTTTATTAAACTTACGATTAACTTTGCCTTTAGTTTGTATTCATTTCAAATCCGGTGTACAGCGGCCTTTCTCAATCACTTGTTTTTTATCAACGAAAGATAGTTTTGAAAACGCATCATTTTTTTATTTTCCTTACATACACACCATTTCAACAACTTACGCAGTGAATATTATCCATTTTTATCAACTGTAAAACTCTAAAATCTTATTTTGTCAACTACCACAAGTCAATCCAAATCCATTTCTAAACAAACAATGGCGGAATGGCCAATTCGCGACACTTCGGTAATTTACGTCATGGTTCGGGTAAAAAGACATTGTCTATCCTATGCGATTGTGTGCGTTATTTGTGTTATTGTGGGCAATATATTTACAGGAATGCACACTACAATATCCGTATATCCAACGCGGCATTCATACGTAAATTTAGACAGAAATAGTTCGCGTCTCTGCCGTTCCCAGCGGCTCCCATCCCATTGCGGCGCTAGTGCAGCACATCGATGTAGCGGGTACCTACTAATGATAGATTCATTAGTAGGTACCCGCTTCATCGATGTGCTTTAAATAATTCTAATAACTTGCACCGATACCGATAGATGGAGCTGTTTTTAATTTTTAATTTTTGATACGAAATATTAGTTAAAAACTATGTTTAAGAATTATATAATATCGGATGTTATTTATCAAATTGATAGGGTAGGCAATGTCTTTTTGCCTATACGAGGTGCACGCCACTGCGATCACATATATCCTAAAACACGAATTAAGTGGTACAAGCCAGGATTCGACCCGTGGACCAACAGATCACAAAACCGGGTTTTTATCCACTAGGCTATCTATCACTGCTCGCAAATGAATTTCTGGTCCAGAAGTAGAGTTTCTATTGTGGCTTTCCGTTGTTTAAATTATTAGTGTTCCGCTTCTACAAGAATATCCTTTTTAATTGCCTTATATAGTAATTTCTCTAAGAGATTTTATATGGCAGAAATGAGTTGTGAATTAGGAATAAAGTTCGCCCCTAAATGTTCCGAAATGAACAAGAAATGAAACATGTGCGAACTAGTTCTTCTTATAGATGGGAATGAAAACTAGATTGTATTATTCAACCTCAAAATACATTAACTCGCGTGTTTATTTAATCTAAAGATCCCATTTTAGAGAGGCCCCCTTGTTTACTAATGACCTCCAAATTGACTACTAATCAACTGCTGCACCGTGTGGTGTGAAACATCTCTTAGAATAGAGGAACCTTTCATGAGTGTCATCAATAAAGAATGTTGATTACAGAGCCGCACTCGACTGGACGGCGGTGTCGGCGACGCGTTGCTGGTAACTATGAGTGCTATCAGCCAGCAGGGCTGTGCTCTCGAACCAAGGAAATTATCAGGTACGTAGACATGCAAACATTGGATAATCAGTTTAATACCAAGGAATACGTAGATTCCTTGGTATTAAACTGATTATATCTCACTAATCTATAAAATTTTATGAAAGCCTACGTCAGGCACTCCACGTACAGGACACAGTTTGACTCAGTAGGTATACATCCTTCACTGTCAGTTATCGTATTTGTGATGACAATATAAACGCTTTTTATTATTATTATTATTTTATTTATGAACTTCAATTACGTTTTTATATAAAAAAAAAGAAATACATTTTAAACCCGCCGGTGGCGAAGCGAAGACCCAAGCCAAGATGGTCACGGCTCCAGAGTGAGGAACCTCCTCATAGTACGGGCCGTGTTCAGAAGAATTGCCTTCTGAATTTGGTTCTTGACCCAACTGCCGAACGAGAGCCTCTCAAGATATCGGTCTGTAATCCCGTTTGCCGTCGGAGCAAGAAAGTGTCTCTTTTTCAGCCTTCACGAGGTTTTCGTTATGAGGAATGGTAACGTGGACGGAAACTGCACGATGTGGCTCCCGTCTGGTATCACCGTATCAGGCTATTGGCGACAAATTAAATTATATTAATATTATTTATAAAAATTGAGTACTCGATTTTTTTTATACAACGTCAGTAGGCATACCAGCATACGGCCCACCTGATGTAAAGCGGTTACCGTAGCCTATAAACGCTCGTAATACATTAAGTGCCACTCGCGCGATGCCTTCTCTGCTGCTAACACAGCAACTCTTTAGGAGCTTACTGGTGACCTCACTTACACGCTGGAATACAACTCTCTAAGGAGTTGTTATTTGGCTGCGGTTTTCTGTGAGGTAGAGGTACTTCCCCAGACGGGCTGAGCTTTGATGCGCCTTACTTCTCTTAAAAACATCCAGATCAAGCCAAACATACATGTTCATGCACACAAATGTTTGTCCTGTGTGGGAATCGAACCCACGAGCGTTGGTGTCAAAGTCGCGTTATTCACGACTGCGCCACCGAGCTCGTCAAAATGCTAACCGTGACCGTGTATACTTTCACAAGCATTTTCATCGAAGGCTTTTGTTTTTCCCTTCGGCAGGTCGTATTATGCTGTGGATATTTTTCGCTGTCATGATGGCCCTGTATGCCGCCTACTCTGCCAACATCGTGGTGCTACTTCAAGCACCATCGAGCTCCATCAGGACCCTCGCACAGCTCGCAGCATCCAAGATCACGTTGGCGGCCAATGACGTTGACTACAACCATTTTATTTTTAGTGTAAGTAATTCACACGTGCTTTGTCTATTCCACGGTTCTGAATGTCCAAAGTAAGAGAATAAATTCCCTGGTCCACTGTTCCCGTGTCCCGGGATCCGCTACCAAAGACTAAGGATGTGGTGATGATGCTTATTGTGACACGGAGCGACTATCGTCAGACTTCCATAACCCTGGTGGAGACCTAGACCTCTCTGAGGCTAGATCACACATCTTTTGAAACAAGTTCTTGGCGCGCGTGTTTTAGCAGGAAGTTTTCCTTGCGCCGAACAACTAATAATTATATAGGTACCTACATAAATCCGAAAAACGACTTCAGTGGTATATGTCCATGTCAGGATTCGAACCAGGGTTAATTAATTCTGAACTATAACAATATATATTGTTACATGTTACTTAACTTGCTGGTGAGTTTCTGATATTTTACATACATCTAAATAGATTTAGGCGTTATCTTGCGAAAGTCAAATTTACATACAATTTCATCTAGCTTTGGTAGTGGACGTGCAAAACAGATTAGTTCAAATTGCATTCATACATCTTATGTTGAAATAATTGTTTATGTGAAATATTGATAAAAGGTTTATGAATGAAAATAGAAATGAAAAAAATGTTGATCCTATGACATATCACGTAACAATATATTTCAAGCTAGTTTGTCGGTGGGCATGGCGCTGTCGGTTGCATTTAAAGTTAATGAACTTGTTTATTGAAATTGATAATAAAAAACAACAATATATATTGTTTTAGCGGTACAAAGATCCGGTGCGAGTGACGATATATAAAAAAGTCGACCCTGAGAAAGGTAAAGGACAGTTCTACGACCTCATCGACGGCACTGAAAGAATCAGACAGGTAAGGTTTTATAACATGACTTCTCAAACGTAGGAATAACGAACAATTTATGGATATAATTAACTATTAGTAAATTAAGGCAGAAGATTCTTGACGTTTGTGTCAAATACTCAACATTAACTAGAACTAAACACGCATATGAATCACACAGTTATTAACGTATCGGATCGGCGCTGAATACGATATCGCCGTAACTAGCAATAAAAAAATAAAAGATTCTTCATTATAAAGAAACTTGCAATTTTGCAAAAAATTCTAAACTTGCAAGAGAAAATAATATAAGTGTTATTCTCAAACGTCAGTAAGATATTACAGTAAGCGTATTGATGTCACGTGGTATTAGTACGAGGAAGACATATTACAGCACCTGTTATAATATATCTTACTAATATTATAAACGCGAATGTTTGTATGGATGTTTGTTCCGTTTTCACGCATCAACGCGTGAACAAATTTGTACGAAATTTGGTAGGTAGGTAGATGAGGTACTGGATTAACCCGTTCCCGTGGGGCCTCCGCCAATCCGCATTTGAGCAGCGTGGTGGAGTATGCTCTAAACCCCTTCGGCTATAGGGAGACTTCGGCTATAGATACTGCAGTGGGATGGGTAAGGGTTGATGTGGTGCATGTGGGTTGCTCCTGAGCTTCGAGTGCCCAAAATTTTCATGCGTTCATCGAAAGTCTTATAATATCGTGTGCAGAAGTATATTGTAATTGAAATGTGCCAACTGCACATTTAGGATTATGACATCAACTACCATTATCGTATTAACGACTGAACGAATTTGATTATTTATTCCGGATTATGATTTTTCATTTGATTTGATTATTTATTATAACATTTATAACGCATGTATAAATAGTTTTTTTTTTGTATAGATATTGTTTATGTGGCACATAAATTGATAAGTTAAAACACGTGACACTTTTATTCCGGGCGCGGCTCCCGTGGAATAGATCTGGAGCATAGAGAGTCATAGAACTCATAGAGTTATAAAGTCCAAATGTCTTAGAGGGTTCGAGAGCCGAGGCCGCATTAGATGCTCGCCGCAGAAAACACGCTTTGTCTTTAAATAACGCGGGCGAAGCCGCGGGTAACAGTATATATATATATATATATATATATATATATATATATATATATATATATGGTGTTCTTAAATAATATGCCCAAATTGAAATGGGAAATAGTATTATGTATGCTGATTATAATAATAAATATAATTTATGCCCCACGCGTTACAAATTCTTTCATACAAAAAAAATCCATCATAAAAAATAGCTATCTGTTGTATGAATCCAACCACCTAGGAAAATACAAGTATGTCACGCGACACGGTACGCAGGCGCGCTTAGCGGGCCTTCGTAGAAACGCTAACCGCGCATGCGCCATCCATGTACCCACCGCGCTGCGTAGTAGATGGCGCACGCGTGGTCAGTCTGTTCAGAGTGTCGCACACTACACTACTACGCGTGACCGTAATCATGTCTGGACCTTGTTACTCTAATCAGGAGTATCTCCAAATGGTACTTTGTTATCGCGGGTGCAATAACATCACTGCAAAAGTTCGGAATACGAGTGAGCCATCACACAATCCTCGGCACAGTGTACAGGTTTCGTGAACATGGCAGTTACTTAACGATGAAGGCTTACATCCATACCACTTCACTAGGGTACAAGAACTCATGCCACAAGATCATGCGCCTCGTGTTGACTTCTTTCGTTGGCTTCATGCAGAGCGCCACATTTTGTGGACAGACGAGTTAACCATCACACGCAGTGCGGCCCGATCATTTCCAACGCAGATTTACAATACAACACTCGGTGACAGTGTTAGGACCAGTTTTTTTAGAGAGACTGAATGCGGATACCTATCTTCACCTACTGCAAACACAAGTGGACAGTATGCTGGAAAATGTTCCACTTGAACATCTAAGGAGATTATACTTCCAGCACGATGGAGCACCAGCCCATTACGCCTTGCGTGTTCGCGAGTATCTGGACGTTACGTACGCCATGAGGTAGATAGGAAGGGGAGGGCCAGTCCAATGGGCTCCCCGTTCCCCTGATATAACGCCGATGGACTTTTTTATGAGGTTGTGTGAAAGTGTGATGGAAAGTTTGTGACCTTTTTTAAGTTAAGTTTAAGTGGATCAGCTGTTATATCCGGTAAGTGTTCTATAAATTTCCATTTTATTTAACTAGATAGGTAGCGAATGTGAACGCACATAAGCGACGTCTCTGGTGTTAAAAATGTCTAAATGCTACGATAACTGCTTACAATCAGGAAGAGAGCACCTAAGCTTGTTTGCCACCTTAGTGGTGCAAGTGTACCTTTTCCTATGTCGAACCTCGTACACAATTACCAACAATAGACATATCATTTTTTTATCGTTCCCATAAACAAACTTAGAATAATATTCTAACCACTCATGAAATACCTACCTAATTCGTTGAAAATGTATCTAAGTGTAAACTAATCAGACTTAGTGATGGATGTTTGTCATATGAAGCAAATCAGCTGTTTCATCTGTTTCATACTTTGGATCAGGCACATCTTTGTTTTTTACTACGTCGGGAGACAAATAAACATACGGCCCACTTGATGTAAAGTGGCTACCGTAGCCTATGAACGCTCGCACTAAGGTTTATCGCACGCGGGTTGCCACCCCCGTTGCTCACACAACAACTCCTCTCACTGCCTTCTGGTAACATCACTCACTCACATAAAATCAACAACCCTCCAGTAAGGTTATTTTGCTGCGGACTTCCCCTGTCGGACTGCTTTGATGTGCCCTACCTACGTATGTAAAAAACATTGTTAGGTGATGTATCTGGCATAGCTGGCATAGTCACAGCCGTCAAAGGTATTTCTTTTTTGTATACAACGTTGGGAGGCGTACGGTCGACCTGATGTAAAGTGGTTACCGTAGCCTATAAACGCTTGCAACACAGGAAGTATCGCTTGCGCGTTGCCAACCCCGCTACTGATACAGAAACTCTTCAGGAGCTCACTCGTAACCTTACTCACTCGCAGGATTAGTTGTTCTTTGGCTGCAGTTTTCTGTGAGGTGAAGGTACTTCTCCAGACGGACTGCTTTGACGCATCCTACCTCTCTTCACTGAGCCTTCCGACTGGCAACTGTCAGGAACTCGGGACAGGCTGTGGTGGTCGCTGCGTAAATGGCGTGTTCGATTAGACCCGCGACCCGTGCATCGACCCCGTCAAACTGAATTATTAACAACTGATGATGATGACGAGGCAATCATTATGCACCATGAACCAAGTAGGCACTTTATTTATTTGATTTCTCAAACTTTTTTAACGATGCCGGGACACGAAGTTTCTTGTCTATCGTAACAAATAAACGATATTCTTTCTCCCATTGAAGTTCGGGCATATAGAAAAAAAACACCTTATATATATATATGAGATATGTGATTGTCTATATTACAACGGTATATATATATATATGAGATATGTGATTGTCTATATTGAATAATTTCTAGAATCTTTGTTACTTACTTATTCTTCAACACTATGGGTAATAAGCCTTTTTACAAAGATTATTTCTAATATCTTTTGAGAATATTGTCAGGAAAGGAGACAACTGTTTCAGGCAACTACGAGTATTATAAGTCCGAATACAAATTTCAATAAAAGACCTACCAGTTCTTACATACGAGCCAGTGTATTATAGGCATACGAAATGTATTCGTCTTTCTCAGTATGTCGAGAACGTGTTTATATTTTTACTAGCACGTATCAATTGTCTTGAACATACTCAGAGGTAACATTACATTAATAGTAGCTACTATACAAAACTGACTATACAAATCATTTTCCAGTGTTTTAATTTGTCTGATTTATGATATATGATTAGCACCGTTGTTTGTTTATGTACATTTATCCTACAAGGGGGCGTTCTATAGTGATTTTTATCACCTTACTGCAATTAATAAATAATAAATAAATATTGTCGGACAAATTACACAGCGCCACCTAGCCCAAAGTAAGCGAAGCTTGTGTTATGGATACTAGACAACTGATAAACATACGTAAATACATTTTTTTTGTAAATACATACTTATTATACATATAAAATACCCAGACCAAGACAAACAGACATGTTCATTCACACAAATGTTTGCCTTGTGCGGGAATCGAACCCACGAGCGTCGGTGTGACTGACAAATATATTTGTTTGACTTTCAAACTTCTTGTTTGACAAGTTTCAAAATTGAGACAATAATTGAATAATACTGCCGAGTAGGCATGAAAATGTCAACTCGGGGTTTTCAGGGTCGCTGATCACGATTCCGTTGTCAGATTTCCCAAATTCCTCTTCCCCCTTTTCTTATTAACCCCCCATGTGTACATCCAGCATTTTTTTAAAATAGCCATCAGAATTGGATGAAACGGAGGAGTCACGGGTTTTTGGGGTAGCAAAAAATGTTAAAGTTCAACCTATTTTTATACCCTATTGACTTGTTAAAAAGAACTTGTTAAAAATTATGCCAAAATATTTAAACGAGCCTGTTCCAATGCTAAGACTATATATTTAAAAAATAAAATTAATGGTTCAACAAATATTATTAAATCTGTTTGGGATATGATAAATAATGAGACGGGTAGAGCGAAAGTACGTAGTCGAGACTTTCGGTTAAAGATAAATGATATAGATATCAAAAATAATGTAGAAATTGCGACTGAGTTTGAAAAATATTTTTCTAACATTCCTCTTATTACTACGAGAAATCTTATGTCTTCTTCTATATCTGCTGAACTGGTTCTCAAACAGAGCGTGGTAGAATGCGACACAATATTTGAATTTTCAGCTGTAAGCCCAAAAGATGTTTTGAACGCTTTTAAATCAATAAATATGAAAAACACTAAAGATCTGTGGGGTCTATCTGTTAAAACCATTTCTTCTATTATTATTTCAATCGCTCCACATTTAGCTACAATTTTCAATTGTTGTGTGGCATCTGGTGTATTTCCTGACTTGATGAAACATAGTAAAATCATTCCATTATTTAAATCTGGTGATAGTTCGGACCCTTCGAATTTTTGACCTGTTTCCATACTGCCCATTCTCAGTAAAATTTTTGAAAAACTAATGTTTAGCCAGTTGCTCAGACATTTCAATGCACATAATTTGCTTCATAGGAAACAGTTCGGATTTACGAGAGGTTGTTCAACTATAGACGCAGGGATTCATTTGCTTAAAAGTATATTCGCGGCATGGGAGGGTTCGCAAGATGCCTTGGAATTTTCTGTGATCTATCTAAAGCGTTTGACTGCGTGCACCATGACACTCTTGTCAGAAAATTACACCGCTACGGTATCAGGAACAAGGCTCTCGAACTTCTGTCTTCTTATCTGGGCAATAGGATACAGAAGGTCGATGTTAATGGTAAAAGATCTTCGGGGTCCCCTGTAGTTATGGGAGTCCCACAGGGGTCAATTCTAGGTCCATTCTTATTTTTAGTTTATATAAATGACTTACCTTATTATGTAAGGGATAAACATGAGATTGTATTGTTTGCGGATGATACCTCTTTGACATTCAAAATTAATAGACAGTTAGGTAATTATGACGAAGTTAACGATGCTCTCTCTAAAGTTATTCATTGGTTTAGTGTTAATAATCTGCTTTTAAACGATAAAAAGACTAAAGTAATTAAGTTCTCAACACCTAATGTAAGACAGGTGGCTACCAATGTACATGTTAATGGAACTAATTTAGCCCCTGTGGAGACAACTGTATTCTTGGGTATAACAATTGACTCCAGACTACAATGGGGCCCACAAATTGAAAAATTATCAGGAAAACTAAGTTCTGCAGCCTATGCAGTGAAAACTATTAGACGGCTCACTGATATTGATACGGCTAGAATAGTTTATTTCAGCTACTTTCATAGTATTATGTCATATGGAATTCTTCTTTGGGGTAACTCCGCGGACATTAACACCATCTTTTTATTGCAAAAGAGAGCCATAAGAGCTATCTACAAACTTGGTCCCCGGGAGAGCCTTAGAGAAAAATTCAAAGAAATAAATATTTTAACAGTCGCATCGCAATATATCTGTGAAAATCTTTTATATGTCCATAAAAACATAGACTCATTTTGTAAAAAGAGTGATACTCATAGCATAAATACTATACTATATCTTGTGTTACATGCAAGCCGTCTCCACAAAATAAGTAATTCTTTTATGAGGCAATGTATACGGTTCTATAACAAACTTCCCAGCAATATAAGAGAATTGTCAATAAACAAATTTAAAACTACTATTAAAGCCAAATTGTGTAGCAGGGCATATTATAAAGTATCTGACTATATTAATGATAAAAATGCCTGGGAGTGAGTCGATCCAATTATAATGTAATTAATAAAATATGTAAATTTGTTTGGACACCAAAAGAGGGATGCCTGAGTTTTTTGGCAGTATTTTTATCAGTGCTCACCTAGTCATAAACTGCACGGTAGGGAAAAAAATTGTGACGATTCCAAACAAATGTAGCCATTTTCACGGAATAAAAAGATTTTGACTTGACTTTGACTGCACTAATAGTAAACACAATCAATTTTGACGAGGTCGGTGGAGCAGTGGCGAAACGCGTTATTACACCACACAGGACAAACATCTGTGTGCATGAACATGTCTGTGTGTCTTGTTGTGGGTATTTTTAAGAGAGGTAGTGCACGTCAAAGCCGTCAAAGTCTGGGGAAGTACCTCCACCTCACAGACAACCTAACAATAACTCCTCAGAGGGTTGTCGTGCCTGCGTGTGAGTGAGGTCACCAGTAAGCACGTATGGTGTTGCTGTGTTAGCAGCAGAGGTGCATCGCACGAGTGATACTGAATTTATTGCAAACGTTTATAGGCTACGGAAACCGCTTTATATCAGGTGGGCCGTATGCTTGTATGCCTCCCGACGTTGTATAAAATAGAAAAATATTTATTGAAGCAATTATTTGACTATACTCTTCTTCTTCTTCTCGCTATCCCGTTTCTTAATCCGTTAGGATCGGCGCGGTCCGCCACTACTCAAGCCTCATTTTGAAAAAGATTTGGCGAGCATATTGATTTTTCTAATCATTTGACGATTGATCGTTCGACGACTGCTTGGCCGTAGTATAAAAGATTGTTATTACAAGTAGTAATAAAATGATAAATATATTATAATTATGACGATATGCAATCGCAAAGTTAACCAAAAAAATTTTACTAGTTGTATATAAATACAGCAATATGTTCTCGTATTATATTCAAGTTTAGTATAAATACGAGAAACATATTGTTGTATTACTACGTCAACATACTGTACTGTATTTCATGCCAATAATATGATTCATTTATTCATATTCAGCTCTGTAAATATATTTTACACACGTAATGAAAATATAGTGCGTAAATGAGGCGACTTTATCTTATCTTATCATAATAAGATAAAAAGCTCTTTATTTGCCATCGGGTCCCCGCGGACACGTCCTACATTTTTTGAAATATAGTCTTATTATATCTTATTCAAATCTCTTATTTTACTTTTTGTTTTTTAATCTACTAGCATTTCCGAAGTTACGATTGGCGAAGAAGAAATGCCGAAAGAAACTTGCCAATATAGGTCTCTTTTAAAATTGTCAATTAGATATTACAATAAATTCACATAAGCATATCGGTACGATAATGATATCAAATTGTACAATTAAAGATTATTACGGACAGGTAGTCTGTGCTGAATAATTTCCAGACATCTTTGTCAGTTACATATTCATCAATTCTATAGTAAGCCCTTTTACAGAGAGTATTTTTAATGTGCTTATTGAATACATTGTCAGGAAAGGACAGACTGAACTGAAAATGCAGCGAACCTGGTTTCAGGCAACTTATTATAAACTCGAATACGATTTACAAGAAAAGATCTACCAGTCCTAGCAAGCCAGTGTACCGGCGTACAGAACACATTTCTATTTCTAAGTTTTTCGCTGAAGTTTGAAAACGACTTTAATTTTTTTACGGACATACGAGTACATTATGTTTTCATAAATGTATTAAGAAGTAACAGTAAGGATATATTCATAAAACTTGAAAACCTTAACAATATAGATTACCAACTTCAACCATAACCAGCAATTCGTCTTAAACGAGGAAAGTTTTGTGGATAATCGTCTCTATTACGAGTATGTTCTGTTTATTTCATTATGTAATTTGATTCAAATGTCCTCGAAGTGCCTGCCACATGTACATTGAACGTCAATTTCAGGTGTATAATTACTAGGTCTAAATGACTACAAACTACACACTTATTTTAAACCAGCTGCGCCCGCGACTTCGTCTGCGTGGAATTTAACAAAAAGTTATTGTTCAGTTTGCAGAGTAAAATAACGAACAGTAAATAAAATAATAATACATGTGTATTATGTACTTCGTCCGCGCGGAACAGTTATTTTTTTATTATTTATTTATATTAATAAAAATAAATACAATTTCTAAAATAAAAGTAGCCTAAGTTACTCCTTATTGCATCAGCTATCTGCCAGTGAAAGTCCCGTCAAAATCAGTCCAGCCGTTTCAAAAATTACCCGCAACAAACAGACAGACAGACAAAAATTGTAAAAATATTAATTTTGGTATTTGTATCGTGTATACATCCATATGCATTTAGTAAACAGCGGTTATTTTAATATTACAAACAGACACTCCAATTGTATTTATCTGTATAGACCAAGTGCGCCAGTAACACTGCTCAACCTGTCTCTGACCGCGGGCCTCCTTTCCGCCAACAAATGTACGGGAATGGAATGTAACCTATAGTGTCTATAAACGTACCTATAGTGTCTATAAACGTACCTATAGTGTCTATAAACGTACCTATAGTGTCTATAAACGTACCTATAGTGTCTATAAACGTACCTATAGTGTCTATAAACGTACCTATAGTGTCTATAAACGTACCTATAGTGTCTATAAACGTACCTATATTGTCTATAAACGTACCTACAGTGTCTATAAACGTGGTAACTGACATAAGATTCATTAAAGGTTTGGATTGTGCATTTTTCACCTGATGTACGGTGGTTAGCCTTGCAATACATTAAGTATCACCCGCGTGATGCTACCTCTGCTGCTTACACAGCAACTCCTTAGGAGCACACTGGTTACCTTACTGACACGCATGAATACAACAACACTCCAAGGAATTGTTATTTGGCTGCGGGTTTTTGTAACGTGGAGGTACTTCTCCAGACGGGCTGCTTTGATGGGCCCTATCTCTCATAAAAAACACGCAAACCAAGACAAACAGAAATGTAGAAGCACCTCCATCTCACCGAAAACCGCTGCGATACTTAACATAAGGCTCATCAGGCGGTAGGTATTCCTTCACGCCTCTCTTCTTTCTTACGATCTGCCTTTGATACGAGTAATACATTTTTAATCGATTTTTAAAGATAAGATAAAAAGATAAAAATCATTTATTTGCCATTAGACCCTTACGGGCACTTAGACACGTCTTACAGTCTTTAAATTAAATCATATCGTAACTTAATCATTTTCCAGTTTTTTTTTTTACTTTTCATCTCTCTTTTTTAATCTACCATTTCGCATCTAGCATTTCGGAAATGACCATTGGCGAAGAAGAAATGCCAAAAGAAACTTGCCGAAATGGGTCTTTTTTCCATCGTTAAAATGAATTACAATAGTGTAAAAAAATTTAATAAATCTTAAAATAAATTATTATAAAATCGAATACAATTTACAATAAAAGATCTACTAGTCTTAGCAAGTCGATGTACAGGCATACGCAATCTATTCTTACTTCTAGGATTTTCACTATGTATGTATGTATGTATGTATATCTTCACGCCAAGTCCCTTGCGGGGTAGGCAGAAAGAACCGAGCGCCATAAGACGCGGTCCTTGCATACTTCACTCGCTTCTGTGACATTCATAGCTCTTTCCATGCACGCTCGCCGGTTCCTGGGGCTTCTGACATCACCTTCTGATAAAACACGACCAATTTGGTCATGGTAGGTTAGTCTCGGCCTTCCTCGGCTCCTACATCCTTCCACTTTTGCATTGTATATCCGTTTCGTCATTCTTTCGTCCCGCATTCTTTCTACATGCCCGAACCAACGGAGCATGCCCTTTCTTATCTTAACACCGACACTCTCTTTTAGACCAACTCTTTCTCTCACGTCTTCATTACGAACGCGGTCAGCAAGCGCTATGCCACAAATTTTGCGCAATGCTCGCATATCGACCGCATTTATTCTACTTTCATGCTCTCTCTGCCATACCCAGCTCTCACTTCCATAAGTTAGCGTTGGGATGAACACCGCGTTGTGTACAGCGAGCTGTGCCTTCTGGCTTATATTTCGGCTGCCTAGAAGTTTACCCAACGCTCCATTCACCCTATTCCCGGCACTCACTCGTCTCTCCACGTCAGCGGTGTACTTCCATTGCTGCTAAAAGCACTTCCAAGATATACAACTCACGTTGCCTTGAAAAGCAATATTCGAAAGGGATTCTAAAAGTTTTTACTTAAATTCCATACATTTTGACATATAACTCTTCGATTCAGATTCCTTCTCTCTGCCTACCCCGCAAGGCATTTGGCGTGAAGTTATAGATAGATAGATTCCGATTCCAATATGGTTTTTTGAGGCAACGTGAATAATATAAATGAGATGTATTTCGACCTATCCGTAGAACAAAGTTACATGTGATTATAGGATGGAATTGCTTTTAATGTTTTCTTATGTCTAGGTAAACCTATTCAATTAAATAGTGAAATCAAAAAAAAAATATTAAAGAAGTCCAGAGATATCATTCGAATAAAGTAACATGTGAATTTTCCTTCCGAAGAACAACATCACGACGTCTTATACTTCTGTGTCGTCCTTGGCTCGAAAGAGCCGAGCGCGCCTCGGCGTATCGTCAGTTATGCTTCTGTTCTGCGGAAAGATGGTAGCGCGTACACTCGCTCTAATTATAGGTTCGTTTCGTATTGTGGGAATCATTTTATTTACAAACTATATGTATATAAAATAATGAGTTCGCTGCCTAAGCATATAGTAAACCTCGTGTTATTTCCGGGTAAAGAAAATAATACCGTTGATACTTCGCCAGAGGAGAAACGTGAAGAATCGAATAATCTTGGTAAGTAAATATAGCTTGCTGTATTAGTTGTGGTGTTATGAGTCAGTAGATTACTTAAATTACATATATTTTATACATTTTCGCATAAATACATGTTCATAAGCCACGCAGACTATTTAAACCGTTCCATGAGCACATAGAACTTTATTCTACGGAAATTAAGTCCATGTTTAAAGCAGTGAAAATTATTATAATATTCAAGATGATTCGTTAATGACATGATAATTAAAATGATTTTATAAAGTTTGATTTCTTGAAAAAAATGATATGCTTTTTGAAAACATTACTATATTCTTCGAATAATTACATAAATAATACTGATCGATGTGCACATGTGACTTTGTTCGTTGGAAATAAATTAGAAATTTTGTGGCTTATGTGTAAATGTAACGTTATTGTTAGGAAGAACCTGAGATATACCTTTTTAGTGACTGAAAATTACCAAGTAAATGTGCAAATTATTATTTTATTTTATCATAAATAATTTATTTGTAGTTATTTATGACCGCTATGACTTATTTTTTATTTTGTTTTTACAAATTTCTTATATGTACTTGTTTTTTATTTTTAGATATTTGCGTTAACTATCATGGAGTTTTATCGCCGTCGCCAGTACCGGAGGAAGCTAGAAACATTCATGAAGACATGGTTGAAGTATGGGACGATGTTTTTGGTCAAGGAAATATTACGCCCATCATTACTCCCGACAAAACTAGCCCTAAGTTACTCGCTTTAGCTGAAAACTCTCTTGAAAATGATGAAGGTATTAAACCTTGAACGCCTGCAAATAACGATGAACTAACACCTTTTGCACTTGAACTACCATCCAGCTTTGAAAACTCAACCGCAATCAGCATCGGAGGATTTCTCTCAGTTTCAACACCAAATCATGCACTTAATATCCCGACCCCTATGGCTTCTCCGCTAAACACACACGTAAATTGTCATGATGCTTTTTGCCCCATCCACGAGTCATATACATAACTGGATTCAGTCACCATCAGTAAATACTAACTTGTAATCTAGTGCTCATAACAAATCTAGTAACGATGAACGTTCTGAACCACTCAAAAAAAGAACAAAGAAACGTCTACGTCGTGCATCCGAGTGGTCAGACGTTAAAAGAAAGTGCCTAAAACCTTGGCAAAAAGTACGTAACTAAAAAGGGCAAGGTAGTCGATAACAAGATTTTAGGTGTGCCCTGTAAATACCAGTATAGGTGCTTTAAATAAGATATCTCATGACGAAAGATACGATTGCTTCCAAAAGTTCTGGAGTTTGGGAAGCCGGGAAAAGCAATGGGCTTTTGTATTGAAGTATACTAAAAAGGAGCGAAAGAACAGATGTTTAAATCGGGACATACTTAATAATCGTAAATGTACGTTGAAGTACTCTCTACCGCTTTCAAGATCCGTCAATTCAGCGCAAAGCCAGAGTAAAGCGGTTAACGTCAGCAAGTCTATGTTCATAAACACGCTGTCTGTTAGTGGCAAAATTATTAACACAGCTTGGAATAAGTATGATGGCAGTGTCATCATAGAGGAAGACGAGAGAGGACGCCACGCAAATCACAAACAGGTGGCTTCTGACAGACGTGCTCGACTTTATAGAGGATAATGTCAAAAAGGGTGTTAAGGAATACAGATTTTGATCGGACAATTGCGCCGGCCAAAACAGAAACAGATTCGTGTTCTTTCTCTATGTGTATGCTGCTACAAAATTCAATGTGACTATAACTCACCGGTTTCTCGAGAAAGGGCACACACAAAACGAAGGTTACAGCGTGCATGCCCTTATAGAACGAGCAGCGGAGAAGAAAACCATTTTCACTCCAGATGAGTGGCGTCTACTCGTTCGCTGGGCCAAATGTCTTAATGTCCAAAGATCCATACGAGGTTCGAAACATGACGCAAAATAGATTTTTTGATCTAAAGAGTCATGTTAACACTAGAGTTTGGAGCGAAAATACAGAAGGGACCAAGGTTTTATGGACCAATGTCAGGGAGGTATTTGTGGATAAATTACAGCCTAATAAGTTACTATACAAGTATGATACTGTTGTAATACGT
The DNA here is from genome assembly GCA_947507595.1 of Pyralis farinalis. NCBI lineage: Eukaryota > Metazoa > Arthropoda > Insecta > Lepidoptera > Pyralidae > Pyralis > Pyralis farinalis. Next base: position 32,756,615 of record OX382277.1, on the reverse strand, counting down.
TCGAATACACGCAATGCCAATGCTTCAATCCCGACTCTTGAATTAGCTTACAAAACTCCAATTAATTTAACCAAAGACAAGTATAAGGATCTCATTAGTTTAGTTCATTCAGGAATAATACTTTCACAATACGCAAATTTTTTCAAATCTCTACCAGTAAGCACAGTTAACGCCAATGACAATACCTATACTGATAGTGAAAGTGACTGTTTTATAGCTGTAGGTATAAAAATGTTTAAAGTGAATCTGGTTTGTTTTTATTTTTTAAATACATATTTTTTATTTTTGCTCTACAAATGTCTAGTAAACAACTAGTTATTTATCTTTTGATATAAGTTATTTTATGTGTCGTGGTATTGTGAACATTTCAGGCTAGATATTATTAAGGTTTTATAATGATTAGCTAGTACAAAAAACATTGTGCAATGTAAACCAAAATCTAAAAAAATATTTTGTTAATTAATATTTTATATATAAAAATAATATAGATAAAAAAAAGATTATTCATGTAGGTACTATTAAGTAAATCATAAAATATGTAGACAATTTAAACATACAGAAGTCTAATTTCGTACACAAATTATTATTTATTAATTAATAAACATTTAATAATAATAATTTGCTTTCATACCCTGATTTTTTTTTTCATAACCTTATACATTTCATTACATAAGACCTTAAAGTTTTTATGTATGTCCATCAAACAAAGATACATGTTTAAATGACGTTATCAGTTTTCCTGAGAATAAAGTTATATGTATGGATATAACCGCGAGCCATCCATAAAACAACATCACATATGCATATGTAGCACCCTAACTCGCATAATACATGGATTAAATTAATTGTTTGTATAGAAATGTATACCTAGACACAGACTAAAGCAGATATAAAAATGTCAACTCTCTAGAATAATTAACAGTAAAGTTATGTCAAAAATTGCGCAAGTCAATCTTTGAACAGCCCTACTGTAAAGTAGAGATTTTGCAGATATAACTTTATTCTATGGATAGGTCGATTTAATTATGTGTCTGGTATTTTAGTCATTAATAATAATTGGAATTCAGAACGTTCTTATCATTAAAAGAAGTTAGAGTACCAACAATACAACTCATTAGTTATAGGCATAGTACCCAATTTAGTTTGACCGCTCGTGGGTTCGATTCCCACACAAGTCAAACATTTGTGTGCATGAACATGTCTGTTTGTCTTGGTCTGGATGTTTTAAGAGAGGTAGGGCGCATCAAAGCAGCCCGTCTGGGGAAGTACCTCCACCTCACAGAAAACCGCAGCCAAATACCAACTCCCTAGAGGGTTGTGTTCCTGCGTATGAGTGAAGTCACCAGGAAGCTCCCAAGGAGTTGCTGTGTAAGCAGCAGAGGAGGCATCGCACGAGTGATACTTATCTCAAGCGTTAATAGGCTACGGTACCCGCTTTACATCAGGTGGGCCGTATGCTTGTATACCTCCCGACGTAGTATAAAAAAAAGGTTTGTACAATTATTATTACATTTTATTTACATTATATGATTGTAAGTGAGATGTACATAGGTCTTGGTTGGTGGTACGAGTGTGTACAATGAGCTGTTTCGTTTGTGCAATTTCTGTCATTGGTCAGTCGGGTCGAATCGCTGAGATATTAGGCGCTAAAACACAACGCTTTTTGTGAGCGCGAAGTGCGATCATGCGCATTCAAGTGGTTAAGTGATTTGTGGCGAATTAGCATTGGCTACGATTTCGTACAAGATTCGAGGTATAAACATTCTCATCATCTTTGCAACCAGCCATTTTACGTATACAAAGGGGCTTAATGACAATTAGCAAACGAACCTCTGGAGAAACAAGTGGAGCGAGGCGGTGTGAGTGCTTCGACTGGGCCGCACGCCGCACGCCGCAGAAGGCCGCAGTCGTTACAACTACTCGCAGGGTTGCATGAGAGTGAGCGAGATTACTAGTAATGTTCGGATTTCGCTGCTTTTTCAACATCAGTAACTATTACTTTGTTTTTTTTTTACATCAATCATCATTTTATTTTGATTTGAGAGAGTTTCGCGCCTGATTTAGGTTTCCAAAAATCTGTAGTACAAGTCGCCAGACCCCGTCCCGTGTCCGGACTGCGGAGTACTGCATTCCTATTTATAGTTTAAAGAATATCTAAAACTAGCAACACCCCCGACTTCATCCGCGCTTAGGCCGCTCTCCGTATTTTTTTCTCGGCTTCTGAGGGTCGTGTTACGACGTTGAATAAACTCGAGAATTACACTATCAAATGCAAAAATATTTTTCTAGTCCGACTGATAGTTACAGAGATTAGTGCAAACTAAACTTTTCCGCTTTATATATTAATATATCTACGAACATAATCTGATAAATATACACTTAAAGCGGCATTATCACGTGTTCAATTGTTATATTTTAGTGATGTTAAATATAGAAACAATGAGTGATCAATACCAGTTGTATGTACAATGTACATACATGCATATCGTCACGCCTGTCTCCCATTGGAGTAGGCAGAGACTATGGAATGAAAATTTATCGGCATGTCTAGTCAATAGGGTTATAATACACGCCGAAAATACACCGAGTCTGTAAACGGCCTAAGTGAGAGCATGAGATGTGATTATGTGGTCCCAGGGTTTGTTCGCGTTCCACTCGATCGTGGAGCCGGTGTACCGACGCGTCGAGCAGACCTTCACGGAGTCAGAGAAGTGCGACTTGATGGAGGTGGACTTCCTGAACAGATTCGACCCGCACGTGCCCGTCAGGAAGCAGTCGCCGTACCTCGAGTTGCTTAGAGTTGCGTATGTATTATTATTACAATATTTTTTTCAACTATTTTTTGCGTTTATTATGTTAAAAACGTTTCTTTCGATTTTCCACCGTATTACATATTTTTTTCATGTTTATTATTAAATTACAATAATAATATGGAATGAGATGTTAAAGAAAATAGGATTGACATCCTCAAGACACTTCAAAAGCTTGGTACCAGCCGTATCTTCGTATATCGCGTACTATCGACAGATATACCAACACGTCCGCCGTTGAAGATCATACAAGATGATCGCGACGACTGACAAAAGTTTCCCTCGGCACCTTTAGCGAGCGACCAGCTCGGCTCCCAGACGGAAGGCTTGCAAGCCGCTCGACAACTCTCCCGATGAAACTGAAATTGAATTGAAAATGAAAATCAAATTTTGTTCTGGCGATTACCCTCTTACTAGATTTCGAGGCCGAGGCAGCGACCAATTTGCGTTTCAAACCATAGACATTCGGATTCCCATGAGCACGCGCCGCGGTCCAAGCCTCGAAAGCAGTCTGTTTTAGAAGTTTGGCTTCTCTACAAGGCCGATTAAACCGCGGTCGCTTTTTAACTCTCGCAGCAGCCACTAAGTGATTGGGAATGTAGCATTCCATGCCGCCCAATATCGCCGCAGCTACCGCAGTCGCACAGGATTCGATATCATCTGTTTTGAAACAAAGCTGCCTCCACGGGTACGATGATAGAAAGAAAGAAACTTTATTACACAGTACACTACAACACTAAAGCATTACAAAGGTACATTACACTTCATCGAACATCAGTTAACAATATTGCAACACTTTTATAGAATAGCATTCAACAATGTCAAGTAAGTGTGTCGCAGCGCCCCGTGTAAACAGACCTCGCTCAGCACGAGCCACGGCGCGAGCCAGCGCTGGTATTCTGTGAGACCTTACGTAGGTGTTTGTCGCTGCGTAGAATTCACGCAATCCGTCCCCGTCTGTTGACTTATAGTCCCACACGCGCCGCCATCCGGCAGGCAGGAGGTGGGTCATGTCTGGTGCAGGGCGTCCGGGTTCAGATGAGACAGTGGTCCGATGAGCCGAGCGGCGCATGCACTGAGATGCACGTGTAGTCAGCAGAAGGTCCAGAACGAGCCTGCTGGTCCTCTATATCTGGCATTCTCGTGGGGGAATACATGTGGGCATGGCCTGCTCGAAACAATTCGCCGATATTGTGTCTCTTAAGAAATCTTTGGTACAAACAGTGGCTAAATTTTCCATGTAAAGGGTATCCATAGATTCGTGACCGGGCAGATTAAAGGCCTGTATCAAAGCCAAAGGTGGCCAATACTAATAGAATCATATTTTTTTGTTGAGACTTCGATATAAGTTTTGTTAAGATTACATTAGGTACTTCATAAAAAAATAAATGCATATTCATTTGTAACAGAACTTATAACCGGACTAGATATATGGTCTAGGTCTACTACCCATAACATAATAAAATATAATACATAGCGCATATTAAAACCATCAATAATGCATCTTAAAACTATCCATAACATAATCTTCAATCCGCCTGTATGTGACGGGTGGAAAGTAAAAAGAGCCATCTGCAAAATTGTAACTTCATATGTGAGTGCGAAGAAAGAATATATCTATCAATTTATGGATGTACAGTAAAAATAACGAGCTCGGTGACACAGTGGTGAATGTCGCGGCTTTGGCACCAAAGCTCGTGGATTCGATTCCCACACAGGATAAACATTTATGTGCATGAACATGCCTGTTTGTCTTGGTTTGGGCGTTTTTAGGAGAAGCAGGGCGCATCAAAGCAGACCGTCTGGGGAAGTACATACCTCACATAAAATCGAAGTCAAATAACAACTCCCTGTTGTTGTGTTCTTGCGTGTAAGTGAGGTCACCAGTAACCTTAAAGCTAACTATAACATAACCTAAAATTATCCTGAATATTGACAGATGCAAGGTAAAAATAGCTATCTTCAAAATAGTAACTTAAATAGAACATTTGGCATGGGCGTGAACATCTGTTTTTGCATGAATGTCTCGTCTCGTCTGCATGGGTTTTAAGAAAATCTAAACAGCCCGCCTGGGGAAGTACCTCCACGTCATGGGAAAACCGCAGCTAAATAACAACTCCATAGAGGGTCGTTGTGTTCCTGCGTGTGAGTGAGGTCTCCAGTAAGCTCCTAAGGAGTTGCTGTATTAGCAGCAGAGGTGGCATCGCGTAATGCTTAAAGTATTGCAAGTATTTATAGGCTACAGTAACCGCTTTATATAAGGTGGGCCGATGCTGGTATGCCTCCGGACGACAAGCAGCGGCCAGGTGACTCAGACAACTGCACCGGACGAGCTCATCTGCAGGCAGCCTTCGGTCCCGTGAGGTACAAAGCCGACCCGTCTGTACTGTTCGTTCTTTCATCAACGAATACTCTGTTTCACAGGTTTAAGCAAATCCGCGAGTCTGGTCTCCGATCAGCTGTGAACCTTCGAATGCAGACGCAAAAGCCGCAATGCTCCGGTAAACAGGCTGCCTTCAGCAGCGTGGGGATGCTGGACCTGCAGCCCGTACTGCTGCTAATGGTGTATGGCACAGCTCTCTCTGTTGGCATCTTGGTGATGGAAATTGCTGTTTATAAACTGTGAGTTTATTCATTTGCCAAATGCCACAAAATGACCTAGGGATATTTTTTTTCTGTTTCAGGGAAAGTTGTTGTAATTGACCAAAATGCCTAAAAGTAGTCCCGAATTTTGTTGATATAGGCAATTTGATGTAAACTTTTGTGGTTAGTTTATTTTGATTTGCTGACGATTTAAATTAAAAAAAAATACAATGATTATTATTGTTCTTTTAACTTAAGTTTATCACTTAACTAGCTGACCCGGCGAACTTCGTACCGCCTAACAGTCAATGAATGTCGTGTTACTTTTTAGCTTAGTTCAGCTAAAAAGTAACACGACATTTAGGCTTTGATGAACGTAAAACAATGATACAAAATAATATATTTATATAGATAGAAACAAAAAAGTATTTTATTATGATGAATGATGATGAAAACATACATACAGATTGAGAATAAAAATAAAAAAAAATAAAAAATAATAATTAAGTACTTCAAACTCATGTCAGAAAAAAATGATTGAAAACTGTGTTGTGCAGATTGGGAAAAAAAATAAAACTCGGATTAATTCATTAATAGGATTTTCATTCAAGCACTTTGTGGTAAACGACATTCTTTGTTTTTTGGTCAGGCGCAAGAACAAATAAAGCGGATGGTTTGCCGACACGTGAGCATGCCACGTACAATTGACCATGAGAAAAACATGCATTTTCTAGATTGAGGCCACAAATAGTCAAGGATTGGCCCTGTGATTTGTTGATCGTCATGGCGAAGGCAAGACGAATCGGGAATTGAATTCGTTTAAACTCAAAGGGCATATCCGTTGGCATCATCGGAATCCTTGGAATAAGAACTTCCTCATCTTTAAATTTTCCTTTAAGTATCGACGCGTGAATCACATTGCTCATCAGTTTTCTTATCACCAAACGCGTTCCATTACACAGTTTTGGTTGGTTTAAATTTCTAAGCATGATGACTACCGAGCCAACTTTAAGTTTTAAATTGTGCGGTGGTAAACCAGGCACATTCCAAGGAGTTTAAAAATTCAGTCGGATAATTAGTGGCTTCTTCTTCGTTTGTTACACAGTCGATAGATTTGAATGAATACAGAGTACCTACGATTTGATTTTGAATTATAAAATTGAGGTCATCTACATCTTTATTTTTAGCGGCCAAAATTGCTCGCTCACTTAACCATTTAGTATTTTTGTGGTTAGCAATGATATCCGGGAATACTTTGTTGATAAGCTCGTCTTTTGATGATACGAAATTGCAAAAATTTGGAGGAAATGAAATCAAACCGCTCAATTTGTCAACAGGAACACGGCCATTACCGATAGTCAGCAATTGCTTCGAGAAATCATCAGCAGATAGATCGTTCAACAATGCAACTCTCATATTTACAGACAGTTGAAGTTGCTTTACATATCGCCACAGATTTGATGCTTTGAGGCAAGCGTTTATTTCGTCGGCAGCAGTAGATCTTGGAATGACTGGTAGTGTTTGTCGGAAATCGCCAGATAATAAAATCATTGCATCACCAAAACATCTCGAGTCATTGCGCAGATCTTTTAATGTTCGGTCTAGTGCTTCCAATGCGCGTTTGTGCGCCATTGTGCATTCGTCCCATATGATGATTTTTGATGCTACTAAAACTTTGGCCATTGCGGAGTGTTTCGAAATGTTACATGTCGGTTGTTCAGTAGTTTGAAGGTTTAATGGCAATTTTAACGCTGAGTGAGCCGTACGGCATCCGTCTAACAATGTGGCCGCTATTCCAGAAGAAGCAATTGCTCCCGCAATTTCGGATCTCGCACGTACAGTGGCCAAAATCAATGACATGAGGAATGTCTTCCCAGTTCCACCGGGGGCATCCAAAAAAAATAAGCCGCCATTTCCATCATCAATTGCATTAATCAGTGTATCATAGACTTCCCTCTACTTAGGATTCAACAGAGGTACATTCGTTTGAACTGATTGGATTAGTTCATGTGGATCATATTCACGTTCACGTTCCAATTCTCTATTAAATGCGTCATTCATTCCGCGATCTGGCGCTGGCATTCCTAACCTAACTAACAAACTGCCGCACATGAGGTAACACATATCTTCGATCAAGAGCAAAGTCTGGTTATGGATCTCCTCATTCACCTCAAGATCGGAATTTCTTGAGCTGACGCGAATTCGATGTAAAATATCTTCTGACATGTTATCTTTGTATTTGTTCCACAGGTCACGTGGGTTCGATGGGAAGCATGTTAAAATGATGATAGCAAATAATGTGCGTATCTGACTTGGAGATGCAGAAATAATTGCTTCAGCGATTGTCGTGTCCCAATGAGTATCGTTTTCAAGCAAATTTAGCTCTTGACATGCTGCACGAAATGTGGGGCACACGATACCATTAACAGTTCGTAGTGATTCAAATGATGTTGGCCCTCGAACATGTACCAGCAACAACCGCAAATAGAAACATTCATCATTCTTCGGATGAACTGTGTAAATACGACCAAGAGCATCAGTAGAACGCATATCTGGATGACCAGGAACTGCATCGCCCTGCTTCCGACGTTGAAATTTCTTCGATGTAGCGTTCCAAGTGTAATAACGGGGCATTTCTGAGTAAAGCAAAGTTCGTGCGAACGGATCGCTTTGACAAATCGCAAAGAAACTGGTCAGTGTTGTCTTAGGAGGTGTTTCGGCACATTGAGCAGCATTCGACGCTGTGAAATATACTCTCTGACCGTTCTCTAGATGCACCCCCAAATGTAAAACAGTGGGATGACGTTCGTGAATAGGGAATGAAAATATACGGCAAATTGCTTCATTGCAGTTCACATATCTACCAACTTGATAGCGCGTGATTTCATCGTTGGTATTGGATGTTTGGATACCAAAAACCGCCATGTCGCTCCCTTTCGTGACATATTTGCAAATGTATTTAATTGACTTGACCGAATTGCAATACTCAACATTACAATGTGCTTTGAATGTTTTGGAAAGAAGTGGCGAATATGGAACAATCCAACTGTTGTCAACTACGAAATCGTTTCCTTTCACTTTAGTTGTGATAGTTCTACCATTATCATCGGGCGATCGACGCCGATACAATGGATAACCATCGTCGCCTGTAATGGTCTCTGCCGTCAATTTTCGTGGATACCGTTTGGAACACTTGCCGTCGACCATGCACGGTGATTGTCGGTTGATAGTGCCACACGGTCCATGAATCATATTCGTGACTACAATATCATGTAGGTCTGGATCGGTTTCAGGAGCAGGAATCTCCGCACATATGATGTCATCTATTTGATCTGGCCGAATTCTTTCGACTAACCAAATCAGAATGTGAGCATGCGGTAGGCCTCGTTTTTGCCATTCGATTGAATACATCCAGCATCGAGTATTCCCAAAGACGTGTTGCTTAACAATGTAATTCATTAGTGACCGAATTTTTTGCCTGAAAACACGTGCGGTGATGTCGTGTCGATCACTTGATGTTTGTCCGGGAAGCAGCAATTGAATAATTTCTATCCATTTCGGATTACATGTAAATGTAATGAATAGATCTGGCGAATTAAAAATTAAATAATTAATATATAATTTTCGAAAATTAATGTCTAAAACAAATAAATATAACAGTACCTGAACTTTGTAGACATTTTACAAAAAATAAATTTCTGAACGCACACATGATGTCTTCAGAAAAAAATAAAGTTGTGGCTTAAAGGTCTCAGCAACCAGGCCATAAGCTCCAAAAAAAAATAGTTGTTACACTATTTGACAGGATTGGACAACAAATGTTTGACATGTAATAAACAAATCAGCATCTATTGAAATGATTAAGTATTCATTACACATATCGAGTTTTCATTGTTTTTAAGATGTATTCTGCTATTCGGGACGGAAACAAATCCAACAAATCAAAAACCATGGCAATCGGTCCAGCCGTTCTCGAGTTATAAGTGTTGTAACAAACACGACTTTCTTTTATATATATAGATTTTTTTATTTGTACATGTCATTGTTATGTTAATTTTGAATTAAGGCATAAATATTTGAATATTGCCTGTAAATTTGATGACCAGTGATAGCTTAGTGGATTAAGAATCGGCCTATTAACAGACTCTCCTCAGGTTCGAATTTGGTTGGGGCATGTACCACTAAATTCACATATTTTCGATTTTTTATTTTTTTTATACTACGTCGGGAGGCATACAAGCATACGGCCCACCTGATGTAAATCGGGTACCGTAGCCTATTAACGCTTGCGATATATTAAGTATCACTCGCGCGATGCCTCCTCTGCTGCTTACACAGCAACTCCTTGGGAGCTTACTGGTGACCTCACTCACACGCAGGAACACAACAACCCTCTAGGGAGTTGTTATTTGGCTGCGGTTTTCTGGGAGGTGGAGGTACTTCCCCAGATGGGCTGCTTTGATGCGCCCTACCTCTCTTAAAACATCCAGACTAAGGACAAACAGACATGTTCATGCACACAAATGTTTGCCTCGTGTGGGAATCGAACCCACGAGCGTCGGTGTCAAAGCCGCGTCATTCACGACTGAGCCACCGAGCTCGTCAGATTTGTAATTATAACTTGCTCGGCGACGAAGGAGAACATCACAAGGTAACCCGCAAGTCCAAGAAACTATATTTGGAAAGTCGCCACCTGACAAGTGTCCGATTGGGTTAAGGAGGTCTGACGGATGGATAATAAATCAGGCAGAAATATCCTCTTTACTGATGAAAAAGTTTTCACCATTGAAGAGCTCTACAACAAGCAAAGTGGCAAAGTGTACGTACACAGTTCTAAAGAAGCCACGCAAGTGGTCATCGTCCTGCGTCCGCAATGGTTTGGTGGGGTGTCTTATCAAGAAGTCATGAAGCTTCATTTTTGTGAAAAAGGAGTGTAAACTTCAGCCAAAGTTTATCGAGAGACTGTCTTAGATCGTGTTGTGAAACCTCTGAGCTATACACTGTTTAAAAATGTACCGTGGACTGTCCAGCAGAACTCTACACCTGGACACATGGCACAAACTACCCAAGCCTGGGTTGTAACCAACGTTCTGGACTTTATAAGAGCTGAAGACTGGCCCTCGTCTAGCCCAGATCTGAACTAATTAGGCTACAAATTATTTTTAGAGAACATGGCCTGCTCGAAACGACACGCCGATATTCTGGAGCAAGCAGTGGCTAAATTTAACATGGAAACAGTGCTTAATCCATAGATTCGTGTCCAGACAGAGTAAAGGCCTGTTTCAAAGCCAAAGGTGGCCATTACGAATAGAATCATTTTTTTTTTTGTTGAGACTTCCATAAATATTTACATATAAGTTTTATTAAGATTATATTACTTCATTAAAAATAAATGCATATTTATTTGTAACAAAACTTATGGCCGGACTAGATACACTGTCAGTACCTATACCTTTTCCACAATTAAAACATAAATTTAAATTCAACCCAACCCCTAAAAGCTAGAATTACTAACAACTTAATTTACTTAAAAGGTGTTCCAGACACGGGCGGAGGCACTCCGGCGTCGGCGACTAGAGGAAACGTGAAATCAACTACAACTAGAAGCTACAGCCACTAAGTTCAACTTCAATTGACGTCGCAACACCTGCGTGAAGTAGTGTATACGATCCACCGAATAGGATTTATAGCCGAGGATAAGCCGAGTATCCTGGGTAGATATTAGTTTCTCTCGAGAGTATCAATAATATAAATTTTATGCAATGTTTGAGATTTTATAAGAACATTGTGCAACTGGACTAGAATATTATAAGTTCATTGATCTTTGTTATTCATAGAGTCTAATATTTCTTCTTCATCCCAATCGACGAATTCTAACTCTCCTTGATCCTTTCTCTCCCTTTTTTATGATTATGTCGTAATACTTCTTATAATCTGATGACCGACATATATATATATTTTTAAATTATCGGAACCTATTCCGAAGGTTGCATATTAGAAAATCAAAACTTCATCGAGCAAATTTCAAAAGAGCAACGAACAAATCAACAAGTTTTAAAATAACAATGGTCATTTGATCAAAAGTTCAACTGTCCACAGTCTGCAATATCAACGTTTAAATTATCTATTACACTATTGGCAATGACTTTCTATACACATTAAAACTTATTAGAACTGTGGTACTCAAGTAGTGATCTGATTAAAAAAAAACAAATAAAAGGCCCTAAAATTCCAGCCAAAATAGTAATTGAAGTTTATAGTGTACACCACACAACACAACACAGCAAATGATAGGAGCGCATTATAAACTCGGAGCAAAAAAGTGAGCTGCCTTTATTTTTACAATAGAACTTTGTTTCGATGCAAGGTCATTCTCATTGTTTTGCCAACAAAGAAAAGGCAACTTCGATACTCGATACTATCGATTGGTCATCAAAGACATAAGCGTTGCAGACGAGTTTAGTAAAGAAGATAAAAGATTGAAAACAATAGACTAACTAGACCCTGGCGTATATCTATCCTCTGTGCTCATAAATATTATCGATTTGTATACACTATTGTTTTAAGTAGGCACGGCAAATTGGCTTTTACTTTAAAGAAAAATAAGCTCTAACTTGTCAAGAGAGAGGGATTCATCAGCTTACTAAGAAAGAGAATGTGACTTATGTGACGGAAATAGTGTGGTTAGTAAGTCAAATTAAATATTTTCATATACCTCAAGAAAAATATAGCTGTGTTGTTTTACTTTTGACTTTGACTTTTACTTAATTGTCATGGCATTACAACGTATGGAAGCGCTGCGCGGTTAGCCTTGGCAACTTTTCTGAAAATAAAACTAACCTGCGAGGAGCGGACACAGACTTGAAAAAACATCTATAGCTGAGCTGGTTGAAATAAGGCCTAAACTGAAATAAATATAAAAAAAATAACTTCATACCATCTGCTAGCCCTCACTTGGAGATAAATTTGGCACTTCAAATTATTTTGCACGAGCGTGCTCCGCGAGACCACGCCCATGACGCTATTCCCTTGTTGGTCCAGGCAATCCCCGCGAATATGGCCAATGCGTTCGCGCGCTTTCTCGTAAAAGATTCTTTCACGTTCCCACGCAGCGTCTAACATTTTTGTCATATTGATGATCATAAAACTCACCCTCGACCCTCGTACATATTCCAGCCTAAAATAACAAAACCCTGTTTCTGTAATTTGATGAACGGCTTGCAACTATTGTTTTAAACATTTTAGAAACTCTCTCATCAATCTATTGAATGACATTTATTACTTGCAATCCGACGTGCACATCCCGAGCGACTATTATAAACAACGTTATTGCCCTTCACAATAGGGCATCTATTCCAAACCATATTCTGTGAAAGCCCCGTCCGGTACCAATTTCGGACATGCAATAACCCTCAAGAAATTTCAAACAATATCCACCATAGGCTTCGACCATTTTAACATGCAAATTTATCTCATATCCACACACCCCATCCAACACAAGCTTACATACAAACACGCCATGCTTTTCCTTTTCATGCTAAATGGATTAGTATAGACTACCCGATACGATCAATTGAATCTCTGGACATGATAAGCATGATTCAAAGAACATCGTCTCAACATACACCAAGATCAAACAAGAATCGCTATAAAGTTTATAGGTAAGTTGTATAGACATAGGCTCCAGTTACTGATGTATCATTACATCGCTTTGTACATGCTCTTCTCTCTACGTTCCTTCTTTTTGTGTACTGTACAGATTGTGTTATGGGAAGTGTTCGGAGGAGCTGTTCAACTTAATAGCAGCCGCAGAATTCATTTATCGTACCACTCGCCACAAACTTAAATTTCACCCTCATCATCTTGATGAGAGGCAATCCACTGCAGTACGCTTTTTGAGACATTTTTTACCACGTACAATGAAATTGTGGAAAAAATTACCCTCTGCAGTGTTATAGTAAAATCAAATAAGTAGGTTATCTTAATAGATACGCACCGCGTTCGGTTTGTATGTGTGCGCGCCCGTACCATAGTAAAATCAAACAAGTAGGCCGACTCGACCCCTGAGAGAAGGATAATAGCCTAAACACGTAGGGCTGTCGCTTATAGTTTATACAATCGTCAAAAATGCATAGTCTATATACAAAACAATTTTCCCCTATAGGTGAATCATCAGGGATCTATAATACAAAGTTTTTCTTAATTATTTTTTGTACGAGTACATAGACCAGGAGCTGACTATTGTATTGAAGTTATATACTCCTTTAAGCGCATAAGCAACGATAAATTTTATTAATTGTGCGTGCGACAACGCATACGTACGGGATGGTATGGGCGCGCACACATACAAACCGAACGCGGTGCGAATCTATGAAGATGACCTACTTATTTGATTTTACTATACGTACGTACGTATGCGTCGTCGCATGCACACACTGACAAAATTTATCGCTGTTACGGTTAAGGTACTCCAGTCGTGGCTACGCAGTGCTTAATACCGCACGCTCCCACGCACGCACCGCCGCTGCGCTCCTGCTCGTAATAATTTGTACGTGTACCTACCTACTTTAACTACAAATTCGTAAAGATGGCTAAAAAGTAAAAAGATATTTTTTGTTTGTATGAAAGTTGTAATTTTGTTATAAAAACACAAATTTCCTACAGAAAAAAGTAATTTAATGCCTATCATTTTAGGCTACTGTAAAAATATTACCGAATATAAAGATTATAATTTTGATAAGTGTAGTAAATGAAAAAGTAAAAAATCGGCCAAGTGCGAGTCGGACTCGCGCACGAAGGGTTCCGTACCATTATCTATAAAAAAGGCAAAAAAATCACGTTTGTTGTATGGGAGCCCCCTTAAATATTTATTTTATTCTATTTTTTAGTATTTGTTGTTATAGCGGCAACAGAAATACATCATCTGTGAAAATTTCAACTGTCTAGCTATCACGGTTCATGAGATACAGCCTGGTGACAGACGGACGGACGGACGGACGGACGGACGGACGGACAGCGGAGCCTCAGTAATAGGGTTCCGTTTTACCCTTTGGGTACGGAACCCTAAAAAATTGTTTAGTGTAAAAAAATGGGTGCGTGTACTTATGTATGCGCGTGAGAAGTTATAATTCTCTGGCATCATTAAATAACAAATCCCTGGAGGATTGTTGTGTTCATGCGAGTGAGTGACGTTACCACCTCACAGGCAACTGCAGCCAAATAACAATTCCCTGGAGGGTTGTTGTGTTCAGGCGAGTGAGTGACGTTACTATCTCACGAAAATGATGCTCAAAACTGCAACCGAATAACAATTCCCTGGAGGATTGTTGTGTTCATGCGAGTGAGTGACGTTACATGGCTGCAGTTTTCCGCATTTTTTGCATATTTGAGCTTTGAGCATATTTTTCGTGACTTGATGAGCGGTTTAGCGGGCAGCTTCAACCTGTTACTTTTGTGTTACAGTATCTTAAAATTTCACTCGATCATTTTTTCATAACGCGCCTAAAGAAGTATATAACTTCAATACAATAGTCAGCTCCTGGTCTATGTACAAAAAATAATTAAGAAAAACTTTGTATTATAGATCCCTGATGATTCACCTACAGGGGAAAATTGTTTTGTATATTGACTATGCATTTTTGACGATTGTATAAACTATAAGCGACATCCCTACGTGTTTAGGCTATTATTATCCTTCGCTCAGGGGTCGAGGCGGCCTACTTATTTGATTTTACTATGGCGGTGTTTCCGAACAAACACGATATGGGTGCATTAAAAAAAAGAGCCTATGTTTCACTAAAATGGCTGGCAACGGATCAGTGACCCTTTGGTGTTGCCGATGTCTATGGACGGCGGTGACCACATACCATCAGGTGACCCACATGCTCGTTTGTCCCCTCTAATATAAAAAAAAGTATGTTACGGCACAGATGGATACAACATGCACGGGTCACCGCGCACATGTACGAACATTGTACCTACAAAGACAAGAATATAATTTACACATTTTTAGCAGAGCTGCAATATGCACTCACTGATGCAACTATATAGTACAGGTATTCATTGTGGTGGAAACTATTAAATTAGTGTCTCTCTTCGGAGTCACTGGCCAATCTTAGCTTAGCTTAGCATCCCTTTAGTCAACCCTCAGCTTTTAGCGTTTGTGTATAGACACCCTATACACCAGAGGTGCGGCCAATAAAGAAATGGCTTTCGGACAACAGATCGCTACATGTAAGAGATCGCGTTGAGTGCGTAGCCCGAGAAATATCTGGCCTCGCGGCCGATTGAATAGTTCTCCGTGGGAGGAACGGACGAGTGCGCACAGTTAGCGTTAAGACAATCGACAGATCGGTTACACGCGAACCATAGGTATGTTTGAAACATTACTATGTGGAAATAACTGAAATTTTAATTATTGCTTATTGTGGCCACTTATAGCAATAATCAAAATTATGACTAATTGTACTTTATTGTAATAAATACAGAATATGTCTCAAAAAAACATAAATATGGTTCTACGGGCAATGGAGCGTTTTTTGAAATTGGTCTTAAATTCAGCGTTAATAATAAAAACAAAATGAGGGGCCACTTTATGCCCCCACTTAAAACGCATCTTAATCAGTCTGACAGTGTGAGCCACACACGGCGCGCTGCTCTCTGCTATTTTTCCATGTGTATATCCGCGACCAAAAGTGAAAATACATATTCTTTTTACGATTTATCATTTTATTTGCGAAACGTCATAGTCGTCATTCCGTCATCTACAAAAGTTATTCGAATCTGAATCTGATCGAGACATGATGACGTCACGCACTCCGCAACACACAAAAATGGTTAACACCCGAGGGAGGTCTTCGGAAGGAACTGCTTACCAAAATCAAAAACGAATCCTGTTCTTCATCAATCACGACGCGGAGAACACAACTGGAGCTGGGAGCATTACAGAGAAGGCTCTTACACAAATACAATGCCATTTTGCAGTAATACTCGTACAAGGAGCTGCATGTGCGGAACTTAGGAACGCAAATTGTTACTTTTTATTGGCAGTTCAAAATAATTGAGAATGTGTCATCCAAAACTTTGTAAACATGAGGAAAACGTATTAACATTCAGTAAGGAAGTGTGATTAAACGCTATAAAGCAAATAAACGAGGTATCTGACACTTTCAGTTTTTTATGACGGTACTTAATTAAAATTAAATTTGCAAAAGATATTACTATAACAATATTTACAGAAAAGTATTTTTAGGTAGTATTGTCTCAGGTTTTCGCGATTGTTACACATTGAATTAAACAATTTTTTTTAACGAAAGTATCGTGTGTTTTATTTACTTAAGTTGCAAGAGTCGCGAGGAGGCTTTTTAAAAACTAAACTTTTAATTTCAATTAGAACTTTAATGATCGAGAGCAGAATACAGACTGACTTAATATTAAATTAATTCTATCCTAATACAAAATGCTTTGTTAGCTTGTTAGCAAAACACGACGGCCAGACATGCGTGGGCCGTACGGAGAATATGCACTATGCATTGATAAGGACGGTGCCTCTGGGCGATGCATCGTACATAACTATTTATTTTGTTGAACCTGACGTTTCGAACGCTTTGCAGCGTCCGTGGTCGCAGGAAGACTCAGTCTGCAGTCTTCCTGCGACCACGGACGCTGCAAAGCGTTCGAAACGTCACGTTCAACAAAATAAATAAAACACGCGATACTTCCGTTAAAAAAAATTGTTTAATTCAATATTTTTAGGTACATAGAAATACTAGCTAACTTAATTTCATCGATGCAGATTTCCATAAGAGTATAGAAAACATACGCGCTTTGCTTTTAAAAAATATTGCATAATGCAATCTGGATTAGAATTTCGGACAACCTAAAATAAGAACTTGTTTGCTTTGGTTTAGGAATATTTTTATACAAACTTCGAACCCAAACATCATATTTGTGTCCGAAGTTTGCATAAAATAGGATGCCCGGTGAACTTCGGAGAATTCAATTTATATCACCTCTATACACTGAACCCTTCTATCAAATTGCTGACATCAGCAGCTTTTTTTCATTGGTGCAAAACTCTGGCCTTAACGGTTCAACCCATGAATTGTAGGTCTGTATATGACATGTATGGTAGGTCATTGTATTCTTTTATATATATATATATATATATATGGATCGAGAATTATCTTGCGATTAATAAACTTAATTTTATGTACTGTTCTTTAAAAAAAACCGAAAAAACTTGGCCCCTGAATGTGTCTATACGAGAAAAATATATAATGTATATGTCAATATACATATATTTAGGTCAGGGATTCCGATATTACAAATGGGTGACCTAAATTGAGTCAGTTACCATGTTCATGTATTCTAGCGTCGTCGGTATAATTATGTAGTGTATTGCCACATGTGTATAAAATGTACTGATAATTAAAATAAAAATAAAATGAACACTAACAAACGTAACCTTGTCTCTATAAGATGCCGAAAATGTGGCCGAAAGCTTGGGTTACACCTTTCACAAAGCAGGTAAGCACTAGAGGTAGATAGTTTTTTTATACTACGTCGAGAGGCATACAAGCATACGGCCCACCTGATGTAAAGCGGGTACCGTAGCCTATTAACGCTTGCGATATCTTCTATAATATAAAAATCTATAATATAAAAATGAATCGCTAAATGTGTTGCTAAGCACAAATCTGGAGAGCATCTGAACCGATTTCGCTAATTCTTTTTTTAGAATATTCCTTGAAGTATGAGGAGGTTCTTACTAAGAGAAAAATTTAAAAAATTGCCTAAAAAGTCTAAAAAGAACACTTTTCTATACTCCCATGCAAAAGATTCGTAATAATACTTAAAAGTCAATTTGAACTTTAATACCATACTATAAAGTTTAAGTGTTAGTAGAGAGGTTCCGGGTAGGAAAAATAATTGAGTGACATTAGTAGAAAGTATAAAGGAGAAGACATTTTGATAGCCCGCATTCCAATGATTCCGACTGACGTACCATTCGAGGTAACGACTGCAGTTTCCAGTACGGCTATTGTACAGTCATTAAGTGTAATTTTGATAAGGATCCAACGCGTAGAGGCCCCTTAGGAAAGACTGTATGTAATGTTGTACACCCGCCGTGACCCGCTCCAGGGTATATCAATGGAAAAATATATCAATGAACACGTCACGGCAAGTATTGGGACTATTGGAAATATGTCGGAAAAAAGTGGGCTATTAAAATGAGATCTGGAGGGATTATTAGTACTGGGCTATTGCAGAAGAGGGACGGATTTATTATTATTATTATATTCTTTTATTTCACGGGTTTTAATCCCGGTCATTTGATAGACGTGCGCGGGGATATGAATCCAACGCGTAGAGGCCCCTTCCAAAGGAACGATGTAATGTATTATACCCGCCGTGACCTGCTTTAAGGGATGTTAATGGGATAATATACCCATGAACAGGTCACGGCAGGTATTGGGACTATTGCGAATGTGTTGGAAATTATTGGGCTATTAAAATGAGATCTGGAGGGATTATTCGAACCGGGGTATTGCAGAAGAGGGACGGACGCCTGCCATAACTATCATCTGATGTTACTTTCAGCAGGCGGTGGCTCGCCACTCACTGGATGGACCCCCGAAATGCCAGAGAAAGTCGGCCGGGGACTACACCGGTGTGAGTGACTCAGGGGTGTCGAGAGGTGTGCTGCGCTTTCTCCGAAGTTACTCGCGGCGTTGTGCCCTTTAACACTTCCACCCCTGGAGTATAAGTGTCACAGCACGGAGCAGTGAACGGCCAATCCCATATGTAGGCAATATGCCCCACAGTTCCTTTCGCACAACCTTGACAAATGCTTTCTCAAGACCTACAAAACCACTGAAAACGTACTGGTCTATTGCCAGTTGATTCTCCACGATAATGCGGAGTGAGAAAACTTGATCCGAAAATTCCCTTCCATTTCGGAACCCTCCTTGTGCGTTCCAAAGCATTTCATCGGATTTCTACCTCATTCTCCATGGCCCCTATAGCCGGCGCAGTCCATGCGTGACCCTTGCCTTTATACATGGGCACAATCTCCAGCACAGATTGCTTAAGTACCAGAAGGCGTCCCGGACGTAAGTGCCACCTAGTTTGATCATCTCAGCTGCATGCAACTGCAGCTCATCAATTAACTAATTATTAAGATATTATTAACACTCGATATCTACATTGTTCTAGTGTTTTGTAACTGCTGGAGCTTCACTGAATTTTTTGGGTCACGGACTCGACATAGGCTATATTATTGTGTTGATTGCGGAACTGAAGGCTTCAAGAAACATGCGTAGCGACGATGCCGTAATTTCCTGGATTGGTAAGTTATTATTTTATTCGTTACGTATGAATCGATTGAAACGTCTATATCTTGAAATTCTTGCTTATTCTGAAAGCCGTCAATATTTATAATAATTATAGTCTTTTTCAATATCACTATTACACAAAATTTTAGTTTCAATTATTTTGATTTCAGCATCCATATCAACTGTTGCGGTAATTTTTGGAGCACTGACAGTGTCACCTGTAGTCAGAAAATACGGCAGGAGATATGTCAACTTCATCAGTGCATTAATGATGACCTTGACTTGGTTTGGTCTCGCCCTGAGCGACGGTCTTACTATTCTATTTATCCTAAGATTTATACAGGGTTTCTCAATGGGATTTACTGGATATGTCGGTGCAATATTAATAGGCGAGTACACCTCACCAAGACTCCGAGGAGCGTTCTTGTCGACGATAACACTGACAATAGTCATTGGCATATTTTTAAGTCATACATTAGGAGCCTTCCTATCACGGAAGCTATGTGCATTGGTGTGTGCTACGATAGGAGTTGTAGACGTTGTAGTGATTTACTTTTCACCAGAAACTCCAAGTTTTCTAGCATTTCAACATAGATACGATGAGTGTAGAAAGGTGTTTCGCTGGTTAAGAGGTTTTGAAGAAGAAGAAGAGTTGAACACATTAGTTCAAAGAAATCTAATGAATGAAGAGAATGAAAATAAGAGGAGAACAGAGAAATGTAGCTTGAGAGCGAAGATATCATTTGTCATAGGTATTGTAAAAAAGAAAGAGTTCTATAAAACAATAGCTTTGCTAATGAGCATCGATTCCTGGAGTGTATGGTTTGGGATGGTTGTATTGGATACATACGCGCTAGATATATTCAATATTGTTATAGGTAACGACGTTAATTTTGCTGCGATGATAGTATTTTTGGGAATCCAAAGAATGATAACCAATGCTTTAGGTATTATTGTATTCCGGCATATGAAGAGGCGTAAGATATTTAAAATAACGACATTTTTAATGTTGTTATGTTTAGTTACCACGGGTTTATACGTGTACGGCAAAGCACACAAACTCCTTCCTTTCGATCATCCCTCTATTGGCATATGTCTGATTCACTTACAAATTTTCACAAACGCTGTGGGTGGAATGCCATTTCCTAATGTTATACTTGGTGAAATCACTCCGTTACAATATAGAGAGATCTGTGGAATGGTTTATTTAATATTTTGTTCAGTAAATTTGTCCATTATGACAAAATTAGCTCCTTTGATCTTTCATACTATTGGGCTACATAGTTTATATTTTATATTTTGTGGTGTGATTTTATTAAGTACCGTTTTACCATGGATCCTTTTGCCCGAAACAAAAGATAGAACGTTGCAAGAAATTGAAGATATGATGTTCAGAGATAATTCACGAAACGGTGCAACAACACAAGATCCTGTGGCTTTATTTCACTTTTAGAAACAGATGTAAAAGATGTTAAGTAAATTGTATTGTTTTTTATTCCTTTTAATTTTTCATTCCTTGAGTTTACACTCCGACCGATGAATACACGCCAGAGACGAAGGCCCTGATCGACTCTCTGGAGTTCTCGGGTACCCGTGGTGTCGTTACGCACCAACAGCTCGCCACAAGTAGCCCTGCGGGGTTATATTGTATTTATTATTATAAATACAATAACAATTTAAATCAAAATACAGGAAATAGTTGAGAAAATGCTAGATAGAGTGTGGTCTTTACACGAACTACAATGGTAAAGTAAAAGGAATTCATAAAAATCGGCCAAGTGCGAGTCGGACTCGCGCACTAAGGGTTCCGTACCATTATCTATAAAAACGGCAAAAAAATTGCGTTTGTTGTATGGGAGCCCTCCTTAAATATTAATTTTATTTTAATTTAATTATTTATTTTTGAAGTGAATATATAACTAAATATTCTGTGAATATTTCAAGCGTCTACCTGTTGCCATTATCAATATCGAGCAAAACCGAGCAATAAAATCACGTTTGTGGTATGGGATAAGGGGGTCTTAAATATTTACTTTATTCTATATTAATAGAAATACATCATCTGTGAAAATTTCAACTGTCTAACTATCACGGTTCAAGAGATACAGCCTGGTGACAGACGTACGGACGGACGGACGGACGGACGGACGGACGGACAGCGGAGCCTCAGTAATAGGGTTCCGTTTTTCCCTTTGGATACGGAACCCTAAAAATGGTAATAAATACACCGTATTGTACTTGATCAGAATGAGTGGTGTAATTTATAATCAATTTTCTGTGTGTCAAAAGTGAAAGTGACTCATTGTAACCACATTATTGAGTGTTGTTCTTTTGTGTTAATCAATAGGAAGTCCGCGATATTTGGTAGGCGTAGATGACAAAAACAGTTTATCAGACAATTATGTGATGTTACGTTACAGAGATAATTTCGAAGATTGTGTTGGTGTAGTATTAGGTACATAAAAAAATCCGGTTACAGATTTATAAGAAAACATAATAATATGGCACTTGCAAGTTAGCTATTGAAATGATAGTTTTATTTAACTTTAATATTTATTAATATCACTATCTCTGACGAGCTCGGTGGCGCAGTGACAGCAGAAACGCGCTGTTACGCTACTTTGACACCAACGCTCGTGGGTTCGATTCCCACACGGTACAAACATTTGTGTGCATGAACATGTCTGTTTGTATGGGTCTAGGTATTTTCTATGTACAATAAGTATGTATTTACAAAAAAAAATGTATTTACGTATGTTTATCAGTTATCTAGTACCCATAACACACTTTGGGGCTAGATGGCGCTGTGTAATTTGTCCGATACATTATTTATTACAATCAAACATTGTAAGGACATTATTTGAAATCAGCGAATCTTTTAAGGTTTGAAAAGCGTCCTGTTGACTGCTATCCCAGGACCAAACACTATCTTTCTTCAGTAATTTAGTCAATGGACTGGACAAAAGAGCGCAATTTTTAATAAATTTCCTAAAATAGCTTATTAAGCCCAGAAACTGGCGCAACTGGTGAACGCCCTTAGGAATTGGAAAATTTTGGACAGGCTGTATTTTGGATTCGTTGGGCATAAGTTTATTATATTCAATTTTATGGCCAAGAACGTTTATTGAGGTTTTGAGAAAATGAAATTTCTTTAAGTTTAAAGTTAAACCATTTTTTTGAAAAATTTCTAATACAGTTTCTAATAATATCAAATTATCCTCTATTGTTTCGCTAATTATTAAAATGTCGTCCAAATAAACGATAACCTTTCCAAATCGCAAATTACCCAACACCTTATTGATCATTTGTTGAAAACAAGATGGGCCCCCGCTCATCCAAAAGGTAAACGCCAAAATTCGTAATGCCCGTCTTCAGTTACGAATGCTGTTTTAGAAATAGATCCTTCACTCATTTTAATTTGATAATAACCGCATTCTCATATCTAAACTCGGTAAAATATTTGCACCCCTTAAGCCTGTCCAAAAGATCCTCAATACGCGGCATGGGATTGATTTGTCCCTTTCTGTAATTTTATTAAGGGACCTATAGTCCACGCATAATCTTTTCTCTCCGTTTTTCTTATTCACAAGCAACACTGGACTAGCGTAGGGAGAACTACTTTCCCTAATTATACCTTTTATTTGCAGTTCATCGATCATATCCCGTATAATTTTCCTATCCAATGGAGAATTTCGATAAGGTCTATACTGAATTGGTTTAGAGTGAGTCAAATTGATCACTATCTCATGGTCATTAACCTTACCTATTTCTTTTAAAGTGGAAGCGACAGTTTTTTTATATTTATTAAATAATTCTATAAGTAGATTCTGATGGGTGTTAGAATTAATATCAGAATCATTGATAGTGCAAATTAAGTTATTAGATTCAAGATATGCGAACCTCAACTTATCTCCTATCCGAGAATACATTAAATCTGGTCGTTCAGTAACATTTCTACCAATTAGTCTCGCATCCAGATAATTCATCAATAACGTATATACTCGTATCAACGTTATTTATGTTAATAGAATCTAGTTTTATGTTGACGTTAACAAAATGGGTAACTAATTTAACGCTTTCTTTCGAAAACCCTTGCAATGTTATTGAAGGAACTAATGGTTGTTTTTTAGGGTTCGTCCGTCCGTCTGTCACCAGGCTGTATCTCTTGAACCGTGATAGTTAGACAGTTGAAATTTTCACATGATGTATTTCTGTTGCCGCTATAACAACAAATACTAAAAAATAGAATAAAATCAATATTTAAGGGGGCTCCCATACAACAAACCTGAATTTTTTGCTAATTTTTGGTTGATATTGATAACGGCAACAGGTAGACGCTTGAAATATTCACAGAATATTTATTTATATATTCACTTTAAGAATAATAATTAAATTAAAATAAAACAAATATTTAAGGGGGCTCCCATACAACAAACGTGATTTTTTTTTGCTGTCTTTATAGATAATGGTACGGAACCCTTCGTGCGCGAGTCCGACTCGCACTTGGCCGATTTTTTAGAGAATACTGTTCTACCAAATTTTCAGAAATTAAGGAGCAACTACTTCCAGTATGAATAAATGCATTATGCTCGAAATTATTGATAATAATGTGTTTAAAGAATTTATTTTTAGTATTTGAAGATGTTATACATTTAGTTTCTTGTATATCGAGTTTTATATTGCTACTGTTCTTTTTACTGTAACACGCTGATTCAATGTGCCCTCGTCTCCCACAGAAGTCGCATTTTATATCACATTGGTGTCTTTTATGTGGACCACCGCAAGAAAAACATTTTATCGGCCTTTTCGTTTGAAACTGTGTACCAGTACCAGCAGAAGTACTAGTTTCTGTCATTTGATACACGGGAGACAAAACCGTAGAAGACGGAGTTACACTTGCTTGTACGGGTATTTTTGTTTTAATATATGGCGTATTTACTGGTTTAGGAGTTTTGGATTTGTAAAGTCTACCGTGTAAATAGCTAGCCAAATCTTCGCAGGTCTTAAAACTACTCATATTGACTGAGGCACTAAATGTACTTTCACCAATGTTGCCTAAAATTATAGATATAACATATGTATCGGTAAAGTTTAATAACAGCTTATCAATTTTACACTTTTGGTCAAAAAATAAATCATACAAGGACTGATTCTCTTCAGGTTTCCTGTCGATAATATCTCTTAATAGCTCGTACATATTTCTTTGAATTTGAAAAGTAACTGAGATTTTATTACGCCAATCTTTCCACTGCCATGCAGTCCAAACATCACTTGTACGAAGCAGAGCGTCATACCAAGTTTTTGCAGAACCCTTTAGTTTGTTCAAAGCTTGATAGCGAATCATTCTGTCTGACCAGGTAAAAGTTTGCGAGTAGGTATCTATTATGGTTAACCAAGCGCTAACGTTGTCTGTAAGGGGGTCAAAATCTGGTATCATGTTATTCAAGGTTAGCGTGTGCGTTGTACTCACTGCACCGCTGTCAGGTACCTTCCGCCGTTTCCTCTGTGTTCGCGATAGCGACGTTCTGGATCTACGAGAGCTGTCGCTACTGCTGTTGCTAGTCTTTGATGAAGAACTAAGAGACCTGCGTCTGCGCAGAGAGCGTGGTGTAGGCGTGCGGCTGCGTCTGCCCATATCGATTTGTCACTTCTGATGTTAACTGTAAATGCCCAGGGGTTGAATACATAATCTTTACTTGATTTGAAGATAAATTAAACCATCTGCTTATAGTTTTAACCATATAATTAAAGTAGAGACTTAATACTACATTTACACACGTTGTAGAGTTTTTACATATTTAAGATACATGCTCCAAGTATATAAACTCGACTATGTATCCATAAAGGTGATTACAAGCCATAAACGCACATATGATAGTTATGTATCGCACAAGGATCACATACTTAGCTTAAGTTGAACAATAGAAAATAATATTAAGAAATACTTAGCCACGGACTTCAATTAATTAATTCTCCACACTTATGGAATTAAACTAACCGCTTAATACTCAAAGTACACTATTACATACAGTACATTATTTTAACACCTACGCTCTCTTTCAGACCAACTCTGCTTCTAACCTCATCATTGCGAATACGATCTACAAGTGTTACTCCACAAATTTTGCGCAAGGCTCGCATTTCAACCGCGTTTATCCCACTTTCATGCTCTCTCTGCCATACCCAGCTCTCGCTTCCATAAGTAAGCGTTGGGACCAGCACTGCATTGTGTATAGCCAGCTGCGCCTTCTGGCTCAGGTTTTTACTGCCAAGAAGTTTTCCCAACGCTCTAGTCACACTATTCCCAGCACTCACTCGCCTTACCACATCTGCGGTGTACCTTCCATCCCTGCTGAAAGCGCATCCAAGATATACAAACTCATCCAATTGTTCCAACACTTCATCATCTACCGTAATCCTTACATTGGTTCTGGTTTCTTCTCTTTCAAATACCATTATCTTTGTTTTCTTCGCATTCAATAGTAAGCCTTCCTTCATATATTCGTCTTTCATCATTGTGACTAGTGTTTGCAGCTCAAATGGTGTTTCTGCTAACAGGACGGCATCATCTACATACAGCAGACAGTTCACCACTGGGTCACCCATGCGTAATCCTACATTCGTCGATCTTATTCTCTGTAGACAACTATCGAGATACAGAATAAACAGCCTAGCAGACAACATGCAACCCTGTTTGACACCAATTTTGACATCAAACTAGGGGGACATGTTGCCATCTATTCGCACACATGCTGAGCAATCCTTGTAGGTGGACTGCACAGCACGCAGCAGTGAGCCGTCAATCCCATATCTCGGCAATTTGCACCACAGTTCCTTTCGCACAACCCTATCAAATGCCTTCTCAAGATCCACAAAACCGCAGAAAACCTTCTGGTTTTTTTTTATACCACTAAGGTGGCATTCAAGCATACGGTCTGCCTGATGGTAAACAGTTACCGTAGCCTATGGACATTTGCAACACCAGGGGCGTCACTCATGCGTTGCCGACCCTCTAAAAACCTCTTCACGCATTTCATTTCATTCCACAGCTTGAGAGTTCTTGGAAGAAAACTTCTCTGGAACCGCACAGTACGCGACCATTGCGGTTCAAGCGTGTGAGAGTGAACTCCCCGCCGTCGGCGAGCGGTGCGGTTATAAAAAGTAGCAGTCGGCATCATTTCGAACAACTCTTCAGAACACAACCCGTTGTACAATCGGTAGAATACACAAAGGGAGGCAAAGTCTCTCCTTAAACTTAAGGGTTCAATACCGTGTGTAAGCTCGGGATTGTCGACAATTCTCGCAGCTCGTCTCTGAATCGAATCACACGGTCCAAGCTGGTATTCAGGTGCTCCCGCCCAAAGGTGACTGCAGTACTCCAAGTGCGGTCTGACTTGAGACTTATATAAGTCTTTGCCCCGCACTGAAGTACTGCTTAGTCCTGTTGAGCACACCAAGTTTTTTCGACGCCAGCTTGACCTTCTCCTCCAGGTGATATGGATATTGCACATCACTGGAGATCTCGACGCCAAGCATCCTAATACTTTTGATGACGGTAAGAGGTGTGTTCTGAAATTTAGGAACCACAGCAAATGGAGTTTTCTTAGCAGTGAACGCGCAAACTTGTGTCTTCTTGGGGTTGAATTCGACCAAGTTAAGCCGCCCCCAGTCAGATACTTTAGCCAGAGTACCATCCATTTCAGACACAAGTTTGTCGCGGCTTTCCTCCACAAGGGAACGAGGGATGTTTGCACGGCCTTTATAATAAGTGTCCCCGGTGCTGTCGTCCGCATAACAATGAATGCCATCAATTGACAACATATAATTGATATGCAGCAGAAACAGCGTCAGAGACAGTACAGAACCCTGAGGGACGCCAGCATTGATATCCATAGATTGACGCATTGATATCCTAGCACGCCCTTTGAAACATTTTCAAATATCATGGAGGATGCCTTAAATAAATTATCTAATAGCCATAAAACTGTTATAATTTGTGGAGACTTTAATATAAATATCTTGGAGAAAAATACTGTTACCTACAACTTTTTAAATTTATTTAAATCAAACAATTTGCATCATATTTTTACAGAGCCAACAAGAGTAACTGCTACAAGTGCTACATGTATTGATAATATATTTAGTAATGTAAAACCTTCGTATCAATCTATAATTAATAAAGTTCAGTCAGACCATTCAGGTCAGTTGGTTTCATTTCCAAATTCTTCAAAAATACAAAGAAAGCAAATAAATTATATACCATTTAGTAAAAGCCGCTTAGAAAGATTTAAGTCTAATATAGCAGAAAAAATTGTATTGTTGCCCTATCACGGTACTCCGGACCACTTGTACTGTTCATTATTTAGCTTAATCACTAGTGAATTTAATGCAATCTTTACTCCAAAACAACTGTCTGTAAGTGACCGTATGACATTCAGTGATTGGGCAACTCCTGGTATTTATAAAAGTCGGAATAAATTGTATGAACTTTATGAAGAAAGGACCTGTAATCACAATCCGACTTTTCAAGAACTTGTAAAAAATTATGCTAAAATATTTAAACAAGCCTGTTCCAATGCTAAATCTATATATTTAAGAAATAAAATCACTGGTTCAACAAATATTATTAAATCTGTTTGGAATATGATAAATAATGAGACGGGTAGAGCGAAAGTACGTAGTCGCGACTTTCAGTTAACGATAAATGATATAGATATCAAAAATGATGTAGAAATTGCAACTGAATTTGAAAAATATTTTTCTAACATTCCTCTTATTACTACGAGAAATCTTAGGTCTTCTTCTATAGCTGCTGAACTGGTTCTCAAACAGAGCGTGGTAGAATGCGACACAATATTTGAATTTTCAGCTGTAAGCCCAAAAGATGTTTTGAACGCTTTTAAATCAATAAATATGAAAAACACTAAAGATCTGTGGGGTCTATCTGTCAAAACCATATCTTCTATTATTATTTCAATCGCTCCACATTTAGCTACAATTTTCAATTGTTGTGTGGCATCTGGTGTATTTCCTGACTTGATGAAACATAGTAAAATCATTCCATTATTTAAATCTGGTGATAGTTCGGACCCTTCGAATTTTCGACCTGTTTCCATACTGCCCATTCTCAGTAAAATTTTTGAAAAACTAATGCTTAGCCAGTTGCTCAGACATTTCAATACACATAATTTGCTTCATAGGAGACAGTTCGGATTTACGAGAGGTTGTTCAACTATAGACGCAGGGATTCATTTGCTTAAAAGTATATTCGCGGCATGGGAAGGTTCGCAAGATGCCTTGGGAATTTTCTGTGATCTGTCTAAAGCGTTTGACTGCGTGCACCATGACACTCTTGTCAGAAAATTACACCACTACGGTATCAGGAACAAGGCTCTCGAACTTCTGTCTTCTTATCTGGGCAATAGGATACAGAAGGTCGATGTTAATGGTAAGAGATCTTCGGGGTCCCCTGTAGTTATGGGAGTCCCACAGGGGTCAATTCTAGGTCCATTCTTATTTTTAGTATATATAAATGACTTACCTTATTATGTAAAGGATAAACATGAGATTGTATTGTTTGCGGATGATACCTCTTTGACATTCAAAATTAATAGACAGTTAGATAATTATGACGAAGTTAACGATGCTCTCTCTAAAGTTATGCATTGGTTTAATGTTAATAATCTGCTTTTAAATGATAAAAAGACAAAAGTAATTAAGTTCTCAACACCTAATGTAAGACAGGTGACTACCAATGTCAATGTTAATGGAACTAATTTAGCCCCTGTGGAGACAACTGTGTTCTTGGGTATAACAATTGACTCGAAACTACAATGGGGCCCACAAATTGAAAAATTATCAGGAAAACTAAGTTCTGCAGCCTATGCAGTGAAAACTATTAGACGGCTCACTGATGTTGATACGGCTAGAATAGTTTATTTCAGCTACTTTCATAGTATTATGTCATATGGAATTCTTCTTTGGGGTAACTCCGCGGACATTAACACCATCTTTTTATTGCAAAAGAGAGCCATAAGAGCTATCTACAAACTTGGTCCCCGGGAGAGCCTTAAAGAAAAATTCAAAGAAATAAATATTTTAACAGTCGCATCGCAATATATATATGAAAATCTTTTGTATGTCCATAAAAACATAGACTCATTTTGTAAAAAGAGTGATACTCATAATATAAATACTAGATATAAGCATAATCTTGTGTTACATGCAAGCCGTCTCCACAAAATAAGTAATTCTTTTATGGGGCAATGTATACGGTTCTATAACAAACTTCCCAGCAATATAAGAGAATTGTCAATAAACAAATTTAAAACTACTATTAAAGCCAAATTGTGTAGCAGGGCATATTATAAAGTATCTGACTATATTAATGATAAAAATGCCTGGGATTGAGTCGATCCAATTGTAATGTAATTAATAAATTATGTAAATTTGTTTGGATACCAAAAGAGGGATGCCTGAGTTTTTTGGCAGTATTTTTATCAGTGCTCACCTAGTCATGAACTGCACGGTAGGGAAAAAAATTGTGACGATTCCAAACAAATGTAGCCATTTTTACGGAATAAAAAGATTTTGACTTTGACTTTGACTTTGACATACTATCGGATCATCCACCGTCAACCACGGCTTTTATGCATCTGTTGGATAAAAAGCTGGCGACCCATTTGCACAAACCCTCGGGCAGCCCGTATGATGGTAACTTCGATAGAAGACTCCGGTGCCAGACCCGATCGAACGCCTTCGCCATATCTAGGCTGACAGCCAATGCCTCACCTTGACTCTCTATCGCCAAAGCCCAGCTGTGTGTAAAATACACTAGAAGATCACCAGTTGAGCGACAATGGCGAAAACCGTATTGATGGTCGCTAATCAAGTCGTGATCCACTAGGTATCCTAGGAGTCGTGTGTTTATCACACGCTCCATCACCTTGGGGAGAAGGGAGGTTATGGCGATAGGCCTGTAATTCGATGGATCTGGTCTATCGCCCTTTTTGGGCACCGGGTGCACATTGGCGGTCTTCCATGAAGACGGGACTTGCCCAGTGGAGTAGGAAAGCACGAAAAGGCGCGTTAGTACAGAACACTCCTGAGTTAGAAGCACACAGTTTCAGCACTACTGCCGGTATACCATCCGGCCCACTCAATTTATGAATGTCGAGAGAGAGAGTAAGGCCCGCCGGACATCTCGCTGGGTAATGGAGATTTCCGGCATTGAGCTACCGCGAGACGGGATGGTAGGAGCATTCATATTCGAGTTAGACGCAAAGAGATTACAGAGTAAATCGGCTTTCTCCTTAGCGCTATGGGCCAAACTGTGATCCTGTTTTTGCAGTGGTGGCATGGACGGTTGACAGAAATTTCCCTCGGCAGCTTTAGCGAGCGACCAGAATGCACGGCGGTCTGCTGACTTATAGTGCCATACGCGGCGACATCCGGC
Source organism: Pyralis farinalis (assembly GCA_947507595.1). Taxonomy (NCBI): domain Eukaryota; kingdom Metazoa; phylum Arthropoda; class Insecta; order Lepidoptera; family Pyralidae; genus Pyralis; species Pyralis farinalis. The sequence goes on along the minus strand of OX382277.1, from coordinate 32,725,431 downwards.
CGGCAGAGGTGGGTCGCGTCCGCCACAAGGCACTTGGGTCCAGATGAGACAGTGATCCGACGAGCCAAGCGGCGCATCCACTGAGATGTTATACTCATCCGGACGTGTGGTCAGCAGAAGGTCAAGTAGAGAGCTTGCATGGTCCTCTACATCTGGTATTCTCGTGGGAGAATGAATGGTCTGTTGCCAGATGCTTTTCTACGATATTGCGGAGCGAGAAAATCTTGATCCGTACATCCCCTTCCATTTCGGAATCCTCCCTGTGCCTCCCACAGCATTTCATCAGATTTCACCCTCATTCTCCTTTCAATTATCTTTCCATATACTTTTGCTGCTAAGCTGATCAAACTGATATCCCTATAGTTGACGCAGTCCATGCGTGATCCCTTGCCTTTATACAAGGGTACGATGACCGCACGTCCCCAGTCCATTGGGACCCTCCCGGTTCTCCAGCATAGGTTGCATAAGTACCAGAAGGCGCTCCGGAAATAAGTGCCACCTAGTTTGATCATCTCAGCTGTAATCATATCAATTTCCGTAGACTTTTCATTTTTCAAACTTCGTATCGACCATTCTATCTCATCCATAGTTTTACCTTCATCGGACGCCGTCAACGTGGAGTGAGCATCAGACTCACTCTCATTATCAGCGTCCGAGGCGTATTCATACATTTCTTCAAAATATTCACACCACCGTTCTAACACTTCCTGAGTGTTTGCAAGAATGATACCAGCTTTAGACTTAATCTTGTTCATACTGGATGCCGACGAACTACCCCGAGACTTCTTTACCTCTCTCCAAAAGAGTTTGGTAATTGCCTCGAAGTTTCTCGTCAGCCTCTATTCCTCATTCATAATTTGTCTTTCACGCTTCTCTTTCACTAAAGCCTTGGTTTCATTCTTGCATAGACGGTACATTTCTTTCTTCTTCTCTCTCATACTTTCATTTAAGGGCAAAGATGATACATAATCCAGCCACGCTTTCCTCTTTCTACGGAGGATTCAACCTTCGCATCCCACCAGGCGTCTCCTTTCACTGTTTTATGAATCTTTGCGCATCCACATGCTCCTTTTGCACTATCCACCATACTTTATTTCAAAACTTTCCAACAATCATCCACATCTGAGTCGGAAAGGCTTGCATTTGCAAGTCTCTCACTTACCAAATGCACATAACGTTCTCCTTACACTTTCATCTTTCAATTTTTCGCTCCTTATCCTTTCTTGATCTTCGAAAGGGATACGTACTCGCCAGTGCCTCCACTGCCTGAAAAGTTCCACCACGTCTTACCACCAGGTAGTATTCCGTCTCAAGAGTAGGATCTCTAAAGGGTCTTGTATCCATTATAGCATTTGACCACTTCTTGGGGTCATCAATTTTGTTACCGTCTATTTGTAGTTTCTTTCTGCCTGTATTTGGTTTTGCCTGCTTCTAAGTCTACAACATATGTATATAACCTCACTGAAAACCGCAGCCAAATAACTCTCTCGAGGTACGATGATTTATGTTGTTGTATGGATACATTGCGCCTTCTCGGAATCACATAAAAACCATTTCACTGCCTTCCTATACCCGCTTAATATCTACACCGCCTGAGGTTGCCTCGTGGAGAGGCGAATCACGTGGCGCAACGTCGACCAGGGCAGTCATGGAACGGACCACCGTTGTGCATGCGGTTTCTGTTCCAGATAGCGGGCAATCGCAAGGATGACAGCAAAAGACTAAGCACTGACTACACAACAACTCCTTAGGTGCTTACTGGTGACCTCACTCACGCGTAGGAGAGAGTGAACTTGTTCAACTGTGTAGCTCTGACTCCGACGCACTTGCGAACGAGACTTAGCGGCACGTCAACTTGTTATTGGCCAGCAGTCAAGCACCTGTACCGCCCTGCAAAGGGAAGGGAAAGTGTCGCTGGCCTCCTCCGCTGCTCACGCGGCAACTCTCTTGTTTGGCCTGTTCGAGCCGCGTCGCGGCGCACTGGTCGGGAAACTTCGGTTCGGCGATCGAGGCGCTTTGTGTTGTTCGGACGGGTCTCGTTGGTTAGCGTTCTCGTTGCACATCGCGTTCGTTGCCGGGACTAGCTGTTTTCTTTCATTGGAAAGAAAAACAGCTCAGCCCACCTAATATGCCTATCCGTCATTGCCCCCCCCCCTCCTGCCCAACCTCAGACTAAGATGATGAAATCAGCCAATTTCTGTATGAGCCGCCACAACCACAAAGACAAAGTAAACACATTCCTAGTCAACCTCGGCACAGTAGAGCTTCATCCAACGAAGGACTTGTGGACATCGATGCACTACTGGCTACAGGAGAACACCAACTATTAGGCACATTCGACACTTCCTACGCTGGGATTACAAGTCCAGATAGGAACGCAATGGAACAAGAGGTCAATCACCCGGTGCCAACTACATCGCAATCCTATGCCAACGCAGCCGCTAGAGAAGCTCCTTCAAGCCCAAGACCAGCAAGGCTAAACACCCCTCCTCCACTCCACGCAGGACAAGTAGCAGAACCAGTGTCAACTAAAGGCTACCCACCAATAATGGTGGAATCCCTCACACCATTTTTCGGTTCTGCACACAAGACTAGGACACGCACCAAACGCACGACCATTCAAGCAGGGAGTGCGATTTTTACCCAAAACTCCAGAAGAATTTCGGGAAGTGCAGGCTTACCTGCGAACGCTCGGAGAAACCGAGCCACAACTCTCATGGTTCTGCTACACGGTGGCTGAAGAGCTGCCCACAAAGATAACGGTGAAAGGCCTCCCAGCAGGAACCAGTGAAACAGATGTAAAAGAAGCATTTGAGTCTCGAGGCTATTCTGTGAGATACGTGCGACCTATAATCTCCGGCAGAGGCGGCTGCTTATTTCATGTGCAACTCGAGCACTTATCCCACGATGAATTAGCAAGACTTTATACGATCAATGAATTGCTTTACATGCAAGGAATTACGATAGAGGCCTGGCGAAACACCAAACGATTATCGCAATGTAATAGATATCAAGGATTTGGACATTCATCAAATAATTGTTACCGACCACAAAAGTGCGTACGCTGTGCAGGCGATCATGCGCCAGGTAACTGCACAGGAATCTTGAAATGCGCCAACTGCAACCTCGAACACGCATTAAACAACAAAAAATGAGCGGTTCTGAGAAAAGAAGCAAGACGCAAGGGAATCCAACTTTATGGAGCACCACCTCTGAGAACCAATGAGGAGCAACAGTCCCACCCGGACACAGACCACCGTCATGCTAACATCCAACTAACCCCAGCAGAGATAGCTGAAGGGTGGAATATAGTAGGCGGAAGGCGTAATATAACGCAAACGCAGCCGTCACAAACAAACGCACAGAGTGCGTTAGATACAACGAGCCAAATGCCAACAACATTGGCACCGCCGGCGAATCCAGGGAGAACACAACCGAAGAAAAAACGCTCGAAAAAAGGAAAAAAGGGCCCGCAACAGCAACAAATACCACAAGTAGATATACCACAAGTAATCAACATGCATAACAACAACATTCGAGAGGGCACCACTAGCGCTCACGTCCATGTGGAAGGCGCCGCCCGCGCCGAAACATAAGCAGAGGGCGCCGCCCGAAGTAGCGAATCACGCCCATAAGCTCCGCCTACTATTAAGTACACTAGATATACAGGCACGGCCAGTGCCAATGTACCAATTGCGAGCAGCAATATAAATCCAACCGCACACAGCCACAGAGTTCACTTCAATGCAAACGCAAATACCACCAGTGACTGAACTTATAGTGCGAGTACTAGTGGACATGCTAAGAGCTATTACCGCCGGCGTAGACATATGGACGGCGGCCACACAAGCGCTCACGCAGATGCTCACCCGCCATGGATGAACAACTGCGTGTAATGTATTGGAATCCCGGAAGCATATCTGAAATAACCTCCGATTTGAGAACTCCCGCTCAGGAGTATAACCCACACGTTATACTACTGGGCGAGACTAAACTCAATCCTACTAAGCAATTCCGCATCCCCATCTACTTCGTGTACCGCAGGGACCAACTGACGCCGAGGGGCCTAGCCTATAGGGGCACAGCGGCGCTGGTAAGGCGTGACTGCGTACACGGGGAGTTGGTTCACCTGCCCTTTACCTCAATAGGGGTGAGAATAAGGGCGGGTGAAGAAGAGGTGCGGATATACGCATGTTACCGGCCTCCGGGACCCGTCGTCCACACACAAGACAATATTTAAGAGAATATCTGAGAGCAATATTTTCTGGGAACGAGCCGACCATCTTGCTAGGAGACCTGAACGCAAAAGACCCACTGGGGTTCAAGAACATCCAATCCGGCGATCAGAGCCTGAAGCGCGACTCCCAGGCTAACGGCTACACAATATTAGGACCAACCTCGCCGACGCACATACCAACCAACCCGAGGCATTCGGCCGATGTACTCGACATCTTACTCGTACTAGCGAAAAATATCCAACACCTTATAACGATCGAGACAGTGTATACGGCGGATACACAACATTAACCAATACTAACTAACATAGACATAGGAGCGCAGTATAAAATCGAAAGGCCAGCCCGCACAAGAATCGACTGCCGCGCTTACAAGGAAGCACTGGCTGACTTTTCTCTCGGAGGGCCGTTGTCGACGCCGGAACAGAAAAGAGGTCGAAACAGCCGTACAACATTTCACATCCGCACTCCAAACAGCGAGAACAGAAGCTACCAAGACAGCTGTGCACTAGACGGCGTCGCGACGATCTACCGCGGGACGTCAGGCAGATGCTTCATAATAAGCGCGCCCTACGGAAGCTTTGGGCTCGCACAAGGTGTCCACGAGTCAAGCGAGAGCTTAACACACTAACAAGTCAGCTGTCGGATAAAATCACACAATGGAGAGGCGCGGGCTGGGAGGCCCTAATTGACACGGTCTCAGAAGACCGCGCTAACTTATACCAACTGAACCGACAGCTGACAAAAGCAAGACCACCGGTATGCCCGCTATATGACAGTGAAGGTAACCGCAAATTCACGGCCCAAGATAGAGCAGAAGTACTGGCAGACCACCTTGCCAGTACATTCCAGCCAAACCCGGTACCAGACGACGTCAGCACACTCATCCGCGAACACCACGAGTACGTAACAAGTAGAGTAGAGGAGTTTATTGCAACACCATCGCCGCCGCTCGCAGGGGACGCATTCGTGGCTCCGTCGGAAGTCAGACGCCTACTTGAGCGCCTTCCAAGACGCAAAGCCCCAGGACCAGACGGAGTTACAAATATGATGCTGCAACAATTACCCAGAAAGGGAGTTGTTGCTATAGCCCGCATAACGAACGGGGTACTCCGCACCGGTTATTTTCCACGCAGCTTGCGTCCAGGAGAAGTAACCGTCCTTTCCAAACCAGGGAAGAACCGTCGGTATCCAGCTAATTATAGGCCAATCACGCTGTTAGCAACCGGATCAAAGCTGGTGGAGCACCTAGTGATGCATCGCCTCCGCCCACATCTAAACATAAGAGAGGAACAGTTCGGGTTTCGAGACGACCCTCCAGCTGGTGCGCGTGCTCCATTACCTGATCGACCACCGAAACTACGGCCGCACCTCGGTCGGAGTATTTCTGGACATCGAGAAGGCCTTCGACCGGGTGTGGCATGACGGCCTACTTTTTAAGTTAATCGAACACACGAGCACGCCACCGCAGCTGATACGCGTGATAGCCTCCTTTTTGAGCAACAGATCCTTCACGGTGCGAGTGGAGACTAGTACGTCGCAGTCCAGACCCATCACAGCAGGAGTACCCCAGGGTAGCTGCCTGTCCCCTGCACTCTACGCACTATACACGAACGACATCCCGCTACTGCCCGAGAACGACAGACGTGAGGGGGAAAAGGATGTCATGTTAGCTTTGTTCGCGGATGACAGTGCATATTTCACGGCCTCAAGAAAACCAGAAGTTGCAGCCGGACGGTTACAGAGACTTCTAGACATTCTCCCGGAGTGGTTTGCAAAGTGGAAGCTCAAGGTCAACGTCGGCAAAACCCTTGCATTACAAGTCGGACTTAAACACATACCTAGTCTGCTACAATTACAAAACCAGCCAATCAAGTGGGAGAGCAGAGTGCGCTACCTAGGTGTGTACCTGGACCGGTCGCATGGTTGCTAACGTGAACCACGCGAGAACACAGGCGAAAGCGGCACGCGCAGCCCTACGACCGGTCCTAGCGTCCCGACTGCCGCTGCGGGCCAAACTTGGGATGTACAAAACATACATCCGCAGCAGGCTTACCTACGCAGCTCCTGCGTGGTACGCACTTTGCTCTCCCTACCAGAGAAACAGACTACAAGCCGTGCAAAATATATCACTGCGAATGAGTGTGGGCGCGGGCCGCTACGTTGCAAACACCACAATAGTGAGAGGCCTCAAAATTCCAACTATAAAGGATTTTATAACGGAATTAACGCGCAAACTATTCGAACGTGCTGACCACTCCAAGTATAAACATCTTAACGGAATAGCTCCTCTGTACACCTGGCCGCCAGATATAACAAAAAGAGATGGACCGCGTGACCTACTTACTAACAATTAGGATACACTCATAACAATTACTTCTCGATTCTCCCCGAAATATAGGATTCACCAGTGTGTGACCCTCCAACCCTCCAACCCTCCACATCTTAAATCCAACCCTCCACATCTTAAATCCTCATGTCCAATGTCGCCCTAGGTATCCCAAAACGGTATATTGTTCTCTCCAACTCTCCCTGTAATTCTGCTAATAAACAGGAAACACCAGTGTGGGTTGCTAAAACCACTCAATGTTTTTAATGCTCTAAGCTCAAACCTTTCACGTTTTATGAAATGATATTTAATGTTTTCATTGTTTTCTTGACATCTCTGTTCTTCACATACATCTATCTCGTTCAATAATAGTTTAGTATCTCTGTCTCACATATATTGCCATCCCTCATAGTACTATCTCATCTTGCTATCTCATATATTGCCATCTCTCACATACTGTTTCATGTATTCTTTCCCTTACCGTCCAATACAAATTCCCTATAAAGTTGTCCTTTTCTAAATAAGAAAGTAAACTCCTATCTGAACAAGCAAGTTGACAAATAATAAAAAATTCCAAATAAATAAAACTTAAACTTAAATGCTAATATAAAAATATTTTAGTTTTAAACCACTGAACGGCTGCAGTGGTCAAATCTCTTCTTAAAAATATTTTCAATACAAACTAATAAATTTTAGCCCTAGGCCACTCAAACAAATTGTCGTTTCATACCAACCAATATTTGTATAAAACTACAAGTACCAAATTATTAAATTAATTAAATAAATAAATAAAATATATATCACTGAGGGGTGCAGACGGGCGCGCTGACACGCTACAAGCGTGCTAGCGCGCGCGTCTGTGCACCCAGCTAAATCTGTAACAATAAAAATTCCCCATTAATATATATAGATATATATACCTACATACTGGTACATACTAGTATCGTAGAGAAGCATCTGGCCACAGACCAGAAGGTTTTCTGCGGTTTTGTGGATCTTGAGAAGGCATTTGATAGGGTTGTGCGAAAGGAACTGTGGTGCATATTGCCGAGATATGGGATTGACGGCTCACTGCTGCGTGCTGTGCAGTCCACCTACAAGGATTGCTCAGCATGTGTGCGAATAGATGGCAACATGTCCCCCTAGTTTGATGTCAAAATTGGTGTCAAACAGGGTTGCATGTTGTCTGCTAGGCTGTTTATTCTGTATCTCGATAGTTGTCTACAGAGAATAAGATCGACGAATGTAGGATTACGCATGGGTGACCTAGTGGTGAACTGTCTGCTGTATGCAGATGATGCCGTCCTGCTAGCAAAAACGCCATCTGAGCTGCAAACACTAGTCACAATGATGAAAGACGAATGTATGAAGGAAGGCTTACTATTGAATGCGAAGAAAACAAAGATTATGGTATTTGAAAGAGAAGAAACCAGAACCAATGTAAGAATTACGGTAGATGATGAAGTGTTGGAACAAGTGAATGAGTTTGTATATCTTGGATGCGCTTTCAGCAGGGATGGAAGGTACACCGCAGATGTGGAAAGGCGAGTGAGTGCTGGGAATAGTGTGAATGGAGCGTTGGGAAAACTTCTTGGCAGTAAAAACCTGAGCCAGAAGGCGCAGCTGGCTATACACAATGCAGTGCTGGTCCCAACGCTTACTTATGGAAGCGAGAGCTGGGTATGGCAGAGAGAGCATGAAAGTAGGATAAACGCGGTTGAAATGCGAGCGTTGCGCAAAATCTGTGGTGTAACGCTTACAGACCGTATCCGCAATGATGAGGTTAGAAGCAGAGTTGGTCTGAAAGAGAGCGTCGGTGTTAAAATAAGAAGAGGCATGCTCCGTTGGTTCGGACATGTAGCAAGAATGCAGGATGAAAGAATGACGAAGCAGATATACAATGCAAAAGTGGAAGGATGTAGGAGCCGAGGAAGGCCAAGACTTACCTATCATGATCAGACTGGTCGTGTTCTATCAGAAGGTGATGTCAGGAGCCCTAGAAACCGGCGAGCGTGCATGAAAAGAGCAATGAATGTGAAAGAAGCGAGTGAGGTATGTAAGGATCGAGTCGCGTGGCGTTCGGTTCTCTCTGCCTACCCCGTAAGGGATTTGGCGTGAAGTTATAGATAGATAGATAGATATACATACATACTAAAGCAAATCCCTGGTCATTGTCTTATTGGTTTCTAGACCAAATAAAAAATGTTACAATAAGTAATTCTTCCAATTCTTTCAATATTCTTCTTTACAGCGTAATTTGTGCACCTATATGCGACGGATGGTGCATGCCAACTACCACGGTGGCTTGACATGCATCGGACTCCTTTCGCGCATACAGGGGCATAATCTCCGGGATTACGTCTTCGTTGGTAGGGACTACCTGGCGTTGTGTGTGGCTGATGATACTCTTAGGAAAGTCTCAGCCGCACACAATCGACCTGTACACTTCCCATGTTGTTTGGTGGGGGCGTGATACTGAGGGTCGGGCATACTCCTCTTCGGCGGGCTCCGCTCCCGGGACTCAATCTGGCTAAGTTAATATAGAGTTTGAGTCCCGGGAGAGGACGCCTACTCTAGAGAGGGTACGACGCCCGGCCGCGGTAGCTCGCCTCCACCGGTCGTACGTTAGTCGGGTGCACTACCGGTTAACCACACGGACGCCCCGGTTGTACTCCTGTCTCGCGGCCCAGTCTTGCTATGGTAATCTAGTGTCTGGGCCGTGGGGGAGGAAGCGCACAGGTGGGTCGACTGTACTGGCACCGGAGGCAGTGCAGCCCTTGTTCCAGCGTCGCCGGGTTGTTCCTGCAAACAGGTCGATTTGTCTTTGAGAAATAATTCACCACCCAATTCCAAATGATAAATGCGAAGTATAGTTAGAAACTAGGAAGCAAAACGCTTAATGCGTCTTCCTTTTAAATTCACTATATGGACTACTAACCTGATTTTTTATTTACATTTCCAAATAGAACAGTTTCTTCTTGCTCCATAAGACAAAAGCACAACCTAAATTATGTACTTACAATTTGATAGCATTTCTGCAATTATTTAGGAATGCATTTAATTTTTCACGATTGCCATCGAATTTATTAATAAACTTAATTAAAATGTTCAAATCAATTTCGGACATTGTAATAACAACCTCGTCCTTAGGTGTGAGGTCTTTAGGCATTGCGTAGGACGCGAGTTAGTCTAAACAAAGATAAGGCGCTCGGCATGAATATGGAGCGATAAAATGCTGCACTGAATGAAACAATGAATTAAATTATTTAGAACTTGTTTCTATTTAACACTTTGAAATTCACTTTTATATTATGTTTTTATTTATTTACTTTTTATATTCACTGAACACTTTTTGATTTTAAGCGATGAAATATCTGGAGACTTACAGGAACATGATGATTGTAGTGTAGATCGTCATATTTGTGTGTTAGTGACGTTCTGGATAAGAACTATAGGACACACAACATGCTGCTTCGGGATATATGGAGATAGCACTTCACTTCACTAGTTGTATACTGATTGTACTAACTTTCAATTCACAGGAACACAGAAGATTTTCAGACGACACAGAGTAATTATGTACTTTTCGGTATATATGTTTGATTTATGTACTTTTAGAACTGGAACTGGTTCACACTCGCGGAACTGAGACGTACCGGGGATCTTTTAAGTGATCCCTTATCGCTGCCACCAATGTTATACGGGTTCTGTTGGAAGCCTTTTTAAAAAACAAAACTGGATTTAAACTTATTTTATTAGGCTTAGAACAATGAATACAGAGATTTTGTAAAGAAGGCGAGTGCTCTATATGATGGTTACCGGACGACTGGCGTCCCGCTCCTCCGAGTACCGAGACCTATCCTGATTGTGCTGACTATGCATGGAGATGTAGAGCGTGGCATTATTGCCTTATAGTTTAGGATATAACAGTATCCACAGCTGTTGGGCACGATGTAAGTGATGTGTTTCAAGGTGAATGAAACAGCTGTTTTCACTTTCACACGTAGCACTGATTTTCTTGTTTTTTCCCTTCGCTGCTTTCTTTATTTTCGTCCAAGTAGCGTCGTCAACTTCGTTTTTCCTATTGCGTTTGTAGGCCGCGTTGCACAGTTGTTTTCTGATGCGCAGAAGTTCGATAAATTGTAGTACACGCGCCGTAGTACGCACTAACTTTAACCAACTTGAAAAACGAGTTGCGTCGGGCAGTGCTTCCTTTAGTGATGTAGTGTTTCGAACAAAGTTGACTCTTTCCTCGCCGGTCAGACCCATATGGTCGGGTTCATTGACCTCTCGCGGCCAGTTTGCTTCCGACTCGCGTAGACCCGAAACGGGTCCGGCCGTTACGCACCCATTCCGCGACGCCCCCGGCCGGGACGCCCCCACAGTGAAAATTTTGTTATTCCGCTACGCTCCCGGCCGGGACGCACCCGTTTTAACACACCCGTTTTTTGACAGGAAACTTGAGCTAATACTGTTGAAAACACAAGTGTTTTTGAATAGAAGTGAATGAAGGGCAGACGAGCGGCCAGAGCGAAAAATCAATAGCTTTGAGTAATCTAATTTGTTTCGTTGATGACATTTTAACCCAAGGCATATTATGACAGTGTTCATTGATTTCATACTTAATGAATGTGCTTTTATTATCATTCGAAGATATAAATTTTCTTGTTTGAAATACGTATTAATGTAAATTATAAAACTACCTTACTTTAATGTAATATTGGATATGTATAACATCTTTTGTCACACTCGGCTCAGTCTGTTGTTTCTATCACTTAATGCCACTGTCCTAAATGTCTTCTTCTTCTTTCCGTATTGGCAATCAGCCTGTACTCACAAACCATATTGCCAATCGACATGTTTTATTTTCTTTTTTTATTCTATCATTCGCTCCAGAATTTTAGTTTAGACGTTTTGTGTACCATGTGTAAGTGTTACATTTTCTTATTGGTTTTTTTTTATTTTTATAGTTAACCGGCAGGACGTGCAGGTGTTCATTCTTGTTTCTATTTAGTTTGCATGTTATATATTTTTATTTGTGTACATATAGACATATTTATTTTTAATATATTTCTATTATCGGTATTTATTTTAATTTATAGGGATTTTATATATGTCTGATGATGATGATTCTTTTCACTCTGCTTTTGACATAAGTCTTACTTCAGGTTCAGATGAATTTGATGAACCAGAAACGCTACGAAATTTGATAGAAACTACTGTTGTTGCAACGCCTTATTGCTTTAATATCTGCCACATAAATGCTCAAAGTATCCCTTCTCACTACTCTGACTTCCTGGACACCTTTTCTTGTACTCCCTTCCATGCCATCCTTATTTCTGAAAGCTGGTTTAAGCCATGTTTCTCATCATTGTCTCGTACTCTTCCTGGGTATGTGCTGATCCGCAATGATCGTATTGGTAAGGGTAGCGGAGGCGTTGCAATTTATCTTCGCGCTGATATTCCTTACGTAATTTTGACTTCATCCCCTTCTCCGTATTCTGGCTCTGCCGAATACCTCTTCTTAGAAATTTGTGTTAAAGGTTCCAAGGCCGTTTTAGGTGTTGTTTATTGTCCTCCTGCTGTTGATTATTTCTCTCACCTTGAGACAGTCCTTGAATCCCTCTGTTCGGATTATACACATCACATGATTATGGGAGACTTCAACACTGATCTAATGTGTAACACCACTCAATCCCACAAACTTCAAAATTTAATTAAGTCAGTCAATCTATCAATTTTGCCTACTGAGCCGACACATCATAACCCAACTTCTAGTGACACATGGCTTGACGTAATTATAACTTCTTCAGTTAATCACATCCTGAAACATGGTCAACTATGTGCCCCAGGATTTTCGAAGCACGATTTAATTTTTCTTCAATACAAATTAAAACCACCCAGAGCTAAACCTACGGTGATATGGATGCGTAACTTTGCCAGGGTGGATTTTATGCAATTAAAGCTGGATGCTGCCGAACTAGACTTCTAATGTCGACGCTTCAAGAACCGTACTACGATTCTTGAAGCGTCGACAATAGATGATAAACTCTCCAACTTTAATAACTGTATTTTGAATCTGTTCGACGCTCATGCTCCTCTCAAACCCGTTAAAGTGAAGCGGCCACCCGCTCCGTGGATAAACAAAGATATTCGCATGGTGATGACCCGACGTGATCGAGCTTTTCGAGTTTTTAGGCGTGACAGATCGGATGCGAATTGGTGTTCTTACAAGAAGGCACGTAATATCTGCAATGCTGTGGTAAGAGCGGCTAAACGACAATATTTTAGATTGGAATGATCTATTGGCTGGCGTCCCCCAGGGTGGTATTTTGTCTCCTCTGATGTTCTCTTCTTTCATAAATTTGCTATCATTCTCGCTTAATTGCTCTTACCACTTTTACGCTGACGATTTGCAAATTTATGCTCAGACCTCTGTCGATACATTGAATACCGCTATAAGACAAATAAATAAAGATCTCAGCAGAATTAATACCTGGTCCAAAAGTTATGGAATTCCTGTGAATCCCACTAAGTGTCAAGCAATTATTATAGGCAGCTCACGTCAAATTGCAAGACTGGACGCTAATTCGTTATCTGCTGTCATGCTTAACGACTCGATTATCCCCTTCAGCACCAGCGTTAAAAATCTTGGTCTCCATATCGACTGTACATTTAGCTGGACTAATCAACTAGTTGAAATTAGTCGTAAAGATATATCGGCATTACGATTTTTAAACCGATACAGAAATTTTCTCCCTATTGCTACGAAAGTTACCCTTGTGCAATCCCTCATCCTCCCCGTAATCGATTATGGTGATGTGTGTTATCCTGATCTCAATGCAGATCTGCTTGATAAGCTGGACCGGTTAATTAATAATGCCATCCGATTTATCTTTTGTCTTCGTAAATTTGACCACATTTCTTCCTACCGGTCTAAGCTTGGATGGCTACCTATTCGTCAGCGTCGAAATCTGAGGTTACTTTGTACTCTCTATTCTATTCTTTCCAACCCTCATTCTTCAGAATACTTGAAATGCAAGTTTCAGTATCTCTGTGACTCTCATAATCTCCCACTACGTTCCTACAATCCTCTCTTACTCTCTATCCCTCTTTTCCGCTCAGGCTTCATGTCCAACTCCTTCACTAGGCAATCAATTCAACTCTGGAATGCGTTACCAGTCTCTATCAAGAAATCGTGCAGCAAATTTGTCTTCAAAAAGAAGGTACACCAATATCTTTTTGAAAGCTCGACAAGGCAGTAAGACCGTCATCATTATTTATATATTTCTATTATTTTAGTATAAGTTGTAACAATTATGTATGTCTAATACGTTTGTATGTATCGTATAATTTATATAAATGTAAGATTAGTTTTTAAGTACTCCCTTTAAACAATGTAATTAAAAAATAAAAAGTAAATTGTACGCATATTATTAAAATATATTGGTTAACAAAATGAACATCGACCGGAAACAGTGAAATCTTTTCATGTTTCCGTACTCACCTATTGTGTAGGTAACCTGAACTCGGACGAGTTTTTGATAACAATAGATATATTGAGATGGACAATAAGTGCATCCCTTTCGCTCATGATCGAATATTGCAAATATAAAAGTGGTTACCAAAATAACACTACACGGAAACAATGAAAGGGTAGCTCGCCTATTGTGTAGGTCTTATACCTGAAGTTAAATGAGTTTTTGATAACAATAGATAAATTGAGACCGACAATAAGTGCATCCCTTTCGCTAATGATCGTATATTGCAAGTATGCAAGTGATAAGATAGGTCAATCTGTCAGTGTGTCATTTCACAATGTCGAGTGATGAACCTTCTTCCTCTCAAGGAATTAAACGTAATTATGAGTTTATCACTAATAGAAATGGAGGAAAAACGTTGTTGCACGCGGGACATTGCTACACGTTTAAAAGAAATAATAACTGTTCAAGTGTGTGGGTGTGTATTTTGTTGACAATAAGAGACGTGAAAATGTACTGGTTCAGTGAAGTTAGTGAATATAAGTGATAATGTGCAAATACAGATGAGACATACCGGCCACTGTCAACCAGATTTGTTCAAGAACGAAGTAAATGTTGTCATGGCCAAAATAAAGAAAGAAGTTTCAACAAATTTCGGTTCAATAAAAAAAATATTTGAATCGCGGACTGCAGGTTTAAAGAATAAAGGTTTTGATGCAGATATTCCAGCCTACACAAATGTTAAGACCACATTATATAATCAGCGAAATAGAGCTTTGCAAGTACCAAAAACAAGATTTAAGGAGCCATCTGATGTCGTCATTCCAGAAAAATTTCGAACAAATATTCGATTTGATTACAATCATAACGACAACAGAATAATTGCATTCGCTTCTAAGAAGGCTTTGATTGAAATAATGAACGTGCGTGACTATTTCTGCGATGGTACGAGTACCTTTGATTGCTGCCCCAAACCATTTAAGCAAATATTTACCATACATGGAGATGTTGGGTGCAAAAGTGATGAAACTAACATAGTCCCCATGTTTTACGTACTTCTCATAAATAAAGAGAAAGATACATATAAAACAATGTTAGCTAATATAAAAGAAGCTTTGCCGGACTTCAACCCTATGAAATTTACGTTAGATTTCGAAATGTCTGCAATGCACGCAATAAATGTTGTTTTTCCACATGCAGCTATCCATGGGTGTTTTGTACACTTTCAAAGAAGCCTATACAGGAAAGCAAAATCTTTGGGATTAATGGAACATGACGAGACAGCAGAATATATAAAGTTATGTGCCAGTTTAGCATTCCTTCCTAAAGATATTGAAGATGGCTGGTTAACTGTAATGGAAAAAAGGTACTTAAACTAAAATTCTAGTTCTATTTTTAGGGCATAATACTTTTTAACTAAATAATAAAAACATGTCACTTTTTATGATTTATTACAATAGCTATTATGTATATATACTGAAATATGTGTATATATTTGGTTTCAGTTATCCAGATGAACAAGTGACCAAATTTAACGATTATTTCGTCGAACAATGGCTTGAGCCTGAAGGAATGATATCAAAGTGGTGTTGCTTCGAAGAACGTCATAGAACGACTAATTTAGTGGAGGCCTGGAATCAAAGAATTCAAGTGTACCTGGGTAGCAACCCCTCGTTATTATCATTTTTAGAAATGATAGAACTTGACATTGCCACCTACGACACAGCACAAGAGAGGTAGTTACATATTATATTCACTACGTGTAAGACAGTGTAATAATATTATAATAAAACAAAAAAATATATAATAATCTATTTATAATGTACAGTGTATAATTATATGATTACTTTATTGTGTTTTATGCATATTTATTTATTTCATTTTATTTACAGATTGCAGAAGAAAGAAATATCTGTAACCAAGAGGAATATGAAAAGTAAAAAACATGACGAAGCTATTGCCAGGCTGACGGCTGAATATAAAAATAAAAAAATGACAATTATTTTGTTCTTGGAAAAAATCAGTCTATTTGTTTTTCTTAAGCAAAAAATCAAAACGAAATTTTAAATAGTGGATGATTCTGTATGCTTATAATATATTTTTTGTTGATTTTTTCATATATGTTTATTAATGTTGATTATATAAATATTATAATTTATATGTTCCTTACAAGTTACAAATGTATATTTATGAATGTTATACTTAATTTTAATAGTTTTGTGATACTTAATTTTAATGTTTTTTAAAGACATTGATAACTACATATCTTTGTTTCAATTGTTGATTAATTCTTCCGAGATACATATTTATAAGAATGCTTATTGTTATTTAATTCGTAACCGTGCCCTAATTACTGCCAATTAATAATAAATAATTACACAAATTAGAAAGTGGCTTTTAACTATTAGTAAGATAATATTTAAAAAAATAATTACCTACTACATTGTATGTAAATAGACGTAAGCAATCGCTCACCACTATAGCCCACAGGTATAAACCCACTACTACTCTATTTTTTAACAATTATGTTCACAACAGTACCTTACTCAAGATTCCTGTCAAAAACGGGTGTTTTAAAACCGCTGTTTTAAAACGGGTGCGTCCCGGCCGGGGGCGTAGTGGAATAACAAAATTTTCACTGTGGGGGCGTCCCGGCCGGGGGCGTCGCGGAATGGGAGCGTAACGGCCGGACCCGTAGAAGTAGAAACGCGGGCCCGTGGAACCACCGGTGTTGGGAGTTGAAGTCGTGTGGAGTGTCGCGCGTTGCGTCGTCTGCAACATTTTCCTTGGTAGGCACCCATCTCCACTCGCTGGTCTTCGTCTCCTCGGCGATCTCCGCGATCCGGTGGGCCACAAACGGCTTGTACGCTCGCGGGCCAGTGCGTAGCCACGAGAGTACCGTGCGTGAATCCGACCAATATACTCGGCGGGTCGGCTTTATGTCGTGTTCGTCTATGGCTGTGCGCGCAAGACGACACCCAAGTACAGCTGACTGGAGTTCGAGTCTCGGTATTGACGTCACTTTGTTCAACGGTGCAACTTTGCCTTTTGCAGCTATCAATGACACATGTATATTCTCGCATGCATCCTGTGCCCTCCAATACACAGCGCAGGCGTATTGCGACGAACTTGCATCGGCGAAAGTATGTATCTCGTTCGTATGTGCGGTCGATACGCCGGGATAGCACCTTGGTATAGCTAGGCTCGGTAGTCTTCTCACGTGAGAGAGCCAGTATGACCAACTTTCGGCTTCACTGTCTTGCAACTTGACATCCCAGTCGATTCCAGTACGCCAAGTATCTTGTAAAATCTTCTTCGCTTGTATTGTAACAGGTGTAACTAAGCCCAGCGGGTCGAACAAAGACATCACTGTACGTAGGGCTTCTCGCTTCGTCGGTGTTTTCGTGCCTTCCAATATTGAAGGCGGAAGCTTGTGTTGATTGATGTTGAAGCCCAGATTGTCTTCATTCGGGTCCCACACCATGCCCAATATCTTCTCTGCATCGAGTTGCACTAAATTCCCCTTAGGTGTAGTGGAGAATTCGGCGCGCACCTTGTTTGAGTTCGATGCCCAGCGTTGAAGATGATAATTCGCTCGTTTGTGTATATTAGCGACTTGTGTTGATACTTGTATGGCGACCTCCTCCGTGTCAAGCTGGCAAGATAGTCGTCGACGTAGTGGTTTGCTATCACTGCCTGCGCTGCCTCGGGAAACTGTTCTTTGAATTCCTCGGCGTTTTTGTTTTTGATGTATATCGCCGTGCATGGTGACGACGTGGCGCCGAAGATCACGCTTCTCATGCGGTACTCTGTGGGTGGACCTATTCTTCTGTCTTCTCTCCACAGGAACCTCTGCATGTCTCGGTCTTCCTCCCGTATGTTGATGCGCAGGAGCATGTCCTTGATGTCGGCCGCGACCGCTGCTGGGCGTTGACGGAACCTCATCAGTACTCCGGGTAGAGACTGTATGAGGTCGGGCCCAGACAGCAGCATGTCGTTGAGGCTGATACCACGGGTCCTGGCTGCCGCGTCGTGCACGATGCGTAGTTTCTCGGGCTTTTGCGGGTTGATAACTGCAAAATGTGGCAGATACCAAGTTCTGTCGCTTTTCACTGCTGGAGCCTTCTCTGCATAGCCGCTCTGTATCAGGGTGTTCATCTGAGTCTCGTAGCGCCGCTTCAATTCGACATTTTTGTCGAGTTTCTTCTCGACTAACTCGAGGCGACGCATCGCTGTGTTGTAGTTATCCGGCGGTACAAAGTCGCTTTGTTTGAATAGCAACCCTGTTTCAAAACCTCCCGCCGGTAACCGACGCGTCTTCTCCTCGAGTGTGCGCAGCGCGTTGAGCTCGTCGTTGGTGTTTGAATGTTTAGGCTGAACACCCAGAGACTCGAGGGCGAAGTGCTCCTTCATGAGGTCATCCATTGTCTGTTCCTCCGTTAGTGTTACTGTAGTCAGATGGCTAACTCGATGGACTTGCTGCTTCTTCTTATTTCCCGTCGCGCCGTGCAATACTCATCCCAGATCGGTTAATGAAGCGACTGGTTGGGCTGTGGTCCCTCTTCGCACGTCGTGTGTGAGCAGCAACGACCAATTATCTTGACCCAGCAACACGGTTGGATGGCCTTCCTCATAAATCAGCTGATCTTCTATGTCTTCCAAATGACGACAGTGTTTCACGACACTACGTGGCACACCTTGAGTCGTCAGCATCAGCTTGTCCATTGAACGCGCCGACACATCGTGCTTCACTGAGTTTCTTCCTTGTATGGTGAAGTGTACACGTTCCGATGTATCGGCCGTAATACGTGCGCCGGCCACACCCTCTATGTAAAAGGGCGCCGGCGGCCCGTGTACGCCGATTTTGTTCGCTACTGCCGACTCGATGAGTGTGCACGTAGAGCCGTCGTCCAAAAGGGCGTAAGTGTCGAATAAAGAAGGGAAAGGCTGTGCCAGTTACGACGAAGTCTTATAGGGAGCCACTTGAGCTGAAGACGAAAGTCAGAAACATGATCATATTTGCGAAGTCCAAATATAAATCGTATGCAAAAGTTTTGAAGGCGCTCAAGCTTATTTAATTGCTCTTCGGTGATATCTTGATAGCAGAAATCAGCGTAGTCTAGGATAGGAAGGAGCAAGGATTGTGCTAGCGCAATTTTAGTGTCTACTGGTAGAAAATTTCGCAACCTTCTTAGCGAACCAGACGCAGCAAATAGTTTCCTACTTACATCCGCTATCTGTGCTGACCAAGACAAAGAGTTATCAAAAATTATTCCCAAATTATTCACTTTGTCGCTGAAATTGATTGGTGTATCGTCAAACATAATACAAGGGATATTATTCCGTACAATTTTCGATATGCGACGAGAACTACCTATAATAATAGCCTGCGATTTTAAGGGATTGACATAGAGGCCGTGACACTTACTCCAGACAGATATACGCGCAAGATCTTCGTTAATAGCGGAAATAGCATTCAGAAGTTCAAGCAAGGGTGCCTGTGTGTACATCTGTAAATCATCTGCATAAAGATGGCAGGAGGAGCGAACTTCGGATGTTATGGAATTGATGAATAGAGCGAATAAAAGAGGAGACAACACGCCACCCTGAGGTACGCCAGCAGTAGTCGCGCACCAAGAAGAGTACGTATCCTCAATACGCACCCGCTGCTGACGACCATACAGGTAAGAACGAAACCACTCAAGTGCCGAAGGAGATATGTTGATAGAACGTAAACGCATCAAAAGTATGTCATAGTCCACGGTATTAAATGCGTTACTAAAGTCGAGTAATGTCAAAACCGTAAGTTGAGCATTATCCATATTATAACGGATATCCTCGGTAATTTTCAGGAGAGCAGTAGTCGTGCTATGACCCGGGCGGAAACCTGATTGGAAGGGATTTAGAATCTTGTACTTGTCAAGGAAACGACTTAACTGTTGCTGAACCAAGCGTTCGAGGACCTTAGATAAGAAAGGAAGAATAGAAATAGGACGATAATCAGAGCTAGTCGAAGGATTGGGTTTTTTGGGTAAAGGGACTACGTGAGCATTTTTCCAAGCAGAAGGAAAGGCTCCGGATATTATGGAATTATTTAGGATCAATGTAAGAACAGGAAGGATGATGTCAAGAATCGGTAGGATCATAAGACGACTAATGCTGTCATCTCCCACTGCATTTGAAGCTACTGTACGCACGTTCCTTTCAACATCACTGTCAGCAAATTGAGTAAAGACAAATGGCGGAAAATCCGGAGCTGGAAGTGATGAAAGATAATTAAGTGTAGCTGTTTTAGTGCTGTTATCAAAAACAGCAGAAGAGGAAAAATGGATGTTAAGATCATCAACATTGACATTTTTAGTATTACTGTGATAGTTTTTTCCAACTCCAAGAGATTTTAAGAATTTCCAGACCTTTGCAGGGTCCCCATTCTCGACAGACTTGTGGATATGGCGATGTTGTGCTTCCCAACATCTTGTTGCAGACGTTACGAGCGCGAATATAACGATCCCGGTATTTGACCGGATCAGCTTTATATTTGGATTTGGCAATGTTTTTCTTGGCAATGAAACCCTTAATTTCTTCTGTCAACCAAGGTGCGGGCAAATGTTTTAATTTTACTGGCCGTACAGGAGCATGGTGATCGTAAAGTTTAATTAGATGAAAATTAAAAAGATTGACTTGCTCGTCGACCGCAGAGTCCTTCAGGAGGTCAATCCAGTTGATTTTAAGCGCATCTTCGCGTAATTTGCTGACATCCATGCCACCAAAATTACGCTGCAGGAGAGTTCTAGGTTTGGATTTAGGTGTACGCACTTTATAGGAAAGGTAGAGAAGGTCGTGAAAGGAAAAAGCCTCAGCTGGACACTGTCCATGCTTTATTACGTGACTGGGAGAAGAAACGAGGATGAGATCAAGGAGGGAGGGCTTGCAACTTGGACAGAAATGAGTTGCATCAAGAGGCAAAATACTCAAGTTGCAAGCATTGGTAAGGGATTTAAGGGAATCTGATCGGTGGTCGCCTTTAAGAAGACAGGTATTAAAATCACCCATAATAATTGTGTGATTGAAAGAAGGGACACAGTTTTCTAGAAGAGTCTCAAGAGAGGAAAAATAGTTAATAGTCGGAGAGGGGCTGTACAGAACGCCTAATAGAATATGGGTGTGGGAAAGACAGACATCAATAAGAAGATATTCTAATTCATTGGAAGGATTTGATAATTGGGATTTAGACACGATCTGAAAAGGGATATGCGCACGTAGGAAAATGGCAACACCACCACCACTCCTACCAACGCGATCGTTTCGAATAAGTTGAAACCCCGGTAACGAATAGGACGTTGATGGCAAGCAAGGATTAAGCCAGGACTCCGAAACTAAGATGGCGTGAACATATTTATTGTCGAAGGTATCGAGTAAATCAGGGAAGTGAGCCGGAATACTCTGTGCATTTATATGCACAATATTAAAATTTTTCGGAGTATCTGAAAAACTTTGCTGAAGAGATTCTTTTAAAGTGATAGGAATACTGTGAAAACTATCACCAGAAGAAGAAGCTGAAATGTAATATTCATTTAGTTCAATTTCAGTGCTCATTAGATGTGTGTAAATTGCAACTATAAAAATAAAATAAACTATATACAATATATAAAAATAAACAAATACGTAGGTTTCCAAAACACAAATCCATCCACCCGCCAGCAGAATGAAAGCTAACAGAAAATATGCTTTTATAAAATTTCAAACGTAAAGGTCAAGGCTATGCAGCTCGGTTACACACAAACAACAAAAAAAAAAAAAAGTAATCATAATAAATAACATATGAAGTCCATTCGTCACAAAGGCAAAAAATTTCGACTGAGCGCCTACAACTGAACTAAGAAGAGTAAGACTTTGACGCGTAACGAGTAAATATAATAATACCGTAACAGGGGTCAGTGCTCAGTCCACTCTTATTTAGTATTTACACATACGACCTAGAGCTTTCTGTCAACTGCTTTTGTAGTGTCCTCCAATACGCAGATGACCTAGCCTTGTATACATCATCTGACAATGTAGCAGAAGCCTCTTCAAGGATGAATTCAGCCATATACTATTTACAAGATTGGCTCTCAAACCACGGATTATCTATCTCGATTCCAAAAAGTAGTATTGTTATTTTCGCACGTCAAAGAATTATACCAGACATTTCAATAGCTTATGGTGAGCAGACTTTCCCTGTAAAAGACAAAGTTAAATTTCTTGGTGTAATTCTAGACTCTAAATTAACAAGCACCCACCACATTGTTCACATTCTCAAAAAGTCGGAAAGGAACATCAACATTCTTCGCTCACTTTCTGGAGTTTGGTGGGGTTCTCACCCTTATACACAGAAACTAATATACAATGCCCTGGTTCGCAGTCATTTGGACTATGGTTCTTTTCTTCTGGAACCATGTAACAAAGAGGCTCTAAAATCTCTGGACAAAATCCAATCGAAATGCCTCCGTATCATTACTGGTTCCATGAAATCCTCTCCCATTAATGCCCTGCAAGTAGAATGTGTGGACCCTCCGTTGCACTTACGTAGGCAATATCTTTCGGACAGATTTCTACACAAGGCTCTACAGATATCTCATCACCCACTTATAGCTAAACTACATGAGCTGTCAGATTATATATCTGCTGGTGGATACTGGACACACAAAAACCCTCCATGCCTATTCAATAGTTTTGTCTCATTCCTTCACCTTCCGTGTCCTATATTCCAATGCAGAATTAACCCCCTTTTCGATACTCCCTATCAAGCAATTGTTTATAAGCCTACCATAGTCTTAAATTTAGCAATAGAAAAAGGTTCACCTTTTGCGTCAACAAAACTAAATGCTGTAATTGACAAATTCTGGTGTGACTGGCTGACTGTATATACAGATGCCTCCAAATCCACAGAAGAAAGTTGTGTGGGAGCTGCCATCTGGATCCCAAAGTTCAGCATTATTATAAAATTTAAATGTCCTTCAGTGTGTTCAGTTTTCACCGGTGAAGCCACTGCAATCCTAGAGGCTCTGTTATATATAGAGTCTCATAACATACCAAAAACTACCATTCTCACAGACTCTAAAAGTTGTCTATCTGCAATTGCCTCAAATCAGTTCTGCAACAGATCAAAGGCCCCGGTTATTTTCTCTATTAGGCAGGTGTTATATAAATGTCACATTAAGGGTTTACTGATATGTCTCGTGTGGATTCCTGGACATAGTGGTATCCCAGGAAATACAATGGCTGACCAATGTGCTAAAGATGCAGTACTTAATGGATGTTCGACCCCTCAGTGCATAGCTTATTCACACGACCTTGTATCCCTTGCGCGAAACAAGCTAGCAGGCAGGTGGGATACATTATGGTCAAAATCCCAGACTGTGAAGGGCAAGTTCTATGGCTCCATTCAGAAGCATATACCTCCTAAACCTTGGTTTTTTAAGTATCGAGATGCCAACAAGCGGGCTACATCTGTCATCTGCCGTCTTCGATTGGGACATATCTGTACAAATGTATTTCTGACGAAAATCAGGGTGAGGGACAGTTCCCTGTGCGAGTGTGGCCTGGATGACGATACTCCAGATCATATTTTCTTTTCCTGCCCCAAAAATTCCTCCTCTCTTTATGACTTACTCCCTTCCTCTATTCCCCGTCCTATCAACTTTAAATCCCTCCTTACATTTATTAACTCCCCCTCCGTTGTATATACTTTGTGTGCGTTTATTAACACTAATAACATTAAATTGTAAAGTGTATGTCTTATAATCATACTAACCCTTGTTTGTGATGTCAGTGTATGTCTTTTGTTTCAGGCATGTAGACGGAGCGTCACAGTGTCTACGCCACTTGCTAAACTATTTATATAAATATACTGTACACTCACAAAGCCACTTCTTAGCAGAGTCACATACTAAGAGTAGTCACATACTAAGAGTAGTCACATACTCAGTTAAATTATGAACTGAAATATGAAAGCACTGACATTGGCGAGAACAACAGGATCGCCATAAAGAAGAATAATAATAATAATGTCGATTGTAAACTAATGTTTATTTTAATACTGAATACGCAGGTAAATAAAGAAATTATAATTTAAAAGTACCTGAAGATTTTATATAAAATGTTAATGGCAAAGCAGAATAGTAGGTACTGTCGAGATATGAAAGAAAGATTAAAATTACACAACAAAATTAAGTATGAAGCCGAGAAGAAAAAGAAAGGGAAAGGCAAGCCTGTGTATTATTTTCTCAGGTGGCGCCTCCCTTTCGTCTTCACTGCACTACCTTTAGACACATGTGTACCACTAACACTGGAAGATGAGCCCTCGGTGGGATCCACAGCCGTCGGCAGCGATGCGACGAGATGGTTAACATCAGAAACACTAAGTACACGATGCTTGCTTCCATCAGGCTTGGCGATGATTATACAGCCATCGCGTGTCCAGCATTTGTTAACACCGAATTGTTTCCGGGCCAACATGAACGCATCGTGACGAACCTTCGTCAGAAATTCAGATACAGTTATGCCCGAGTCTTTAAGTGAAGTCTTAGAGTACCATATCTTTCTTCGAACAGCAGTGTCATGAAATTTAACTAAAATAGGTCTTGGTTTATCATGAGACTAGCGGCCCATTCTATGGCATCGACTAATATCAGACTTAGTTAAATCAACCACTTTTAGTTTGTGTTGGATAATCTTCACAACTTCCGGAGTGATATCTTCATTAGTCACCTCTTCAACACCATGCAATAGGAGAATTTTCCGCCGTCCCTGCATCTCTAGTTGATCTTGCTGTCGAGAGATGAGTTCAACCTGCTGCTGCAGATTGCGTAGCGCAACGCTGATGAAGCTTTTAAAAGTAAGAAACTCGGCTGCTAGTGAGGAGATAGTTGGTGTTGAACTGGCTTTTTGAAGCTCCAATTGAAATTCGGCCATCTTAGTGTCAAAGTGCTCCATCATTTCAGCAATAGATTGTTGAATTTGCATATTTTCCATTGTTATGGAGATGGCGAAAGGAAATATGTCTGCTTACAGGTAGATCAACAAGTGTGATTTAAGAACATATATTTTTCAATAAATATCACCAAGTATATATTTAAATTTAATTTTTAAAAGAGAGCAGTGACTTTATACACCTTGCTTTAAACACAGCTACCCTCAAAAAAAGTAAAAAAGTATGTAAACTGTGTAAACCTATTCTAATCATTACATAAAACAACTAATACAAAACAGCTATAACTATTAACTATAAAATGTGCATCACTTATACTACGCGCGACGGTTATCTATTTATTTACAATTAGTTGTCGCGAACATAAGTAATTAAATTTAGTCTACCAAATGTGACTTCTGTCAATACAGATGTTCCCATTGACAATAAATTAGAACTAGTTAATGATACAGTATGTCTTGACATTACAGTAGACTCTAAACGCAGTGGGCCCCACATAAATACATTTACCCGTAAGCTCAGCTCCGCCGCAGTTAGGAGAATTAGACAATTGACGGAGGTGGCTACTACTACGCGTTTAGTCTATTTTAGTTACTTGCACAGCATTATGTCATGAGGTTTAATGCAGTGCTATGGGTAAAAGCGGCCGATATTGAAACAATTTTTGTCTTACGAAAGAGAGTCGCTCTATTTATAATATGGAAACATTTAGGGAATTGTTCAAAGAAAGCAATACCCTTACAGTTACTTCATAGTATATTTATACAAATACAAATGATTTATTGGTATTTACAAGTTCTTTAACAAATAAATGTGGGCTTTATCCAATTAAGTTTATAAAAACCTGTACTAGGATAAAGCCGCTCCTCTCAAGTCTTAACTGTGACATGTTTACAAACAATACTAATTTGGTACAAAAAATATTTAAACAAAAGAGAAAAAAAAACACAAAGAAATATAAAAATCATTTATGAAGACTTAGTGTACGTTCGTAAAATATAAAATCTTAGAAGCAGAATAAGTTATGCCTGCTGGTAACATCGGCTCTGGTAAATCTTCTGTTGTAAATTGAAATGGATTCGTTACTGTAACTAATTGCCTGAAACAATTCTGTCATATTCTCACAACGTCTTCAAAAATCACATCAAAAACTCTCTTTGTAAAAGGGCTTATTATAGAAACGATGAATATCGGACAGATAAAGATGTATGGAATTGATTCAGCACATGTGTAATTTTATTTTTATTATTTTATCATTTGACATCATCACTATTAATGTGCTGTTATACTGACATGGATAGATATTGAAACAATAATTGAAAAAATACCTGCAATTTTCTTCAAATAACTACGAAGATTGATTTTGCATTGCAAAATATGTAACAATGTATTCGACTTTCGATTCCCCCTCCCGCTTCCTCGCGAGTCGGGTGCGCTTATTTTCTCCGCGTATTTGTTTGCTTATTTAAATATTTTACTTCGTTGTTATTGTACAGTGTGTGTGATATTTCGTTGAATTTGGTTTATTGTGATATAAATCACAATTAAACAGGGGGGTCATGTGCCAGAAGCGTGCTCGTTCGCGACCCCTGCCAATCAGTCGATTGCAATTCTGGACCAAGAGCGCACCGACGTGCGGATTAGGGCGTCCCCCGTAGGCGACGCGCACCGATCCGCCCCCGTCGGTGCGAATATAGCTGCATGCGGCGGTGGGGGGCCGCCACCCACCACGCAGCGCCAATTCCGGCGGGACGAGGGGAGCCGAATGCCGCATAGGCACGTGGAATGTGAAAGGTGGATTGAAAGATAAGACGAATGAACTGATAGACGTAATGAATGATAGACGTTTGGATGCTTTATGTGTGACAGAGACTAAGCGCAAGGGGACACGATGATCTGCCCGGTGGTATGATGGCCCTATGGTCGGGGTAGACCGGGACGATCATGCCAGTGCTGGTGTAGGTGTCGTACTCTCCTCTCGCTTAGCCACTGGTGTAAGAGATTACTGTTTGGTAGGGCCTAGACTTCTCTGGGTTCGTATTAAACTGGGCATCACGCGAGTATTTTTGGTTGCAGCATACGCTCCCGTAAGCTCAGCGTGTGCTCAAGAACTGGAGAAGTTTTGGGAGTCTGTGAGGGATGTTCTGGACTTAGCTGAAGGGAATGAAAGAGTGATTATGTGTGGAGACTTGAATGGATGGGTTGGGACCAAGCGATACAGCTATGAAGCTGTTCTTGGTCCGTATGGAGATAAGAGAGTGAACGAAGCAGGTAAGTCAATACTAGATTTATGTATGGAACGAGGCCTCCTCGTGTCGAATACTTTATTTCATCATAAGGATATTCACACGTATACATGGAGAAGGAATGATCAAAAAAGTGTGATTGATTTGATTTTAATAGATAGACGTCTCCGAAATGTTTTAATGGATACAAGAGCCTTTAGAGGCCCCACTCTTGAGACGGACCACTACCTGGTGGTAAGCCGGTTTGTGGGCCTTTTTAGGAAGTGGAGGCACTGGCGAGTGCGTATCCCTTTCGGAGATCATGAAAGGATAATGAGCGAAAAATTGCAAGATGAAAGTGTAAGGAGAATGTATGTACATCTGGTAAGTGAGAGACTTGCAAATGCAAGCCTCTCCGACTCAGATGTGGATGATTGTTGGAAAGTTTTGAAAGAAAGTATGGTGGATAGTGCAAAAGAAGCTTGTGGATGCGCAAAGAGACGTAAAACAGCGAAAGGAGATGCCTGGTGGGATGCGGAGGTTGAATCCTCCGTAGCAAGAAAGAGGAAAGCGTGGCTGGATTACGTATCATCTTTGCCTTTAAATGAAAATATGAGAGAAAAGAAGAAAGAAATGTACCGT
Organism: Pyralis farinalis; assembly: GCA_947507595.1. NCBI lineage: Eukaryota > Metazoa > Arthropoda > Insecta > Lepidoptera > Pyralidae > Pyralis > Pyralis farinalis. The sequence goes on along the minus strand of OX382277.1, from coordinate 32,697,550 downwards.
CTATGCAAGAATGAAACCAAGGCTTTAGTGAAAGAGAAGCGTGAAAGACAAATTATGAATGAGGGAGAGAGGCTGACGAAAAACTTCGAGGCAAATACCAAACTCTTTTGGAGAGAGGTAAAGAAGTCTCGGAGTGGTTCGTCGGCATCCAGAATGGATAAGATAAAGTCTAAAGCTGGTGTCATTCTTGCGAACACTCAGGAAGTGTTAGAACGGTGGAGTGAATATTTTGAGGAAATGTATGAGTATGCCTCGGACGCTAGCAATGAGAGTGAGTCGGATGCTTACTCCACGTTGACGGCGTCCGACGAAGGCATAACTATGGATGAGATCGAATGGTCGATACGAAGCTTGAAAAATGGAAAATCAGCGGGAATTGATCTGATCACAGCTGAGATGATCAAATTAGGTGGCACTTACGTCCGGGACGCCTTCTGGTACCTATGCAACCTATGCTGGAGAACTGGAAGGGTCCCAATGGACTGGAGACGCGCAGTCATCGTGCCCTTGTATAAAGGCAAGGGATCACGCATGGACTGCGCCAACTATAGGGCCATCAGTTTGATCAGCTTAGCAGCAAAAGTATATGGAAAGGTGATTGAAAGGAGAATGAGGGTGAAATCCGATGAAATGCTGTGGGACGCACAAGGAGGTTTCCGAAATGGAAGGGGATGTACGGATCAAGTTTTCTCGCTCCGCAATATCGTAGAGAAGCATCTGGCCATAGACCGGAAGGTTTTCTGCGGTTTTGTGGATCTTGATAGGGTTGTGCGAAAGGAACTGTGGGACATATTGCCGAGATATGGGATTGACGGTTCACTGCTCCGTGCTGTGCAGTCCTCTTACAAGGATTGCTCAGCATGTGTGCGGATAGACGGTGGCATGTCACCCTGGTTTGATGTCAAAATTGGTGTCAAACAGGGTTGCATGCTATCTGCTAGGCTGTTTATCCTGTATCTCGATAGTTGTCTGCAGAGAATAAGGTCAACGAATGTGGGATTGCGCATGGGTGACCAAGTGGTGAACTGTCTGCTGTATGCAGACGATGCCGTGCTATTAGCAGATACACCATCTAAACTGCAAACACTGGTCACAGCGATGAAAGACCACTGTATGGAGAAAGGCTTACTACTGAATGCGAAGAAAACAAAGATAATGGTATTTGAAAGAGAAGAATCCAGAACTAATGTAAGGATTACGATTGATGATGAAGTGTTGGAACAAGTGGATGAGTTTGTATATCTTGGATGCGCTTTCAGCAGGGATGGAAGGTACACCGCAGATGTGGAAAGACGAGTGAGTGCTGGGAATAGTGTGAATGGAGCGTTGGGAAAACTTCTTAGCAGTAAAATCCTGAGCCAGAAGGCACAACTCGCTATACACAATGCAGTGTTGGTCCCAACGCTAACTTATGGAAGCGAGAGTTGGGTATGGCAGAAAGAGCATGAAAGTAGAATAAACGCGGTTGAAATGCGAGCGCTGCGCAAAATTTGTGGCGTAAGGCTTGTAGACCGTATTCGCAATGATGATGTTAGAAATAGAGTTGGTCTGAAAGAGAGCGTCGGTGTTAAAATAAGAAGAGGCATGCTCCGATGGTTCGGGCATGTAGAAAGAATGCAAGATGAAAGAATGACGAAGCAGATATACAATGCAAAAGTGGAAGGATGTAGGAGCCGGGGAAGGCCAAGACTTACCTACCATGACCAAATTGGTCATGTTCTATCAGAAGGTGATGTCAGGAGCCCTAGAAACCGGCGAGCGTGCATAAGAAGAGCAATGAATGTTAAAGAAGCGAGTGAGATATGTAAGGATCGAGTCACGTGGCGCTCGGTTCTCTCTGCCTACCCCGCAAGGGATTTGGCGTGAAGTTATAGATAGATAGATAGAGTGATAAAAATATCTAAATTCCGCGTCGATTTTCGTTTAAATTAAGGTTTAATTTGTAATATTTCATCGCAGTGAAATAAATCAAGAAACTAATAGGTAGTACGTACGCACGGGCCGTCTCGTCGTCTGCGGCTTTGTAAAAACAGGTTTGCCCTGTTGAAAAGTAAGTAATTATTCGATATTTTGTTTTCTATTTTATTGAAAAGCAATAGTTAAGATTAATTAGTAGTATTAAAATATTAAAAGCGTATGCAAATTGTTATCTCCAGGTGTTGTCAGTCAATAAATTTACCCCGGAATCGGGGTAATATTTTGTATTGATACGTATTAGCTTTATTTAAATTTATTCTATTTTATTTGTTACTAAGTTCGTTGTTATTGTAAAATGCCGAACAACCCCGATGATCCTGGTGGTACAAAAATTAATACGCCGGTTTTTCGTCGCAGTAACTTGACCCGACGCTCGCCGCCCGCAACAACCAGTAATGTCAAAAGACCGCTAGGCGATATATCACTTAATAATTTGTCACCTAAAGAAAAACGACTACAGCGGTCGTCTAGCTTTGAAAATATGGCCAATTTAAGTCGTAATAGCTCGCTTGAAGTTGTAGACTCGAACGATGACAATATCGAGTTCGTCCGCGAATCATCACAATGTTTGGCAAAAATTAACGAAATTATTAACGGACTGACCTCTCGCATTGGTATCGCTCATAGATCGGTAGTAATGGATATGACTCAGCGGGTTACCTCTCTAGTGTCTATGATAGCCATAAAGTCAGCAACAACTGAAACGAAGCTTGCCGTAACAGAACGCGATTTGCTAGCACTCAAATTAGAAGCCAAAAATAACCATGTAGCACCCGTTGCTAAAACCGGTGAATCGTACTCAGACAAATTGAAACTTCGATTGCCCAAGCAAATTAAACCCATTCAAACTCGCGAACCAATGCCTTGCATCGTGGCATATCCCACAGACACGATCCGCGGAATTCAAAACGTCCGAAGCTACGAAGGAGGCTCTTATGAAAGCCATCAAGCCATCCGATGATGGTTTTCAAATCGTAGGCGTTAAAAAACTGCCAAATCGGGTGTAGTTTTACGTGTATCAAATGATGCTCAGTTACGGAAGCTGCAATCGGCAGAAGGTATAAAATCGGCGGGGCTTAAACTCGAAAACCCCAAAGGACGCCGACCGCGTATTATTATAAAAGACATTCCCGATAAAATGGACGACACAAAGTTTTTGTCAGCGTTATATAATCAAAATATAAAAAACGAAATGAACATTACATTGTCTGAGTACTTGAAAGATATAAAAATAATGCGTCGTCGTCCTGTAGCCTACGGTAGAAAATGGATGGGTATCGAACTATCCCCGGAAATACGCAAGCACCTTATTTCAACAAAAGAAAAAAAAATTATCGACTTTGCCACATGTAGATTCGTGGATGACATTGAAGTAGTACGTTGTTTCAAATGTCAACAATACGATCATGTTAGCAAATATTGCACAGAGACCAAACCAACTTGTGCTCACTGTGCTGAATCTCATGACTCGCGGGAATGTACTAAGAAATCAGAAAAAGACTTTAAACCGATATGCGCACCATGTAGGCGGCTAAAGAAGGTGTCTGACCACAAGACAGGGTCAGAATCTTGTCCAACTTACGCGGCTAGGTTGGAGTACAATATTTTAAACACCAGATATGGATAACGTCGTGATTGCTCAATTAAATCTTCACAACGATAAAATTGCAACATCAGAGTTAGATAAGCTCGTTGCGGACTATAAACTCGATTTAGTCTTAGTGCAGGAGCAATACCAACGAGCCCAACTAATCAGTAAATTCCTACAGCTCAGTAACAAGTCACGCGCGGGTATTTATGTTCCAAAAAGCGGTTTAACTATAACAGCGATAAATAACTTAATGTCCACGCACTGTGCGGTAGCTGAAGTAACATCGCCCTATCTAAGAGTGTTCGTAGTGAGTTGTTATTTTCAATATTCAGACCCAGTAGGTCCTCATTTACACCATCTGCGTAGAGTTTTACATGCGCTTTCTGGTTATAAAGTAGTTATAGGAGCTGACGTAAATGCATCATCGCCATTATGGTACGGTAAGCTGAGAGCAACCGATACTGACAGACGCTCTGCTGTTGAAGAGTTCATTGCTGAAATGAATCTTCTTATTCACAATACCCCAGAAGCACCACCTACATTTAGCAGCCCAATTTTATTGAGTCTTCTATTGACGTCACACTTTCTAGTGTAGACGTCCGAATACAAAACTGGCGCGTTTTACCTGAGGCTTCTTGCAGTGATCACCGTCTGATCGTTTGTAACTTCTCCCCGGTTGTAGACAACTTACACCCGCAACAATATACTGGCTTTCAGTATAAAACTAAAAATGTCGATTGGGCAGCCTTTGCTTCTCTTTTCGCTTCTCGGGGATTTCACTCGTGCTGAACTTACAGTCACAGAAAGTGTTCAAATTATGTCTGATACATTCACATACTGTGCCGACGTTATTATGGGCCGAAAAGCTATAGTTAATAAGAGACGTTGTGACTGGAGGAATGATACGCTTGTCAGGCTGCGTAGGAGTCTCCGCTGTGCCCGACGTAAGATTTCTAAACTAAGAAAACGTAAAATCGAAGGAGAGCCATACCAATCAGCTCTGAGTAACTTGCGTATTGCTAGATCTCACTATCGCGCCGCCATCGAAAAATCTAAGGGTAATTTGCTAAAACGAATAGTAGAAAGATGAAATTGTGAGGAACCGTGGTCTCCCCTGTATCACGAATTTAAGGCAAATAGGCGCATTGATCAGGCCTTTGTTTCTAATATTAAACTTGATAATACCCACACCCTCGGTATAGAGGAGACTACTGATGCACTTTTGCATGCTTTAATTCCGGATGATTGCCCTGATAATGATAGTGACTACCATCGCGAGGTGAGGGCCGCGGTAGATCTGTGCCCTGCCACTCCAATATCAACTGTGGTGTCAATGGACGAATTTCTACATGTTGTGAAAACATTACCAAAAAATAAAGATTCTGGTGATGATAAAATCTCAAACAAAATGATCAAGGAAGCTTGTAAAGTAGCTGCTGAACCTATTTTAAAGTTATTAAACCGGTGTACGGTAACACACAGTAGTAAAATTAAAAATGAGAAGATAGAGCGTTGGCGCCTGGAACTCTCCTGTTTTAAATATGACGTGATTTACCGTCCGGGGAAAGAAAACACTTCCGCTGACGCATTATCAAGCGTGTGTGCCTCTATAAACTCGAACAACCTTTACAAACTGCATAACTCTCTCTGTCATCCGGGCATCGTTAGAATGGCCCACTGGGTTCGAAGCAAACATCTTCCCTACTCAATTAATGACATCAGATCAATGACTGCTTCATGTCGTGTTTGCGCGGAGTTGAAGCCCCGTTTTAATAAATCCAATGGCCAATTGTTTAAAGCTATGGAACCCCTTCAATGTCTTAATATTGACTTTAAAGGACCCTTGCCGTCTAACACTCAAAATAAATACATCCTGACAATAATTGACGAATATTCAAGATTCCCTTTTGCCTATCCTTGTAACGACCTGTCAGCACGAACTGTGATCAAGTGCTTGAATGATTTGTTTGTTACCTTCGGTGCACCGGCTTATATTCATTCTGACAGGGGAACTGCCTTTATGTCTCAAGAGCTAAAACAGTTCTTAAACATTAACAATGTTGCCTGCAGCAGGACTACCCTTATAACCCAGAGGGCAATGTCCAGGTTGAACGCCTGAATGGGACTCTCTGGAGGATAATTCAGCTTTATTTAAAATCGAGACAGATGGACACAGCAGATTGGGAAAAAGCTCTCCCTACTGCATTATATTCTATTCGTTCCTTACTTTACACAGCAACTAATGAGACTCCACACGAGCGCCTTTTCTATCATATTAGATGATCGCCTACAGGAGAATCTACTCCTTCATGGTTATTATCACCTGGGCAACACTCATGAAGAAAAACGTCAGGAATTCAAAATATGATCCTCTCGTTGAAGAAGTTGAGCTATTGCACAGCAACCCAACTTACTCCTACGTACGCTTGGCTGATGGACGAGAGTCCACTATTTCTAATAGACACCTAGCACCGCTTCCTACAGAAGATCTTAATCCTGTCCGGAAAATGAGACCCAAGATGATTCAGTGAATAGCACTCCAGATTCGGACAACGATAATATACGCCAAGTGTCACTAAATCCTGAGGATTCTTTCAATCTTGAAACACCACCTATATGTCGGCCTACTCGAATAAGGCGGACTCCAGCTCACTTTCAAGATTACGTCACTAACTAAATCCGAAGAAAATAAGCTTAGAGGGGTGAATGTGGTGTGTCTATGACTGTAGTCTTTTTACGTCTTGTCATTATTACGTCTGTTTGAATTTTAACAAAATGTATCTTGTGTTTTAGCAGAATAAAGCCAAGTTTTCCGTTGGCGTTTCTTGTTTAATTTCATAACAACCTACAAAGACATAAGAATATAATTTACATATTTTTAGCAGAGCTACACAATACAATATGCACTCACTGTTGCCATTCAATTAGTGGAAACAATTAAATTAGTGTGCGTTCAACACTCGGCAGGTTTAGTCATTTAGCTCTCTTCGGAACCACTACCTAATCTTAGCTTAGCATCCTTTTAGTCAACGTACACAAGAGGTGCGGCAAATAAAGTAATGGCTTTCGGACAACAGATCGCTACATGTAAGCTAGCCTCGCGGCTTGATTGAATAATTTTCCCTGGAGGAACGGACGAGTACGCATAGTTAGGGTTAACACGCAATCGACCAGATCGGTTACACGCGAACCATGTGTATGTTTTGAAACATTACTATGTACAAGTAACCAAAATTTTAATCATTGCTTATTGTGGCCACAGCCATAATGAAAATTATGACTAATTGTACATTTATAATAATACAAAATATGTTTAAATAAACATAAATATGGTTCTACAGGCAATTGAGCGTTTTTTTTTAAATTGGTCTTAAATTCAGCATTACTAATATAAAGAAAATGAGGGCGCCACTTAGCTTTATGCCCCCACTTAAAACGCATCTTAATCAGTCTGACAGTGTGGCGCGCTGCTCTCTGTTGTTTTTCCATGTTGTATACCCGCGATCAAAAATGAAAATACATATCCTTTTTACGACTTGCCATATTATTTGCGAAACGTCATAGTCGTCATGCCGTCATCTACAAAAGTTCTTCGAGTCTGAAACTGATCGAGACCTGATGACGTCACGCACTCCTCAACATACAAAAATGGTTAACACCGAGGGAGGTCTTCGGAAGGAACTACTTACCAATCGAGACTAATGCTTAGCCAGTTGCTCAGACATTTCAATACACATTGCTTCATAGGAGACAGTTCGGATTTACGAGAGGTTGTTCAACTATAGACGCAGGGATTCATTCGCTTAAAAGTATATTCGCGGCATGGGAAGGTATGGGAGTCCCACAGGGGTCAATTCTAGGTCCATTCTTATTTTTAGTATATATTTATTTATTTATTTATTTATTTATTACACATATATTTTTGATAAGCATTACAGCTAAGAAGCCAATTCGCTTATCAAATACTATTATCTAATTATAAACATAAATAATAAAAATTATTCATATTACACATACATCATTAAGATTGCATTAAGATAATAAATATAAGTAAATGATAGATCATTATTTAAAAAACAATGCATGACGCGTCGAAGCGCCCAATGACAAATAAACATATTTTGATCTGATTTTGATTATTATAAAAAAACATAAATTATTTTAAAATTATACATATTATAAATTTGCATTTTCTAAATATTCTGTTGCCACCCTGCGAAATTCTGCATGCGAACAACTAAACAAATCGAGCTTGTCGTATTGAGCCGTAATGCCGTTGAGCAGGCGCAGCGCTAGAGGTAGCGGTGCATGGCTACCTAGTTGCGTTCTACAAAAAGGCAGCGTGAATAATTTGTGTGAACGGGACCGATAGTAATTATCAGGAACATTAAAAGTAATTAGCTCTAAGACAGCAGCATTACTTCTATAACCCCTAAGCAGGTCAAACACAACCTCAAGAAGTCGGACATTACGTCTAACCTCGAGAGTGCCGTAATCAACCATACCAAGCAAAAAAGCACTGGGATAATTAATATTGGGATAACCGACACTATACCCATACTGCTTACGATAAAGCCACCGTACAAATTTTTTCTGTAACTTTTCTATCATGAGCACATATTTGGCCTCATACGGATTCCATATGATTGCGTCACTCTCTAATTGACTACGAACAAGCGCATTATATAGGGTTTTTATGCTTATTATGCTATTAAAATGCTGTGCTTGACGTAGTACAAAACCTAAAGTTCGAAAAGCAGCAGTGCAAACCCTAACAATATGTTCATGAAAGGACAGATCTTCACACATCTGCACGCCTAAATCTCGGACAGATGAAACTCTTGGTACGATAGAATTGCCTAGATGGTAAGTGGCTGTAATCGGCTTCTTTGCAAGAGTAAATGACATCATAGAGCACTTATCAATATTGAGCATTAATTTATTGTTCTCACTCCAACGTAGCACATTATTAACGTCCTGCTGAAGTAGCTCGCAGTCAGATTCTTCACCTATACTAAAAAACAGTTTTAAATCATCAGCGAATAACAGACATTGCGCTGTGTTAACTGTGTCAGGCAAATCATTGATGAAAATTAAAAACTCCAATGGCCCAAGATTAGAGCCTTGTCCAACACCAGAGTGGGCACAAAACGGGTCAGAGTCTCGTCCATTGTAGTGCACATACTGTTTTCGGTCACGGAAATAAGAACAAAAAAATTGCAACAACGAATGAGTGAATCCGATTGCAGCAAATTTTTGTAGAAGTATGTCATTATTGACCACATCGAATGCCCTCCGGAAATCGAAGTAAACAGTGTCTACCTGACCGCCAGAGTCCACCACTCTATTCGTGTGTGTCAAGAAAGACAACAAATTACTGCTAGTAGAATAACCCGCTCTGAACCCATGCTGAGCGCTAGTCAACCTACACTCAATTTGACTACTAATCAAGCGATATAAAATTGACTCAAATAATTTGCCGAACACAGATAACACAGCTATTGGTCTAAAATCACTAATATTAGACCCACGCTTTGTCTTAGGTACCGGTATAACTTTAGTAGTCTTCCAAACATCAGGGTAAAAATTATGCGTAAGACACAAATTAAACAAATGCCACAATGGCAATATGAATACTGATCTGCAATCTTTAACAACATATGGCGGAATGCCGTCTGGTCCAGCTGATGTTTTCGGCTTAAGACGCCTGAGTGCGAGCTTAACATCTTCAAGTGATATGGATGATATATGCACGTAGTTACTGTTATTTGTACCCGCTGCCGCTGCCGCCTCTGCGTTGAGGTTCGGCGGCTGCTGATCATATACAGAGCTAAAATATTTCGCAAACCTATGAGCACATTCCTCGTTCGGTATAGGTTGACCATTTTCGGTAACTTTCCTACCTACATTTTTATTTTTACGTTTAGAGGCAGTATATTTCCAAAAAGACGATGGATCTTTTGTTAACTCATGCTCCATACGCAATATATAATTATGAAAATCCTTTTTAATGCTCAATTTAACAAGCGCTCTATAACGAGAAAAAATGTGTCGATCTGTTGAAGATTTCGTTTTCTTAAAACGCGAGTGATAAAAAGATTTCGATTTAATGTTGCGTTTCGTTTCAGCGGAGTACCACACAGGATAAACATACCGAGGCGGCGCCGCACAACGCGATTTCTTTGGGACACATTCATTTACCGCAGTGTATAGCAAATTATAGAAAAAATCTACAGCAACGCTAGGATCTTTAATGCTTAACAAAGGTTCCCAATTTATAGATCCCAGACTTTTGTATAATTTTGAAAAATCGGCTTTATAAAAATTCCACAGAGTCTCAGAGTCAATTAATGAATCATCAGTACAAAAATTGACGCGCTCATTAAAATCACTTATAATTATATTGAGCGGTGGATGATAGCTATCTATCGGAACCAAACTGTCGATCTCTCGATGCACTGACACCGTCCCCAACGACGTGCTACATAAAACAAGATCTAACATTGACCCACTAATATTATCCACAGTATTCACCTGAGATAAATCACAGAAAGACAACAGATATTCAAACCTAATAATAACCGATGTAGGCGCTGAGTTTAGGTTAAAGTCACCGCATACTAATAGGTTGTCATATTTTACACCGACACGTTCAATAGCATCGAACACTTCCAGGTAACTAGCCTCACGCGCAGACGGTGGAATATAGACACACATAGCCACAAATAGTAACTTGTTATTGCGGTATACCCCACCGCACACAATCTCACAACCCGTTCCTATATCGAGTGGCGCATCTATTAAGCGCAAGTCGTATAAGGCTGCGGCCGCAATGATTACGCCGCCTCCGCGCTGTGCGTTAAATCTGTCAGAGCGAATAAGCGTATAACCTGGAGGTATAATCTCGCCATCACTAATTCCAGGCTGTAACCAGGTCTCAGTAATAAAAAATAAGTGTGCAGATGATGTTGCAACGGCATTAGAAAATTGAGCCAGCTTGGTTCGCAGTCCTCGCACATTTTGATAGTAGATATTTAACGATCTACTAGCTTGAATATTCGATGATCTGTTCCTATTATTGGTTCTTGTTTGTACTAAAGTTTCTTTTACGAAACCACTCATTGAGTTCAGTGTTAGGTGGCCAATTAGAAGCTGTCATAAAAAATTCGAACGCACTTTCAGGAACTGTTACAACAAATGATGCATAATATTCATGTTTTAACTTCAATTTTTCTATTGAGTATGGCGCATGGTCAGAGTTCTTTTTATTCATATAAGCCTGTACCTTCTCTGTAGTCGTGTCACTCTTCAGAGACCAAAGATGAATATGCCTAAATTTCTCGACCGTAGACAGCTGATCATCCGCCTCACCAGTGCCACGAATGACTGGCCTACGAGGTTTCCTCTGCCTTGCTACATTCCACGGTTCATCCATTACACAGCCGGCACTCACCAGCGTGACCGCGTCCTCTGATGACGTACCGTGCGCTGAATCACCGCTGCTGGCGGGAGTCGGAGCGGCCGCGGGAGGTGTGGGGGGTGGGTGCGCAGACGTCGACACGATGTTAGCCGAACGTACCGGTGGTGGGGCAGCAACCATAGCTGCTCGTCGGCGCCTAGTCTGTACACTTACAGGTGCCAGCGGGGGTCGGGGAGAGGGGCGCGCCGCTACCGATGAGTAACTTGCGGCTGTTGCGTCGGCTGTTGATGTCGACTTACCCTCTTCTTGGATATGTTGGCGAACCTGCAAGCCATCTATCTTGGCTTCCAAAGAATGAACTAGCTCCAAGACCGAGTTCATTTTCAGCTCCAACGGAAGCATAAGTGCTTGCATGGCTTTGACTACCATATCTGCCACTTTCTTCTCCATCTTGACGATGATAATAAAAATAACTCACGGAGCGTCAATAACCCACGTTTAACAGTTGCCGCCTCGCGCGCGTATATATAAATGACTTACCTTATTATGTAAAGGATAAACATGAGATTGTATTGTTTGCGGATGATACCTCTTTGACATTCAAAATTAGTAGACAGTTAGGTAATTATGACGAAGTTAACGATGCTCTCTCTAAAGTTATGCATTGGTTTAATGTTAATAATCTGCTTTTAAATGATAAAAAGACTAAAGTAATTAAGTTCTCAACACCTAATGTAAGACAGGTGACTACCAATGAACATGTTAAGTGAACTACTTTAGCCCCTGTGGAGACAACTGTGTTCTTGGGTATAACAATTGACTCCAAACTACAATGGGGCCCACAAATTGAAAAATTATCAGGAAAACTAAGTTCTGCAGCCTATGCAGTGAAAACTATTAGACGGCTCACTGATGTTGATACGGCTAGAATAGTTTATTTCAGCTACTTTCATAGTATTATGTCATACGGAATTCTTCTTTGGGGTAACTCCGCGGACATTAACACCATCTTTTTATTGCAAAAGAGAGCCATAAGAGCTATCTACAAACTTGGTCCCCGGGAGAGCCTTAGAGAAAAATTCAAAGAAATAAATATTCTAACAGTCGCATCGCAATATATCTATGAAAATCTTTTGTATGTCCATAAAAACATAGACTCATTTTGTAAAAAGAGTGATACTCATAACATAAATACTAGATATAAGCATAATCTTGTGTTACATCCAAGCCGTCTCCACAAAATAAGTAATTCTTTTATGGGGCAAAATATACGGTTCTATAACAAACTTCCCAGCAATATACGAGAATTGTCAATAAACAAATTTAAAACTACTATTAAAGCCAAATTGTGTAGCAGGGCATATTATAAAGTATAGATAGATAGATAAGAACTTTATTTGTATCAGCTTAGACATACACACATACACTCAATAAATGAAATGAACATATTCAGTATAAAAGATGAGTGCGCATGCCGCAGTGATACAAACGAGCACCATCTCAATGTGATGTTTACTCGGAGGAGTAAACCACTGATATTCTGAAGTTGTCCGGAGCGGGCGGAGAATGCCGTCTGCGGTACACACGTTTCAGAATTTACTTTAAATTGTACTTGTGCAACACATACCTATAAATAAATAAATATGTAAAACAGAACAGAATGTAAAAGACACACCGTAATACACATAATAGCAAATTATGATACACATCAATTAACAGTCCAAAGTCCAAAACCAAATATAGCACAAACCAAATATTCTATCAGTGTAGCATGCTGCTGTATCCCCTCAACTTAAGCAGCCTTTTAACGAAGTTCGCGTCCACCACCAATGCGACCAATGTTAACCCAAAATTTACTCATCAAGCAAGTCACGTTTAATTTTTTTTTTTAAAGTTGACCTATTAGTTAACGCTCTTAATGGAGGAGGTATATTATTCCAACATTTGGTCGCTTGGTAGCGGAAACAACCAGTGAAGGCAACAGTTTTGAACCTCTGATTCGCCAATAGCGGACGTATCGAACGAGGTACACCAGGACCGTACAAGTTATAAAAATTGGAGAAATTCAGTTTAGTGTAAAGATACTCCGGGTTCTTGTACTTCATGAGGTCGAACATCAAAGCTGCAAGATGGTATTTCCTTCGTGAAGCCGTATTAAGCAATGAAAATCTGTTCAAATACGGTGATACATGGGTGCGGGGAGGAATATTGAAGCAAAATCGACAACATGCATTCTGTATACGCTGAATCAAGCGCGCCGACTTACTCAGTAGGCGAGGCCCATATACTAGATCGCCATAGTTCAACCTAGACAGAATGAGCGCCTCGCATAATGCAATTCGTGTCTTTTCGCTAAGGTAGTTTCGTATTTTGTACAATATTTTTAACCTGTAAAAACAGTTCTTAATTAAGTTTAAGACATGACCCTCAAAGCGTAATTGGCTATCAAATATGACACCCAGATTTTTTATTTCGCTAACTTGTTCAATACGAGTGCCGAGGATCTTCACGGTGGGACTGCTACGATGGAATTCATCACACTGTTTTTTTGAGCCCAAAATTATAAATTTAGATTTTGTTGGATTCAGCACAAGACCATTGTCAGTAGACCACGCAGCGACACCATCCAGATCCACGTTCAGCCTTTGTATAAGTGTACTTATGTCATTAGAAAGTCCCGATAAATACAGATGTACGTCATCGGCATAAACATGGTATCTCGCGCTCCTGATCACACACGGAAGATCGGCACTGTATATAATAAATAGAAGAGGACCAAGTATAGAACCTTGTGGGACTCCTCTCCTTACCAGTTTAGGAGCCGATAACGAGTGAGTGCCATCCGCTTTCAATAGTTTTACAGATTGATAACGTTGACTGAGGTAACTAAGGAACCACTCAATTGATGTATGATCAAAACCATAGTACAACAGCTTAGACAGGAGTAGCGGGACATTTAAACATTCAAAAGCACGAGAGAAATCTAGAAGTGTTAGTATAGTACCCATGCCTGCATCCTGATCAGCCAGTATATTGTCGGTCACATCGAGTAGGGCAGTAATGGTGCCACGGCCTTTTCTAAAGCCCGACTGATGTAACGGCAGTATATTATTTTTTTCGATATACCTAACTAGCTGATCATAAATGGCCTTTTGTAAAACCTTGGACAAGAACGGTAAAATAGTAATTGGTCTAAGATCTTTAAGATTGCTAGGGTTATTAACTTTAGGCAATGGTGTAACTAGGCCTTTTGTCCATTGAAAGGGGAATTTGCTGGTGGAAATGGAACAGTTAACTATATTAGTAATGTAATGGACTGCAGCGCGACCCCGCCTACCTACCTACTGCCTCTATCTACCCCAATGAGACCCGACCTGACGATCTGGACTAAGGCCACGCCATCCACTAAGTAATGAGACCAACAGCCTCTTATAGCTGCAAGCCGCACTACGCCCTACCTAACTAACTAACTACACCTACTGCTACTGAAGTACCTTACCTAATTTTATTGCTATCTTATTATTATTATCGTACCTAACGAACACAATCCTCCTAACTAATATCCTAACTACCTACTTATGTGCCTAACCTAAGTTTACTTTATGTACCTGTTCTAGCTCCAAGCCTTCTATTCCAAGTCCGTTGGTATATATTTATGTATTATAAGTTATGTGTGCGCTTTATTGATTGTGTAGAGCTCTTAAACCCTGCTCGGGTTTTATCAATTAACTGGACTGGATCAGAGTGGATTCACTGAGGGTGAATTCACTAGACGAACTGCCTTAACATTTTAGAACATGTTAATTACTGTCTCGGTATATCGACGGGATTACAGGCTTATCGGAAATCAAAGTCTATTGACGCTTATAGCGTTTCTTTTGATTATTCACGCGGGACGTTATCACGCAATTTATGCTCTCGTGTTCTCAGGTTTTCCAACCTTATAGTACTTTAAGAAACTTCATCATTTATTTGTAAGGTGCCCGGTGACCATACCTACTGCTCAAGAGATTATCCGCCTGACCAGCAAGGACATACTTCAGGACAGATAACCGCCTGAACAGTCCGCCACATCGCCTAACCAAAATTAATCCGTGTTCGACTCACGGGGTCTAACGCGAATTAATCCCTACCGGACACCATGATGTTACATTAACAGATATAAATATGTCCTTTTCTTTTCAAAATAAAAATGAGAGCGTTATATAAACAAAATCGCGAGATTCTTATACTAAAACATCCACCTTATTTTAAACATCCAAACTCATGCAAAACAAGCACTTATTTATAGCTTAGTCGTTAATGGATTCTATACGGAACCTTACAACTTTTAATTCTCTAATCTTAACCCTGATTATCTAACAGACTTCGTTAATCCGCGGCTATCTAGCTGAAAACCGACCGCGAATTTGGCGAAACAAAGACCCGGGTATGACCTAACGCCCTAATGCGAGTGTGTCTGTGAACATTGTGTATAGATATTTGTGTTATAAAATATATATATATATGTATATAACTTTGTGTAGACAATTAGCGGACGTGTGTGTCTCTGTATGGCCTAACCCTTACGGTCCACTAATTACGAATATGCAATTATCGCAGACTCACGATAATTCATACAGGCTTAACTGAGAGGTTAAACCAGTATGCGAGATTATAGTCGCCTCGACATTCCGTGATGTATGTATACACTTCACGAGCGCTTTATTTCGCGCTAGAAAGGTGTTGCCCTAATGTTCTGTGAAGAAGATTCAGTACGACTTACCTAACCGTACTAAATCGTGTACTTGATTCTAAACACTCAAACCTTGCTCAGTTGTCACAGTGAGTTTATCACGGAGTTTGAAATGTATCAATGTTGCTTAATAACAAGCCACTTTAAACAAACTATCGCGAATTTAAAGAAAAACTATAAGAATTGGTTAACAAATCTTATAGCCAAATAGCCCAAACGAATACTGATTACTTAAGTTACAATAATGCAAAATTTAAGAATTCACGAGATACACCTCGTCTCACAAGTCAGTATCGGCTAAAGTGTCCCGTCTTCTCATTCCCATTCTATATATAGGCCACGACAATTCTGCCATTCCCCGCGTTTTACACCACCGCGTTTCACCCCCGTAAAAACGTCACGCCGATCTGTGTTTAGAAGCAAGGTTCCGTACACATTATCCACTCCAGACTAGGTCTTACAACTAACTTAATTTATCGAATAATGCATAATTCACACATGCTAATTAACCGTGATTAGTACCAAAATTAGATCTTGTTCTAAATACCCGAATAAACTCCAAACTGAGTCTGTCTGTCACACCCAAGGACTGTACCTTAGGGCAGAGATACATCGATCCACTTGTAATCCCATTTTATTCTCAAACATCTATTACTTGTTATAATTATTTCCAACAGATCGTTTAGATCTTGTATTCATTGTCAATTTTTCGAATTTCACCAAGACATCGGCATATCTTCCGTGGTTTCTTTTTATACCACACGGACCCCTGATTTGCTTGTATAGACTAGGCGCGCTCGGCGTCAACAAAAAAACATAATGGGTTGCACGTGTGAGCCCAGCTAAGTTGCATCTGACCCGACCATACACCAATCTTAAGGTATTTTAAGCCATTTCGATTTTGAATAATATTACACAATCTTATTATCGATAAGATTTGCTGGTACCATTACAGTAATAACGGTTAAAGTCCAAGGCAGCGTAAGCAAGATCATGTCCCGACTGATCCCATCACATCCGGTGGCATTCGATTTAATTGAAAGTATGTACTTTGCTACTTCTTCTTCACTGATGGGTTTTAATTTTAAAGGAGGTGTTGTGCTATCAAACTGGTGATGTTCAAAATACGACATGAGTGAAATAGGAACTGTTTCGGGACCCGGTACATTTAAAAAGTGATCATTAATTTTGCTTGGGTCACCAAAACAATCTGGAAGACAATCACTTCGTGTCGGATCAACTAGAATTTTCTTTTTCAGGTTCTTCCAAAATTCTTTACTATTGCTAGCTCTTGAATTAACATAATGATTGAAATAGTATAGTAAATCCCACCAAAAACATTCTGTAAAAAACTAGCCAAGTCTCGACGGAGCTGCTTGTTTATCTCTAAAAAGTAATGAAATCTAGACAAAGTCGTGCCAAGTCTAAGGTTCCTTACTGCGATTTCTTTATTATTATAGTTAATGTTGTGTGACTTGGCCGTTGAAAATTCTTTATACGTTAGTGGGTACAAGTCAATTTTGTTTACACGTAATGTTATATCTGTTGTAACTATCTATGTTTATTAAGCGAGATAATAGCCCATACTGGTATTGGTAATTGGACGCTAGTGTCTCATTTTATGCTGTTGTTGATTGTGCAACACATGCATTCAGCATTGACAATGCTTCTGCTGTCTTCTTTTTGGAGCGTCAAATCGACCACCGATCCAACATAAAATAGACGTACAGACGGACTTCTATCAATGATTAGAAGTCCGTCTGTACTGGAAATATTTTTTATATTGTTTGTTTTAGGCTCGCCTATACGTAAGTATTATTGAAATCCGCAGCTTTATCAAGCCTACAATTGACTGGTTATTGAATCAACGTTTTCCAAGTGGCAATTTTCCATCGTCAATGGGTAGCGGTTCTGGCGACAGATTGGTGCAATGGTGTCATGGAGCACCTGGTTTTGTACCCTTGTGTACCCTGCCAACAACAACCTACAACGGCCAAGTCACACAACATTAACTATAATAATAAAGAAATCGCAGTAAGGAACCTTAGACTTGGCACGACTTTGTCTAGATTTCATTACTTTTTAGAGATAAACAAGCAGCTCCGTCGAGACTTGGCTAGTTTTTTACAGAATGTTTTTGGTGGGATTTCACTTCTTTTTGTAGAAACGTGGACATATTGATTTATTTTATTAGATTTTCTTATTTGACACAGATTTTTTCTCATAGTAGAAGGGGGCATTACCATATCTCTAATACAGCTGAGACCAGCTGAGGGTTCTTCATCAGATACTTCAGACCTTCGATTTTTGACATCAAATGAAGCGGCCCACCAAGTTGAACATTTTTTGTAAAGGCGGTATGTCGATCTCTAATAGTTTGGTTGGGCTCTTGTGTTTTCTAATCAGGGTCACCAGGTACTCCATATCTTCGATTATCCTAGTTTTTATAGTTTTCCCTTTATGTGACCATTAAACCCTAACTCTGTACCAAATTTCAGCTCTCGGAGTTTATGGGAAGTACTAGTTCTATTTTGATGATCATGAGTGAGTGTCATAAATGCGAAACTTTGCTTTCGCTTAACTTCGGAACTAAATGACCTACAGACTTGAAATTTTGGATTTTAAGTATGTGATTATAGCTTACTGGATGACGAAAATTTCTGCGTTCTGGTCTTATCCAGAGGTTCTCAAATAGGGGCCTGAAAATGCGGCGAAATGGTTCCAGTAAAGGATGGTACGGCAATGTTTGCTTCGCGCTCGACTTGGCGGGGGCACTGCCGTGCCCCCTGATATCTGACTATATTAATTGGCAGAGCTGCGATAGCCAGCGGAGCCACATTACCCTCAAAATTGCCGTTTGGGGTAGACTGATGTCATCCAGCTAGCGTTTAGACGGTAATAGTGAGAAACTCCAAAATCGACATACTAATAGCTAACATATTGTAGTTTTGTATCCTTTAATTTGATATTTAAATGTTCGTTGGTGAGGAAGAACGGTCCAAAATCGTTCCAATTAAAAAAAAAAAACATATGGGAAAACGTATGGCCGGCCACTCTGCAGTGCAGAGTCTGCACTGCACTCCCATCAACAGAAAAAGTAACAGCACTCGTCGCTAGATGTCGTACAGGGTTCCATATATTTAAAAAAAATTAAAAATAAAATATTTAAATATTTTTTAAATTTAAAAAATATCAGCTCTGCCTACACAGCTTGCTGTTATTTACTAGTGATAAAAATGCCTGGGATTGAGTCGATCCAATTATAATATAATTAATAAATTATGTAAATTTGTTTGGATACCAAAAGAGGGATGCCTGAGTTTTTTGGCAGTATCAGTGCTCACCTAGTCATGAACTGCACGGTAGGGAAAAAAATTGTGACGATTCCAAACAAATGTAGCCATTTTTACGGAATAAAAAGAATTTGACTTTGACTTTGAGAAACCGTTGATGAACAAGAAGATACCAAATTACTTCTGGAATACTTATCACCATCATCTGCCGGCGATGAACCTGCGGTAAGTAAACCATCATCATGTATTTTTGGAACTATCAAGTTGAAACCAAAATCAAAAAGTAATCCTGTTCTTCATCAATCACGACGCGGAGAACACAACTGGAGCTGGGAGCATTACAAGAAAAGGCTCTTACACAAATACAATACAATTTTGGCGTAATACTCGTACAAGGAGCTGCATGTGCGGAACTTACGATCGCGTCTTCGACGTCAAAATTGTTCCTTTTATTTGTAGTTCAAAATAATTGATAATATGTCATCAAGAACTTTGTAAAGATAAGGAAAAATAATTAACATTCAGTAATGAAGTGTGATTAAACGATGTAAAGTAAATAAACGAGGTATCTCACAATTTTTGTTTTTTTATGAAGGTACTTAATTAAAATAAAATTCCATGAGATCCATCTCTTTCCATGAGAGTATAGTAAACACACGCTTTGCTTTCAAAAAATATTGCATAATCCATTCTTTACATCCACTTAGGACTAGAGTTTCGGACAACCTAAAAGTTTAGGAATATTTTTATACAAACTCGAACCCAAACATCATATTTGTGCCCGAAGTTTGTATAAAATAATGAACTTTAGAAAATCCTATGTCATATCACCTCTATTAGGGCATCGAAACTCGGTTCAATTTTGAAAACCCGGGTTTTCGGGTCTAAGAGTAATCAAAACCCGGGTAGACCGGTTTTTTCGAGCATTTCGATCATTTTATTGTAATTTTTTAAAATACACTAATCTGCGTTTATATATCGATTTCCTACAATGAGTACAAAATATAAAGGTTGAGGAAGAATTTAAATAAATGAAACAGTACTTTACAAATTACAAAAACAGTTTTAATGTTTAAAAAAGTGATAAAGATTTATTTTTTCTTCAGAATATCTTAAAACTTAGTAAGTAATCTAGTCTTTTTTAAATCACAGACTTGCAGAGATTAGTTTTAACATTAAATGAATTATTTTGGTAACATTCACTTATTGTATTTAAAAGCTAATAAAAATAATATCTTCAAAAGACATTTTTGTAGTATCACAAATAATTTTAACATCAATAAAACTCTTCTTCGCATTAACAATTAAGTAACGAATAGTTCTAGTCTTCTATTCTACTATTCTAATATAATTTAAATTGCAGTCATTTGGTTAATAATCAGTTCTTTATCTAATTAACCAAAATACTAAGTAAAAAGTAGTTATGCATTTGACACATTATTTAAACAACATAGTTAAGACATACCCTCTGACCATCTGACCACTTTAGAAAAAAAGAGATATTCATATAAAATAATAACTAATACCATTTTGGATATACCACGTTTACGTTACGTAACATAAAATAACAGAAATCAGAACTGAATTATTAGAATTTCTTCTTACTTATGTAAAATGAACGTAAAAAAATTAGGGCATCCAAAGTTTTGTCACTCAAAGACGAACGCAATCTATTGCAGACAATTCCAGCCGAAGAAAATATACGCTCCGGCTCGACGCTAGTAGGTGGAATAGTTTTTAAATGTTCATATACCAGCGACAGGTAACGCCCTCGCTGTCGCGTACCGCCATTCTCGAAGAGTGCCATTTCTACCCTCACAGTAGTAAGCAAATCGTCTGATGGACAAGCTGATCCAGTTTCAGGAGCAGTATTATCAGTAGCAACAGCTTGACTTAACTGTCTGTTCAGTTCCTCTTCATTTGTCAAAGTAGTCAACTGAATGTCAATTTCTCGCAGGTCTTGGTCTGGCGCTGGCAAATTTTCAAGAGGTATATTTTGTTTTTTGGTTGTGCGTTTAATCAGATTAACAATTTCGTTTAGCATTTCATCACCTGTAGGCCGATAAAAAACAGTTTTTTCTTCATTTTGAATGTTCTCAAAATATTTACCCGGATTAGTCAAGTACTGTAGTGTTGCTGCTTGAGTTAGTCTTCTTTTTGCGTATCGTTTGCTCAATGCAGTTGCCATTTTGTTACTTAGTGGTGTCTTCATTTCATCCATTTTCTTCAATGCAAATTTTAGAGAAACATCAGCTGTAAGTAATGTAGCATCGCGTCGACATAGCGCCTCGACGACAGTTTTAATAACATCCAATATTTTATGGATCTCATCTATATTTCTCCAGTCATCATCAGTAAATGCAATGTCTGTTTTTAAATCAATTAAAGCTTTTGTAATAGATATTTAAATTTTAGAAACCGACCTAACATGGCAGAAATGCTACTCCAGCGCGTTTTCCCATCTAACAGCAGGGAGTACTCCTGTCCAAAATCAGCTCTGACATGTTTTTGAAGGATGTCATCGTTTTTTGTCGGAGAGTTCTTGAAGATTTTTACCACTTTTCGTACTTTTGATAGCATATCGTTGTATCTAAAAGACTGTGAACTGAAAGACTCCATAAACGAGGATTCATTATTAAATTCAACACCATCCTCGTCATTGTCTGTAGAAATCGTGTCGCCGTTAAATTCTACAGTTCGCAGTCTTTGATCCAATACCGATAAAGGCAAATCTTCATCCTCGTCAAGTTCGGCAAGCTGAGCGACGTTTTCCTCGAAGCCGGCATTGCGTTTGTACATTACGTCCACAATTGCCAGCTGAACGGCATGAGCGATGCATAGCTGATGGTATGACTTAAGGGACTTCCCTAATGCAACCATTAGGCTGCAATCGTCTGTGGTTTGAGCGACGATGTCATTTGTTAGAGATACCCCATATTCGTCCAACTTGGCCTCAATCAATTGTACGCATGAGGCTGCATTCATGGACCCGTGAATGCGTATGAGACCTAGATTTCGAAAACTGCTATCCCTTGCAAAATTTGGTGAATGTAAAGTGAGCCCTATATATCTTCTATTTTTATTGGATGTCCATTCATCGAATGATATCGAAAACTTCTTTTCATCTGACAGTATAATTTTTATCTCGTTGATTATTTCTAGCTTCCTTTTATCAAAGTCTTTGAGAATTATGTTGCGAACGGTATCAGCAGTAGTGGGTAATTTGTTGCCGGTCTTTTCAAAAAGGTACTTTAAATCTTGAGATTTTGAGAACGTTCTAAGAGGAATTCCATCAACTGCAGCCATACGAGACACCATAACCTGCATACTTGGGTTTGCATCAGTCTCAAAATAGTGTGTCAACTTAGTTTTCTTTTTTGGCGCTTCGGGAATTTCTTTTGAAGAAGATGCACTACCTTGAGCTGTTGTTTCGATTGTTGAATGCCTTGCAGCCTCTATATCAACCGTGTGAATATTCTTTAAATGTCTTAGTAGACTGCTAGTACTACCACCGGCTGATTTCAATACTTTTTGGCATGTTTTACATTTAGCTTCATTTTTGTTTTTGTTTCTGAGAAAATAGTGCCAAACAGATGTGTTGTCTCCTTCCTTACTAGTTACTACTCCAAAATCCATATCTCATTGATTTATGGTCAAAGAAGGGGATTCATCTGAAAGGAAACTTAGTTTTATTATAATAATAGCAATCGTATTTTTTCACGATGTAATGCTTATAGGCAACGGCTGCGAGGCCGTACCTATTCATGGTTAGTTAGCGCTAGTATTACATTAAAATATTAGCAATAAAAATCGGATATAAATACCAAAAAAAAAGTTCAAATACATTTAAAAAAAACACCATAAAAATAGCGCGACGAGTGGCGGACGACATCACGTCAATATATCAAATAATTGGATTAGTTACACTAGAATCCTAGAACAACAAGCTAAAACTGTAAGTTACGTTTTATTGAATAACAAAATTAATTTAGTAGATACTCACCTATGAAGAGCGTCACCAAACACTACATATAACACTCCTCACGTTCACGCCGCCCGCGCTGGCGCGTCGAATACTTATGGCAGACTGACTAAACAAAATGGCGGAGGTATTCATCACCCGCGCAACGCGCGACGAGCTTCGCTACACTCTCCCCTCTCCACTGCTCCACACTTCACCCCATTCATGTCCTGAGATGGACGCGCGCGTTCCATTTAACTTGCATGGCTTGTTTTATTGGTAGAAACGAAGCTACTTTTTACGTAATAAATAATAATTTATCAAAGCGTGTTTTTATTCCATTTGCTTATAATTGCATTCGAAGTGGCTTAAACTTAATAAATAACAAAAACAAAAGTATTAAAAAAACCCGAGTTTTAAAAATCAAACCCGGGTTTTTTTGTTATCCTCAGAACCGGGAAAACCCGGGTTTTTACGGTCCGGGTAAACCCGGGCTCGATGCCCTAACCTCTATACACTGAACCCTTTTAGAACTATGTTGCGATTTATAAGCCATAAACTCTATGTATTATTCTTTTAATAAAACCCGTAAAAACAGGGGCCCTGAATGTGTCTACATAAGTAAAATATATTACGTATATGTCAATATACATATATTTAGGCCAGGGATTCCGATATTACAAATGGGTGACCTAAATTGAGTCAGTTACCATGTTCATGTATTCTGGCGTCGTTGGTATAATTACGTAGTTTAATGCTACACGTGTATAAAACGTACTAATAAATGAAATGTAAAATTGGACACTAACAACTGTAACCTTGTACTGATGCCGAAAATGTGGCCGAAAGCTTGGGTTACACCTTTTACAAAGCAGGTAAGCACTAGAGGTAGATAGTTAAACATATTATAGGTATATCTTCTTATTCCTAACGTTATTCCCAATAAAGGATTGGTAGGTTTCGCTACCTAAGCCTGCCCTCAGACTTCCACAACCAGAGGGGGGAAAAAATCATTTTTAGGTTAGGTCACACGTGTTTCAAAATATAACTCCTTTAATTATGTGATAATTACATTTCATATGTGGGTTTTTAAAATATCATAACTGTCACAAACACCAAAGCTTTCAGAATATCAAAAATGATGTAGGAATCTGTGGTGTTCTGTTGTTTTGTAGTATTTTGTGGTGGAGTGCAGTGTAATCCGAATCAGATAGTATAGTCTATGCCTATCTCGACGTCGCATGCGATGATATCACTGACCGATGCAGTGAGCCACAGTGAGGGTTCTGTGGGTTAGTAATCTCTTCCACCCTTTTTTCAAACGCAGCCTCGGTATTTTCAGGGTTCATAAATTCCTGTGGGTTTGTCTTTCATTAAAGGAAAAAAAAAATAATTTGCAAGATGCCAGGTGAGAACTGTAAGGAGGGCGACTCGCTAATTTTACCTGTAATCATCTTTTGCACTTGAGTTCTGCCCTTTTTTACTTGTGACCCGGTCCAGAGAAGACTTGTGATAATTGTTGGCAACCCTAAGCTTCCACATCGGATTGAACCCCTAATTTTGCATCTCTTTGTTTGCTTGTGTTTTAATTATTCAACATGATGTCAACGCCCTCGTTTTACAACCACACCACTCGCCGGCGGCCGGAAGTGAATCGTTATACACTGGAATCGCAATGGTCGCTTACTGTATGGTGCCAGAGAAGTTTTCTACTGAGAACTTATAAGTTGAGACTGAACTCTCTGCCTAGGGTTACCCTAGGAGAAGTGAAGAAGTTTTTACAGGATCAGCAACGCACGAGTTTTGCAAGTGTTCATAGTAACTACTTACAGTCAGGCAGACCGTACGGTTGTTTGCTCCTTGGTAGTATAAAAAATCTACACTGCACTAGCTGATCAAGTTCGAGCATGTAACAGGTAGATTGTTTAATATTTATCTACACATTCAGACGAGGTAATGATCGCTCAGCACAGACTATCTGTCCTTAATAATCTTTAATTTTACGATTTGATATCATTATTGTACCAATATGCTTATGTAATTTTATTTTGTAATACATAATTGACAATTTTAAAAGAGACCTATATTGGCAAGTTTCTTTCAGCATTTCTTCTTAGCCAATGGTCACTTCCGAAATGCTAGTACATTAAAAAAAAAAAGGAAAAAAGTTAAATAAGAGAATTAAACAAGTTACAATAAGATTATATTTAAAAAAAAAAATGTAAGACGTGTCTAAGTGCCCGCGAGGGCCCAATGGCAAATAAAGAATTTTTATCTTTTTTATCTTTATCTTTATCTTGAATCATTACATCTCGTTTTAATCGATCTCATCGGGGAAGTTTCGGGAACCTAATATATTGCACTAGACTCGACTCATATCGACCTATCGGATGGAGTCACCTGTAGAACTTGAAGCTAGCAGCGTTGCTTGAGTTATATATAGCGTACACTTCAAATCGTTCAACCGCACTTTCAAATCGGAAGATTCTCATACCTGGTAAACGCAGCGATTGAAGTTTTTGTTTAATCGATTCGCATGAAGACGCTTCTGCATGTGCGCAGTAGTATAGAAGGCTCCTTATACACTACAATGTCTAATATATGCAAGCGTAAGCTATGCAAAACAACTTCTTCGAAGTATCATGTGCATTCTTGTAATTTACTTCCACGTTTCCATATTGATAGACACAACAATTCTTAATTATGTTTTCAATGACATTAACATAATTGAAATAATGAAACGAGTTCAAAACAAAGCCCGGGGCAGTCCGTTCGATATCTGATTAATTTTCACCGAAGTGATTTAGTATTTTAACCATGCATCCTCTTTCGTCGAGATCATCATTACACCACTTAAACAATGATCTCCTAATGTCAGTGTTATTTATTTCATAATGAGGATATTATGGTAAACACTTATAGGGTTACGGGAGAATAAAAAAGATAAGTTTCTTAAAAAATAACAATATTATAACTAAATTAAAAATTTATATGAAACAAGAACGGATTCGGACATCGGACAAGGATATCTTGTATCTGCAAAGGGGTACTCTGAAGAGAGAGAAGAGTATGGAATGGAGAGACCTTGGCACTAATTGCACACGCCTGTGTTTTCTTGTTATTGATCTCAACCAAGTTGTTGGAGCTTCATCGAGAAACGCGATCCATCACCTGGTCGAGCTCAACGACAAGTGCACGTCTTTTATCCTCTACTTCGGCCTGGCTATGTTTCTAAACTTCAGTTGAATTGCGTGTTATTAATACTCGATATCAACATTGTTCTAGTGTTTTGTAACTGCTGGAGCTTCACTGAATTTTTTGGGTCACGGACTCGACATAGGCTATGTTATTGTGTTGATTGCGGAACTGAAGGCTTCAAGAAACATGCGTAGCGACGATGCCGTAATTTCCTGGATTGGTAAGTTATTATTTTATTCGTTACGTATGAATGGATTGAAACAACATTTATGTATTGAAATTCTTGCTTATTCTGAAAGCCGTCAATATCTCTAGTCTATTTCAATATCACTATTACACAAAATTGTAGTTTCAATTATTATGATTTCAGCATCCATATCAACTGTTGCGGTAATTTTTGGAGCACTGACAGTGTCACCTGTGGTCAGAAAATACGGCAGGAGATATGCCAACTTCATCAGTGCATTAATGATGACCTTGGCTTGGTTTGGTCTCGCCCTGAGCGACGGTCTTATTATTCTATTTATCCTAAGATTTATTCAGGGTTTCTCAATGGGATTTACTGGATATGTCGGTGCAATATTAATAGGTGAGTACACCTCACCAAGACTCCGAGGAGCATTCTTGTCAACGATAACACTGACAATAGTCATTGGCATATTTTTAAGTCATACATTAGGAGCCTTCCTATCACGGAAGCTATGTGCATTGGTGTGTGCTATGATAGGAGTTATAGACGTTATAGTGATTTACTTTTCACCAGAAACACCAAGTTTTCTAGCATTTCAACATAGATACGATGAGTGTAGAAAGGTGTTTCGCTGGTTAAGAGGTTTTGAAGAAGAAGATGAGTTGAACGCATTAGTTCAAAGACATCTAACGAATGAAGAGAATGAAAATAAAAGGAGAACAGAGAAATATAGCTTCAGAGCGAAGATATCCTCTGTCATAGGTATTGTAAAAAAGAAAGAGTTCTATAAAACAATAGCTTTGCTAATGAGCATCGATTCCTGGAGTGTATGGTTTGGGATGGTTGTATTGGATACATACGCGCTAGATATATTCAATATTGTTATAGGTAACGACGTTAATTTTGCTGCGATGATAGTATTTTTGGGAATCCAAAGAATGATAACCAATGCTTTAGGTATTATTGTATTCCGGCATATGAACAGGCGTAAGATATTTAAAATAACGACATTTTTAATGGTGTTATGTTTGGTTACAACGGGCTTATACGTGTACGGCAAAGCACACAAACTCCTTCCTTTCGATCATCCCTCTATTGGCATATGTCTAATTCACTTACAAAGTTTCACAAACGCTGTGGGTGGAATGCCATTTCCAAATGTTATACTTGGTGAAATCACTCCGTTACAGTATAGAGAGATCTGTGGAATGCTTTATTTAATATTTTGTTCAGTAAGTATGTTCATTATGACAAAATTAGCTCCTTTGATCTTTCATACTATTGGGCTACATAGTTTATATTTTATATTTTGTGGTGTGATTTTATTAAGTACCGTTTTACCATGGATCCTTTTGCCCGAAACAAAAGATAGAACGTTGCAAGAAATTGAAGATATGATGTTCAGAGATAATTCACGAAACGATGCAAAAGATGCTGTTGCTCTGCACTTTATTTCACTTTTAGATAGAGATGTAAAAGATGTTAAGTAAATTGTATTGTTTTTATTCCTTTTAATTTTTCATTCCTTGAGTTTACACTCCGACCGACGAAGATACGCCAGAGACGAGGGCCCTGATCTACTCTCTGGCGCACTCGGGTACCTGTGGTGTCGTTTTACGCACCAACCGCTCGCCACAAGCTGCCCTACGGGGTTATATTATATTTATTGTTAAAAATACAATAACAATATAAATCAAAATACAGGAAATAGTTGAGAAAATGCTAGATTGAGTATAGTCTTTACACGAACTACAATGATAAAGTAAAAGGAATTAATAGAAATGGTAATAAATACACCGTATTGTACTTGATTACAATGAGTGGTGTAATTTATAATCAATTTTCCATGTGTCGAGTGTGAGAGTGACTCATTGTAATCACATTATTGGGTATTGTTCTTTTGTATTAATCAATAGGGGAAGTCCGAGATATTTTATAATACAGTTTATCAGAAAATTATGTGACAGTACAGAGATAATTTCGAAGATTGTGTTGGTGTAGTATTAGGTATATACCTGACCTGATCGGTTGCCACCCCTGTTCTTCAAACTTACTGCTGAATCAATTAATAAGCCTCTTTTTATCCTATACAATAAAAGTCTCCGAGAAGGTATACTACCTCAGTGTTGGAAGATTGCCAATGTTACACCTGTGCATAAAAATGGTTCTAAAATTGATGTAACTAACTACCGTCCTATATCATTATTATCCACTCCATCGAAAACTCTTGAGAAATTAGTACACAATGCGGTTTATCCCATAATAAACCATGTCATAATTCCTGAACAGCACGGATTTGTAAAGAAGAGGTCTACTGTCAGTAATCTTATAGTTTATACACATTTTTTATTTGAGAGTTTCGATGCTTGTAAACAAACAGACGCCATTTATACAGATTTTTGCAAGGCTTTCGACAAAGTTGACCATTTGTTATTATTAAAAAAACTGGCTTTTAACGGGATCCGAGGAAATCTGTTGCGCTGGTTCTCATCCTATGTTATAAATAAAGTTCAGACTGTTGTGATCAATGGATTTACATCTGATCCAGTACTGGTTACATCTGGGGTACCCCAGGGATCCATATTGGGTCCGCTGCTGTTTATAATATTCATAAATGATATTAATAGTTGTTTCCAGAACGCCAAATTTCTTTTATATGCTGATGATTTGAAGGTTTATCTAAACGTTGATGACTATAACGATTGCATAAAGTTACAAGATGATCTGGATAGATTATCTAATTATTGCGTGCGGAATAAGCTACATCTCAGTCTTTCTAAATGCAAATATATTGTATTTACAAAGAAAAAACACGTTTTAAACTACCAGTATCGACTTTGTGGTGCTCCACTTGCTCGAGTGTCTCTAGTGAGGGATCTGGGTGTATTGCTGGATTCTAAATTGCATTTTGAAGCGCATGTTGACTATATTACTAACAAAGCCTATCAATTGTATGGATTTGTCCTGAGAGCGTGTACCCCCTTTAAACATTCTACTACTTACCTACTTTTATTCAAGTCTCTAATTCGGGCACAACTCGAGTATGCTACGGTTATTTGGAATCCTTTTTATGATAAATACAGCGATAGTATAGAATTGGTTCAACGCAAATTTCTCCGTGTTATCGATTATAGGTGTCATCGTAGTAGATCTTCGTATGATATTTTATTAGATAAGTTTAACATTCTTTCGCTCTACAAGAGACGATTGCTCATGGATCAGATGTTGTTGTACAATATATGTTGCAACAAATTTGATTGTGGTGACATTAATAACCAAATTTACTATCGGGTGCCAAGCAGAGCGGGCCGTACGTGCAGCACTATGACTTTTCGTCTTTTTGCACCCAAAGAGTGCAGAACGAATGCGGGTGAGCGTGCTCCTTTAAGGCGTATCATGAAATCATACAACGACTGCTTTAAACATGTTGATTTATTTGCACTGTCGCCAGCATTGTTTAAGAAGAGTATTTTAGACTTTCTGACTGAGTAATGTGAGCTCAATGGTATCTGCAATTTGATTTGGTCTGCTTTGTGTGATTCCGACACTGAAGTTCCTACTTACATATTTTTATGATAATTTCTGTAGTGGTAAACTGACTCACACAACTGCTTATTAAAGTAAAATGAGGATAATGGTGCTGATTGTGCAACCACTCAAATATTAGTGTAATGTTATTAAGTAATCTTCTGTACAATTGTTTGTTATCCTAAATAAAATAAAATATAAAAAAAAATCCGGTTATAGATTTATAATATATAATAATATAATCGCCTGTAGTTATGGGAGTCCCACAGGGGTCAATTCTAGGTCCATTCTTATTTTTAGTATATATAAATGACTTACCTTATTATGTAAAGGATAAACATGAGATTGTATTGTTTGCGGATGATACCTCTTTGACATTAAAAATTAATAGACAGTTAGGTAATTATGACGAAGTTAACGATGCTCTCTCTAAAGTTATGCATTGGTTTAATGTTAATAATCTGCTTTTAAATGATAAAAAGACTAAAGTAATTAAGTTCTCAACACCTAATGTAATACAGGTGGCTACCAATGTACATGTTAATGGAACTAATTTAGCCCCTGTGGAGACAACTGTGTTCTTGGGTATAACAATTGACTCCAAACTACAATGGGGCCCACAAATTGAAAAATTATCAGGAAAACTAAGTTCTGCAGCCTATGCAGTGAAAACTATTAGACGGCTCACTGATGTTGATACGGCTAGAATAGTTTATTTCAGCTACTTTCATAGTATTATGTCATACGGAATTCTTCTTTGGGGTATTATTGGGACATTAACACCATCTTTTTATTGCAAAAGAGAGCCATAAGAGCTATCTACAAACTTGGTCCCCGGGAGAGCCTTAGAGAAAAATTCAAAGAAATAAATATTCTAACAGTCGCATCGCAATATATCTATGAAAATCTTTCGTATGTCCATAAAAACATACTCATTTTGTAAAAAGAGTGATACTCATAGCATAAATACTAGATATAAGCATAATCTTGTGTTACATGCAAGCCGTCTCCACAAAATAAGTAATTCTTTTATGGGGCAATGTATACGGTTCTATAACAAACTTCCCTGCAATATAAGAGAATTGTCAATAAACAAATTTAAAACTACTATTAAAGCCAAATTGTGTAGCAGGGCATATTATAAAGTATCTGACTATATTAATGATAAAAATGCCTGGGATTGAGTCGATCCAATTATAATGTAATTAACTTATAATGTAAGTGTGTAATAAATTATGTAAATTTGTTTGGATACCAAAAGAGGGATGCCTGAGTTTTTTGGCAGTATTTTTATCAGTGCTCACCTAGTCATGAACTGCACGGTAGGGAAAAAAAATGTGACGATTCCAAACAAATGTAGCCATTTTTACGGAATAAAAATATTTTGACTTTGACTTTGACTTATAAGAAAACATATGGCACTTGCAATTTCGCTATCGAAATGATACTTTTATTTAACTTTAATATTTATTAATATCACTATCTCTGACGAGCTCGGTGGCGTAGTGGTGAAACGCGCTGTTACGCTACTTTGATACCGACGCTCGTGTACAAACACAGTACAAACATTTGTGTGCATGAACAGACCCATATGGGTCTGGGTATCTGGTATTTTCTATGTATAATAAGTATGTATTTACAAAAAAAAATGTATTTACGCATGTTTATCAGTTGTCTAGTACCCATAACACAAGCTTCGCTTACTTTGGGGCTAGATGGCGGTGTAATTTGTTCGACAATATTTATTTATTTATTATTTATCACAACATGGTGCAGTCGAAGTCGGAGGATATAAGCGTCGTCGGAGCCATTAGTCTCTTCTACTTTGTGCTGGGAAGAAAATACTTATAGCAGAAAATTTGAAGTTTTTGGAGCACAGCACGTGCTTGCAGCAGAGATTGCGTTACACGAGTTATACTTAATGTATTATAAGCTTTCATAGCACCTACCTGTTGGGGCATATGACTGTATACCTCCTTTATGGTTATAGTTATATAAAAAGATAAAAAAGTTAGAACTTTGAAATTAGACAATAGTAGAATTCGTTAATTGTGTGTAAAATTTACAGCATCAGTAACAAATATGAAACTTTGATATAGTTCTCTGTACATATTTGATAGAAAGTTGCGGTTGATTTGTTCAAGTATGTATGTATATATAGGTATATCTTCACGCCAAGTCCCTTGGGGGGTAGGCAGAGAGAACCTAGCGCCATAAGACGCGGTCATTACACACTTCACTCGCTTTTTTAACATTCATAGCTCTTTTCATTCACGCTCGCCGGTTCCTAAGGCTCTTGACATCACCTTCTGATAAAACACGACCAACTTGGTCACGGTAGGTAGGTCTAGGTCTCCCTCGGCTCCTACATTCTACTACCTTCCACTTTCGCATTGTATATCTGTTTCGTCATTCTTTCATCCTGCATTCTTTCTACATGTCCGAACCAACGGAACATGCCTCTTCTTATATTAATACCGATGCTCTCTTTCAAACCAACTCTGTTTCTAACATCATCATTACGAATACGGTCTACAAGTGTTCCTCAAATTTTGCGCAACGCTGGCATTTCGATCGCGTTTATCCTACTTTCATGCTCTCTCTGCCATACCTAGCTCTCGCTTCCATAAGGAAGCGTTGGGACTAGCACTGCATTGCGTATAGCGAGCTGTGCTCAAGTTTGGCTCAAGTTTCTACTGCCAAGAAGTTTTCCCAACGCTCCATTCACAATATTCCCTGCACTCACTCATCTTTCCTCATCTGCGGTGTATCTTCAATCCCTACAAAAGCGCATCCATAATATACGATCTCACGCGCTTGTTTCAACACTTCATCATCAACCGTAATCCTTACATTGGTTCCGGTTTCTTCTCTTTCAAATACCATCTTTGTTTTCTTCGCATTCAATAGTAAGCCTTTCTCCATACATTCGTCGTTCAACATTGTGACCAGTGTTTGCAGTTCAGATGGTGTTTCTGCTAATAACACGGCATCGTCTGGACACAGCAGATAATTCACCACTAGGTCACCGATGCGCAATCCCACATTCGTCGACCTAATTCTCTGCAGACAACTTTCCTCAAATTTGGATAATAATAAGTTCTGTATAGGAGTATTATTGGATCTTGCCAGGGCTTTTGACACTGTTTCCGTTCCAATATTACTTAAGAAACTTGAAAACCTGGGTATTCGCGGTATTGCTCTTTCGTGGTTCGAAAGCTACCTATTGGAGCGGAAACAGTATGTCCGTGTTGGTAATATGTCGAGCAATCTCTGTACAATAAATATTGGTGTCCCACGGGGAAGTATCCTTGGGCCTACCTTGTTTATAATATACTTAAACACAGTCCATAATCTACCGTTGAGAAATGCAGAAATAATTTGTTATGCGGACGATACTGCTATAGTTTTTCATGGGTTAAATTGGTTAGAAGTTACTGCTTACGCAGAACATGGAATGCGTCTAGTCTCCAATTGCTTACAAAGGAACCTCCTCACCCTGAATACACAGAAAACTAAGTTTATTTGCTTCCACAAGACTTCAGCTTCCGCCATACCTACAACTCTGTCTATGCTCAAAATTCATAGCTGCAACGATGCCCACCCACCCGGGAGCCTGCAACTGCGTAAGCATGCAGAGATCTGATAACATTAAGTATCTCGGTGTGTTACTAGATCAAAACCTAAATTTCAGTGCACACTTTAATGTTTTATCTTCACGTATACGCAAAACTATACACATTATGAGAAAATTGCACAAAGTTGTTGATTTCTAAACACTGCGGTCTATCTACTTCGCGATTTGCCAGTCTCTCTTAACATACTGTATTCTTGGATGGGGCGGCGCAAATAAAACAGTAATGTTATTTCTTGAAAGGGCCCAAAATATTGTTTTAAAAACTATGTTAAAAAAGCCATTCCGGTATCCTATGGTCTATGTGTATAAAGACAGCGGTGTTTTGACTGTGCGTCAACTTTTTATTCTAAAAGCATCCTTAATGGTTCATAAATCAGTAATTATCTCCAGTGACTACCAGCATATGCTATCCCGACGAATATTTAAAGTAACGAACATAAGTGTAAAAACTACATTTGCGAAAAGACTCCCACCGTTCCTAACAACCTATGACTATAACAAAGTTGTCAGGCATTGTGATATAAAAAATTGCTCAATACGCCAAGCTCAAGTAGTGGTAAATAAATGGCTTACATCACTAACGTATGATTGCACAGAAACACTGCTTCATCCAATGTCGTAATGGTCACCTTATGCTATTCGTGTAATTTAATATTTAAGTTTAAGTATTTACATCTACCTATTTAGCTATATTTATATATGTATATACAGACACATAAGCATGTATACTTAGTTTACTTA
The DNA here is from genome assembly GCA_947507595.1 of Pyralis farinalis. NCBI lineage: Eukaryota > Metazoa > Arthropoda > Insecta > Lepidoptera > Pyralidae > Pyralis > Pyralis farinalis. Next base: position 32,663,279 of record OX382277.1, on the reverse strand, counting down.
CATGAAACACAGCGATAATAATAAATAAATCCATTTAGTACGAGTATCATACATACAATTATGGTTCCCTCTGCCTAACCCGCTGGGGATCTGGCGTGAACATACACATATATACATTCTCAATATTCCATTCTGTATACGGAGGTTAATATTTCTTTTAGAACTTTCATATCGGCACCCACAACACAGATCACTCTAGTGTGGGTACTATTGGACAATGATATACCGATAATTCTTACAACACAACAGCAGGGAATATTCATTTGTTATCTACCTTCATAATTTACATTACCTGGGTAGGTAATGTAGTAGGTACTAGAAACAAACTACAAGCGGAAACTGAATGTCTCATTTATTACGTAAGTAGGTATAGTATAATAAGTTACATTGTATGTCAAACGTAGTTAATATTGTAACCTGTTTTTGTTGTTGTAAATAAATATTTTTGTATTTTTTTGTTTTTGTAACTATCGAGATACAGGGTAAACAGCCTAGCAGATAGCATGCAATCTTGTTTGACACCAATTTTGACATCAAACCATGGTGACATGCCACCTATTCGCACACACGCTGAGCAATCCTTGTAAGTGTCAGAGCACGGAGTAGTGAACGGTCAATTCCATATGTAGGCAATATGTCCCACAGTTCCTTTCGCACAACCTTGACAAATGCTTTCTCAAGACCCACAAAACCGCTGAAAACGTACTGTGGGCCAATTCTGCTAAATAACTGCAACTGCACGTTTACGCCGTCACTTGAGTCGTGCAGGAATAGTGCAGTGCCGATAGGTGTATTCTACAAAAATTTCCTGCACTGCAACTTCGCTGGAACTGCGCGTATGCTGCACTGCAACGGCACTGCAACTACGCTGCAACTGTGCGTATCCTGCAAGTAAACTACTTAAAACCTGAAATGTTGCCATATTTCAATCTAATAAAACTGAATTTTTATTTAATGTTGACTCCTATAGTTTCACTATTGACCTTGGTTGCCGGAGTGGAGGTATTTCTAACCGAAAAGCAGCTTTACTTAATTATATTTATCCACAAACATCTCCCAAAACAAAGCAAATATAATTCACCGCCTCAGAATATTAATTTCACTTCGCAAAAGTTGCTCAACGTTAACAAAACTGCAAGTTTATTCCTTCAAAACATCTGTCACCGGTATACAAATGTCAAAACAATTTATCAGAATACGATTATATTGCAGGAAACGTGCAGTTGCAGTGCAGGGTTTTTAACAGAATAGCGATTCATTTACTGCAACATTCCTGCAACGTCGCTGCTGTCAGATCGTTTAACAAAATACCGAAACGTCAAAATGTCCGCATTTTGACACACGCCGCGCTGCAGTGCAGTTGCAGTTTTTAGTAGAATCTGCCCACTGGTCTATGGCCAGTTGATTCTCCACGATATTGCGAAGTGAGAAAACTGGATCCGTACATTCCCTTCCATTTCCGAATCAGACCCTGTGCCTCCCACAGTATTTCATTGGATGCCACCCTCATTCTCCTATCAATCGCCTTTCCATATCCACTTTTGCTGCTAAGCTGATCACACTGATGGCCCTATAACTGGCGCGGTCCATGAGTGACCCCTCGCCTTTATACAAGGGCACGATGACTGCGCGTCTCTAGTCCATTGGGACCCTTCCAGTTCTCCAGCATAGGTTGCATAAGTACCAGAAGGTGTCCCGGACATAAGTGCCACCTAGTTTGACGAAAAATGCAAGATCATCTCAGCTGTACTCAGATCAATTCCCGCTGATTTTCCATTTTTCAAGCTTCGTATCGACCATTTGATCTCATCCATTGTTACGCCTTCGTCGGACGTCGACGTCAACGTAAAGTAAGCATCAGACTCACTCTCATTGTCAGCGTCCGAGGCATACTCATACATTTACTCAAAATATTCATTCCACCGTTTTAACACTTCCGAGTGTTCGCAAGAATGACACCAGCTTTAGACTTTATATTATCCATTCTGGATGCCGACGAAAAATGCAAGACTTCTTTACCTCTCTCCAAGAGTTTAGTATTTGCCCCCAAAGTTTTTCGTCAGCCTCTCTTCCACATTCATAATTTGTTTTTCACGCTTCTCTTTCACGAAAGCCTTGGTTTCATTCTTGCATAGACGGTACATTTCTTTCTTTTTTTCTTTCATATTTTAATTTAAGGGCAAAGATGATACATAATCTAGCCACGCTTTCCTCTTTCTTGCTACGGAGGATTCAACCTCCGCATCCCACCAGGCATCTCCTTTCACTGTTTTATGACTCTTTGCGCATCCACATGCTCCTTTTGCACTATCCACCATTCTTTGTTTCAAAACTTTCCAACAATCATCCACATCTGAGTCCGAAAGGCTTGCATTTGCAAGTCTTTCACTTACCAATTCCACATAACGTTCTCCTTACACTTTCATCTTGCAATTTTTCGCTCCTTATCCTTTCTTGATCTTCGAAAGGGATACGCACTCGCCAGTGCCTCCACTTCCTGAAAAGTCCCACCATGTCTTACCACCAGGTAGTAGTCCGTCTCAAGAGTAGGATCTCTAAAGGGTCTTGTATCCCAAAGCATTTGACCACTTCTTGTGGGTCATCAATTTTGTTACCGTCTATTTGTAATTTCTTTCTGCCTGTATTTGGTTTTGCCTGTTTCTAATTGCGGAAGACCAGTACGGATTTCAAAAGCATAAATCTACAACACTTGCTACATACGCACTCATGACAGCTACTTTAACAAATATAAATAATAAAAATTTCACTACTGCAGTATTTTTTGACTTATCGAAAGCTTTCGATGTTGTGTCACATAAAATACTTTTAAACAAATTAGAATTAATTGGAATTAGAGGACCTACACTTGATTGGATAGCGTCTTACCTAAATAACAGATGTCAACGTGTCCTGATTACAAAATTAGATAAAAATAGCGAAATAACGACATACTCATCTAATTTTAGACATAATAAATATGGAGTTCCACAAGGGAGCGTATTAGGCCCTATTCTATTCCTTTTATAAATAAATGATTTGCCTTATATTACAACTCATAAATGCACACTTTTCGCTGATGACATATCTGTTGTTGTTGCGACAAATAAAATAAATATGACCATTAAAGACCATGAAGATGACGTAAATAAAACTATTAGTGACAATTCAATGGCTTGACATAAATAATTTAAAAATAAATGTAATTAAAACTAACTGGATTCACTTTAATAATTATAAAAATGAAATGTTTAATCTGAATATTCATTACAACAATGTACCAATTGACATGGTAAAAGAGACAAAATTTCTAGGACTAACGATAGATCAGCAAATGAACTGGAAATCTCAAATTGAAAAAGTATGTACCAAAATAAATAAATTCATTTATGCTCTTAAACAAGTGAGTAATGTTACTGACAAAAAGACAGCACTTACAGCTTATCACGCGTATGTTGAGTCTACCTTGCGCTATGGCTTATTAATTTGGGGCAATGGTACCAACATCGGTAGAGCTTTTATTGCGCAAAAAAATGCATTAGATCGATGTACGGTCTTCCACCAGATGTGTCGTGTCGATCACGATTTAAGGAACTTGGATTATTAACCCTTCCGTCTCTTTATATATATGTCATGGGCGTATTTATAAAAGAAAATAGTAAACTTTTTAAGAAAGCTAGTGCTTTATATGCTACAAACCATAGAAACCCTAACAGACTAGTATTTGACATAACTCCAACTATGAGTCAATATACCAAAAGCTGTTTAGGTATGTCTATTAAAATCTATAATAAAATTCCGGTTGACATAAAATGTAGTAATAATAATTTATTAAAAAAAAATTATATAAATGGTTGTTAGATCAAGAATATTACAATATACAAGACTTTTTGACATGAAATGATTATTTGTAGCTATTGGACATTTGCTGTTAATGAATACTCTTTACTTGACATTACAACCTATTATTCTAATATTAATATTGACATTGAAGCAGTTGAAGCGTATTTCTATCGAATAGACCTAATGGATAATTATTTTAATAATTTAGTACACTATATTTTGCCTCTAATTTAAAATCACTTAAACAATGTATTTGCATGCCACTGACTTGGCAAAACATGTATGCTCTACTGATTATTTGTCAACTTTCACACCGTGTTTTGTGCAAATAAATATTTATTATTATTATTATTATTCATTTATTTAATTATTCTCTTATTAGTTACATTTTTAAATATAAAATATATAAAAAAATACATTTAAAAATATAAAAAACAGAATTCCCCCGATAGCGGGAACAAGGTCCAAACTATCGGTGGTCAAGATCACAGAGACAGAAACCTCCTCACAATACGTGCCGTCGCAAGGAGAACTGCCTTCTGTATCTGGCGCTTGATCCAGCTTCCCAACTCGAGCCTCTTAAGATGTTGGTCGAGGCTTTTCGCTATTAAACCATTGGCCGTCACAACGATCGGAACAATAATTGTTGAATCGACATCCCACATGTCGGTAATCTCGTGAGCTAAATCAAGATATTTTGTTTGTTTATCTTTTTCACCTTTCACAAGATTACCGTTATGTGGAACAGCGATGTCAACAATCACTGCTTGCCGCGTTGATCGATCTATTAATACAATATCAGGTTTATTAGCTACAACAGTCCTGTCAGTAATAATAGATCGATCCCAGTATAATGTGGCATGGTCATTCTGGAGAACTGCTTCGGGCATATACCTGCAATATGGTACTTCATTAACCACAAGACTATATTTCAAAGCAAGTTGCTGATGGATAATCCTAGCTACTTGGTTGTGTCTGTGCAAATACTCGCCGTTAGCAAGATGAGAACAACCGGAAATAACATGCCTGATGGATTCTCCAGGGAGATGACACGCTCGACAAATGTCTAACGTGCCATCCTTCATGATGTATTTCCGGTAGTTGTTCGTCTTAATAACTTCGTCCATAATTTCACAGACAAAACCTTCGGTTTCCCCAAAGAGGTCTCCGAAACGTAACCAGGATACTGAAGCCAGCGTGTCTACATCAGATCCATGCAGGACCTGGTAGAAACGTCCATGTAGCTCCTTGCCTTGCCATACAGCCCTGCGATCATCAATACTTAATATCACAGGTCTACGCGAGTTCTCCTTCGCCAAGAACAAAGGGGTAAACCCGCGATCCACCATAACTACATCCTTATGCATCTCCGCTTCAGCATGCAGGAAATATTCCCTGAGGTTATATATCTCACGATTATGTAAGGTCTTGGCATTCAAGAAACCTCGGCCCCCACATTTTCGTGGGATATACAACCTCATAACTGATGAACGCGGATGATACATACGGTATGCAGTCAATAATGTGCGTACTTTCCGATCAATTCCATCAAGTTCAGTTTGAGTCCATTTGAGTATGCCAAAGGAATATATTAAGACTGGCATGACCCAACCATTATAAGCACGAACCTTATTGCCCCCTGACAAAAGAGTATTAAGAACTTTTGTCAGGCGGCCAAAGAAACGTTCTTTAATCGATTGTTTCATGTCAGACTCAACAATTCCCAAATTCTCTGACCAATACTTGTATGTTTCAGTTTCCGAGAGGGATTTCAAGTGAATAGTATCTGATAGTTCAAGCCTTTCAGATACCAATAGCTGTCCTTTCTTTACATGCATGATAGCACATTTGTATATACCAAATTCCATTTTAATAGAATTACTAAAGTTTTCAGTTATCTTTAGTAAATCTATTAATTGAACTTTGTTACAAGCAAAAAGTTTGAGATCATCCATGTATAGAAGATGAGATATAACTTGACCTCCCCTTCGCAAACTGTAGCCTAGTCTTGAATCCTCCAATAGCGTGCTTAGAGGGTTCAAGGCCAAACAAAACCACAAGGGACTCAAACTGTCGCCTTGGAATATACCCCTTTTAATCTCTATTGGTTCGTCGTCTCCACTGATCGATCGGCATCCTGGGTAGAGAAGGACTGTTCTCCATTACTCCATACATGACTTTAAGAAGGTGCATAGAGTTGTGTCAATTTTGTACAATTCTAAGACCTTCAAAAGCCATGTATGAGGCACAGAATCGTAGGCCTTCCTATAATCTATCCAACATACCGATAGATCTTTACGGGTTCGACGAACCTGTTGGCTAATGGCCATGTCAATGAGGAGCAACTCCTTGGTACCACGAGACCCATTCCTACATCCATTCTGAGTAGCATATATAACATTATTGGCATCGATATGCTGTGCGATTTTGCTTCTCAGAATGGATGTAAGTAGCTTATATATGGTGGGCAAGCAGGTAATCGATCTATAGTTTTTTGGATCTGTGGTACTTCCGGATTTGTACAGAAGGTGGGTGACACCAGTAGTCATAAAAGTTGGGAGCGACCCGACATTTAGCGCATGTTGGAATTGAGATGCTAAACAAGCATGTGAACTTGGTAGCCACTTTAGCCAGTAATTTTGTAGTTTATCTGGCCCCGGCGACTTCCAATTTGCCAAGGGCCGAACTGCGGTGGCTACATCAACGTGAGTTATATTGATGTTGGGCATTGATGTTATATGTTCGCATGCTTGTTCAACCTTCTCAACCCATCCATCGTTAGTGTGACTGATAGACACCGACCAGATGTCACGCCAGAATGAATTCATGGTCTCCACATCAGGTAGACGCACATCAGCCACACTTTGTTCGGGTTGCTCCCAAAGTCTATATACCTTTCTTTGATTAGTTTGGAACATACGATTTTGTGTGTACCGATTTACGCGTTTACGATACCTACGAACACGATTCGCCCATGCAATTATTATTATTTCATTTATTAAATTAGTGTCTTATTGTTTACATTTTTAAATATAAAATTATAAAAAATACATACCTCTTAAGATGTTTATCGAGGCTCTTAGCTATTTAGCCGTTGACTGACACAACGATCGGATCGATCGATAATTGTTGAATCGACATCCCTCAAGTCGGTAATCTCATGAGCTAAATCAAGATATTTTGCTTGTTTATCAAATACCAAATCATGCCAAAAGAATGTATTAAAACCGGCATGACCCAGCCATTATAGGCACGAACTTTATTTCCCCCTGACAAAAGACTATTAAGGACTTTTGTTAGGCGGCCAAAGAAACGTTCTTTCAACGACTGTTTCATATCGGTTTCAATAATTCCCAAGTTTTCAGACATACCTAAGTACTTGTAGGTTTCCGTATCCGAAAGGGATTTCAGGCGGATATTATCTGAAAGTTCAAGTCTTTCAGATATCAATATCTTTCCTTTTTTTACATGTAAGATAGCACATTTGTCTATACCAAATTCCATTTTAATAGAATTACTAAAGTTTTCAGTTACCTTTAACTTTACCGTAAGGCCATTAATTGAAGTTTGGTAGATGCAAAAATATTATTATTATTAAGTCTACAACATATGTATATAATCTCACTGAAAACCGCAGCCAAATAACTCTCTCGAGGTACGATGATTTATGTTGTTGTATGGATACATTGCGCCTTCTCGGAATCACATAAAAACCATTTCACTGCCTTCCTATACCCGCTTAATATCTACACCGCCTGAGGTTGCCTCGTGGAGAGGCGAATCACGTGGCGCAACGTCGACCAGGGCAGTCATGGCAGCAACGGACCACCATTGTGCATGGCGGTTTCTGTTCCAGATAGCGGGCAATCGCAAGGACGACAGCAAAAGATCAAGCAGTGACTACACAAGCATTATAGTTGTTGTGTTATGTCGCCATGATAGCGACATAACACAACAACTCCTTAGGAGCTTACTGGTGACCTTACTCACGCGTAGGAACACAACAGCCCTCCAGGGAGTGGTTGTTTAACTGCGGTTTTCTGTGAAGACGAGGTACTTAACCAGACAAGGTGTTTGATGCGCTGTTAAGTGGGACGAGATTTAAAATTTATGTTGAAGTCTCCACGAATCATACATTTTGTGTCAAAATTATATTCCAAAAACCGGCCAAATGCATGTCGGGCGGCACAGTGTAAGGTTCCGTATTGGCGTTTGGTTAGAAACTAGGAAGCAAAACGCTTAATGCGGTAGCATTATGTGTTGCTGACCCTGTAAAAACCATTCGGTGATTACCTACTTAGTTAACGCCGGTAGAGTAGCACTGATAGCTACCTTCTAAATCTAGTTAAATAAAAATGGAAATTTAGAACACTTACCGGGTATAACAGCTGATCCACTTTTCTTAAAAAAGGTCACAAACTTTCCATCACACTTTCACACAGGCTTTGGACTGTGAAGTTAATGTAATAACGTTAAATTTGAGGTAGGTAATGACGTTGTTTGATATTGAACAATAAAAAGGTATCGGATAACGTTTGTTACATTAATTTGGCGTGTTTAAAAGTTCATCAGTTTATTTACAAATTATTTACACATCACAATCACGACACTAAATATACAATTGTTGCACAAGCGCACCGTGTCTCTTTCACGATTGACTTGATTAACGTTCAATACGCCTTTTTAATTCTTCTACACTTTCAATATCATGCCCAGTTTATCCATACACTAAATCTTTCACACGACCCCATAAAAAAATCCATCGGAGTTATATCAGGGAAACGGGGAGCCCATTGGACTGGCCCTCTCTTTTCTAGCTACCTCATGGCATACGTAACGTGCAGATACTCGCGAACACGCAAGGCGTAATGGGCTGGTGCTCCATCGTGCTGGAAGTATAAACCCCTTAGATGTTCAAGTGGAATAGTGAAGTGGTACGGATGTAACCATTCATCGTTGAGTAACTGCCACACGTAACTGTTGCTCACATTGAAAACGGTTAAAGAAATCCAGCACGCTCTCTTCGAACTCGGCAGGATACCGACCTCTACCCACGTCCACCGGAGGCGGGTCAAACTGGACATGTTCACGAAACCTGTATACTGGGCCGAGGATGGTGTGATGGCTCACTCGTATTCCGAACCTTTGCTCGTACAAGTTCACCGCTTGTGCAGTGACGTTATTGCACTCGCGATAACAAAGTACCATTTGGAGAAACTTCTAATTAGATTAACGACGTCCAGGCATGATTACGATCACGCGTAGTAGTGTACTGCACGACACTCGTAAACAGACTGTTTTGTAGGACCAATGCGCACCGCGCTGCGAAGACGCGGGCGGTGTTTTACAAAGGACTGCACCTGCGCACCGCATCGCATGGCATGCTTGTAGTATTTTCCTAGCTGGTTGGTATCATACAACAGAAAGCTATTTTTTATGACGGATTTTTTTTCTATGAAAGAATTTGTAACACGTGGGGCATAAAATATATCTAGTCTTGCCATAAATACTGAAACAAAGAAAAAAAAAATTCTATTGCAAATTACATTTATTACTTTTACAGTGGGTTAGTTTAATACATAAATATAAAACAATTTAAAATATAAAAAGCTTATTCGAAGTGGTCTCCATTGGCTGTCATACAGTCCTTTAAACGTTGAGGCCAGTTATCAATAGAAGCACGCACTCTTTCCATGGGAAAATTCTTCACTGCTAATCGTATGCATTGTTTTAGGGACTCCAAATTATCATGGCCTTTAGAGCAAGCCGTACTCTCTAAAACTGACCATAAATCATAATCCAGCGGATTAAGATCGGGACTAGACGACGGTCACTCTTCAGCTCTGATGAAGTCCGAAACGGTCGTTTCCAACCAAGACTGCGTAGACCGAGCTTTATGACCCAGCGCCGAGTCTTGCTGGAAGGACCATTCTTGGTTATTGAACATGGTGTTGTTAAGGGGCTTCACTACCTTCTCAAGAATGGTACCTTGATACACTTGCACCGATGTTTTGATACCTTTTCACAAAAGTATGGCTCAGTCACTCCTTCATAGCTAATACCTCACCAAACCATCAGTGAAGTCGGATAGTACCCACGTTGCACTCTGTCGACTAATTGGGAAGCTTCCTTAGAGCTTTGAGCATAAATACGTTCATTTTGTTTGTTAAAATGTTGCTCAATTGTAAAAATTTTCTCATCCGTAAACATAATTTTTCTGTGACCTCCCTTTGCGTACCGCTTCAGTAGTTGTTTCGATTTTACCACCCTATTCTTTTTTAAATTATCAGTTAAATTATAGGCTGCAAGTCCTAAGTCATCTTTTAAAATACGCGACATGGTTCTAGGTGCTATCTTCATCTCCCGAGATAAAATCTTTTGCTTTCGGGCAGGATTTCATCGAATTCTTTCCCTTACTGCTTTGACCACCTTTTCCGTACGAACACTACGTGGACGGCCAGATCATTTTCTGTCACAAACAGAGGAGGTCTCATTGTACCTATTAATAGCCCGGTACACAAACATTTTACTAATACCAAGCGTATGGAGATTTTTAAATATTGCATTTGGCTCCATACCTACTTTGTGTAATGCAATCACAGCGATTCGGTTCTCTTTATCACCCCACTCCATTTTAATATCGCAAAATATTGTACAATGTATTGGCGCCAAAATGAGAAAGCTCAATGAACAATCATATAAAAATGACAGATTCCAAATTCAAATGCAATATTTTGTTTATTTTTAATTGTAACAGTATTTATGGCCAGACTAAGTATTTATTATTATAGTCAGCATACATAATACTATTTCCCATTTCAATTTGGGAATATTATTTAAGAACACCATATATAGAACCTATATTATCAGCGAGTAACATGCGGTGTAATTTATTTTCAAAAATGTAGAATTCCCTACGAAAATTGCAATAATGTAACCAATGTATCAAAAATTTACCTACAAGAATTATTATTTGGCATATGCTGATTTTTTTATACTACGTCGGGAGGCATACGGCCTAAGTAGGCCGTATGCCTCCCGACGTAGTGTGATGTAAAGCGGGTACCGTAGCCTATTAACGCTTGCGATATATTAAGTATCACTCGCGCGATGCCTCTAATGTAATGTTAATAAAATGTTCTACTTGTTTCATCTTGTACTCATCATTGTCCATAAAAAAGTACACGATGCTATTTATCTGACTATTAGTTGTATCACAATAAACGTTTCTTGTTCAAATTAGTCAAAAGACGTTTACAATCTAAAGATGAAGACATTTATATCATAATATTAATCCTTGTTTAACTAAATAATTTCATAAGGAGCTGTTGTTATGTTTTATTTGTAAAGCGCTAATTCATGTTATATCGATCTACAAGTGCTGTACGACCTCTGGTGTCTGGATGCCTTCGATAGTGTACTGGGATATCAGAAATAAAACTCTTCGATCTTTTCCACAGCGGTTTATAGGAACGATTGAAGGAACCCTAAATAAAATTGAACAACTGAAGGTCTATAAGGCCCAACTAAATAACCTTAACAACGCGAGTACACTTATTACAAACAGTGTACAACGCCATCTAATGGTGTTGTTCAAAAACAAATTTACATAAACAAACAGTGATATTTACGTTATACATAAACCGCCCACTAAGGACAAGTTGAGCCTTGTCCTTATATTTGGTACATACTTAGTAAACAATTTTGTACAACTTTTGTGTACGTGCAAAAAATATATGCCATAAAATCAATAGTACGATAAAGCTAAATGAAAATACGAAAAGTTAAAAGGTAAATTATCAAAATTTCATCAAGTAACGTGTAAAACAGTATAGGTATATGAGCATCTTATATAACTAGTATACACACACCTAAATGATACACCCACTACATAAATAACTTAAATTAATAAATAGAGAACTCATATTTTACTCCGTGATTGGAAGGAGTTGGAGTTTGGAGGCTGGTCTTTTAATAACTGAATTTTTAGTTTTTAGTGTGACCACCCTCGTAATACCGTCCTTTCCTGCATGTTCCTCAATAACTAAACCGTAAAGCCAACGACATGGAGGAAGGCCGTCCTCCTTGATGAATACAACATTGCCTTTCTTGGGTTGCGGCATTTGCTTCGCCCAACGATAGCGTCGAAAAAATCGGTTCAGATACTCCTGAGACCACTTACGCCAGAATTCCTGCAGCATACGCTGCGTGTACTGCCATCGCCTAAGGGAAGTAACGTTTGCGGACTAATAGTTGCGATCAGGTGCGGCTATGAGTGCTTCTCCAATGAGGAAATGCCCAGGGGTAAGTACGACATCACTGTCTGACTCGGTATCTAATCGAGACAACGGCCCGGAGTTCAGGCATGCCTCTATTTGTGCCAAGACAGTTACCATCTCTTCATAGGTCAAAGTTGAGACTCCTATGACTCTTTTAAGATGGAATTTCACTGATTTAATTCCAGCTTCCCACAGTCCTCCAAAATTTGGAGCGTGAGGCAGAATGAATTTCCAAGTTGTATCATTATTAGCTAAAGTTTCTGCTATCTCTGATAATATGCCTCGCTTCTCTTACCAAAAAAGATTCTGCAATTCGCTGGCGGCTCCGACAAAATTTGTGCCGTTATTACTCCACACTTCCTTGCAATGTCCTCTTTGCGCTACAAATCGTTTAAAAGCTTGAATGAACCCCTCTACTGTTAGATCAGTGACAGCTTCTACGTGCACTGCTCGTGGCGCCATGCAGACAAATAAACAACAATATCCTTTAAAAGATTTATGTCCTCGTCCTTTTGAAGTGCGCATTTGAATTGGACCCGCAAAATCAACACCGCTGGACTAAAATGGAGTTACTCGAACAGAAGGCAGCTGCCCCATCAAAGGATTATTGGTAAGTCCAGTATTTTTTACACACACTACACATTTATGTATGTGCGCTTTAACTAGTTACTTTGTTCGTAATATCCAATACTTGCTATATAGATAATTTAATGTTACTTGAGGGCCTCCGTGTAAGGTCTGCCTATGAGAATCAGCAATAATCAAATTAGTTAAGTGACATTGTTTAGGCATCAGTATCGGATGCTTTCTTTTTTCATGTAACAAATACTTTTCTAACCTGCCGCCCACTCTCAAAATATTGGTTTCATCTAGATATGGATTCAAAGCTTTTAATTGGTTATTTTTTTTTTAGGTTTTCCCTGTTCTTCAACGCGGTAATTTCTTCTTCAAAATGAATTGTTTGATATTTTCTTATGCATGTTTCTAAAGCTTCATTTAATTCTTTAGTGCTTAAATAATCTGTCTTTTTTATTTCAGATGCTGGTTTCTTCGAAGTCAAGAATCGCCTACAGTACGCCACCACTCGGATCAGCCTCGTCAGAGTAGAGAAGCGCATCAATATATCAATCTCCAACGCCGTTATGGTACTGTGAACTTTAGCAGCTTCTAAGTCTGTGTTTATGTTTTCAGGTTTTTCATATTTTATGTTTTCCTTTTTTAGAAATTCTGGTCCACTAAACCACAACACGTTGTCTTTCAGTTCAGTTGGTTCAGTTGGTTACCTCGAGAGGCACAATCAGCAGGGTTTTCTTTTGAAGAAACGTGTGCCCATTGTTCTGTTTTCAGTGAGGTAAGTATCTTCGACACCCTATTAGCTACAAAAACTTTCCACTTGTTAGGTAGACTATTCAACCACGCGAGTACAATTGTAGAGTCGGTCCATGCGTGCAGATACGACGTTTCAATCTCCAAGACCCTTGCTACTTCCATCATGAGTCTGGTAAGTAGGACAGCCCCACATAATTTCAATCGAGGGATAATGACTTGCTTTTTTTTTTTTTTTTTAAATAAAAAGTTATCCACAGGCTCTTTGGCCCGTGCCATTGTTTGTTTGAGAGGTTTTTTGTCAGGTTGTTAGTCACTTTAGTGTTTATCGCTCCGCAAGTGCGATTACAATAGAATTAGTAGTGCTTACATGCTATTATTTTATACAAGTCAGGTTTTTTTTTTTGTTGTACTGTTGGTGACTCAATCTTTTGTTTTTTTTTCTCAGATTTTCTTTTATTGTTTTGTCATTTTTTTTTTTCCGTTCGTTCGTTCGTCAGATTACATTAGTTTTTGTTATAGGCAGAGAGTGGGACGAGAGACGCGGGCAGACCAGTCCCCCCGAGCGGCACCCGTTCACGAGTTGACGCAGAGGGCAGCCATCACCGTGCTCAACCATATTGTAGGGAACTCGATGACCCGCCCCCCAACGCCGCCGCTCGTCTAGACATTTTAGTGAGCATGACTGCTCGCATCTCTCATCCCTGTCTCTGCTTTATTACAGTTTGTCAGTTTTTCCGGAAACGAAGGGAGATGGCATCCCGGAGCCTTGCCATGACGCCCTTCCCCCCTCTCTGTCTGCTGGTTTGGGAGGAGGAGGAGGGACCGCTCGCTGGGCCCTCGGAGCTTTCAGTCAACTTTCTGATGACCTTCTCGTCTCTCGCCCTCATCGCCATCTTAAGGTTATAGTCCCTGATGTGTTCCGTTGTCGCGGTCTCGGCTCGTAGGATAAACCGAGCTGTCGCGTCATTGTCAGTACAGGCTGTGTGGTATACATAGCTGTCCGTGTGTATAGAGACCGCGACAACGGCATGGGGGACACTTTGGAGGAGGTGGGATCTTTTGGAGGTTGTACGCACAATAATCACTGACTCGCACGTTAGTACCTGTGCTTCGTGTATGGTTAGGGTGCGGGAACCCGAATTTGCTCCGTAGCCCTGGCTGATAAGGAGTGCCTTCTCAGCCTGGGTGTGGACAAGGTAAAGCGTGTTGTCCTGTTTCGGGATCCGCTCCCCTGTAAACCGCTTCAACGACAGGGATCTAGCGCGAGTCTTGGCCGAGTATATGCCACTGTATACTTCTCTTAGAGCATACGCTACGTCCTGTGGATTCCTGTACGTACAAAGGAGATTTTGGGAGATTGACGTCACAAGGTTGGGTCTGTTATATAAGGTGTTGAACAGATTGTTCCTGTCGATGTAAGGAAGCTGGTTGTCGTCTCCGATCAGCAGGGCTTCACTGGCTCTGGCTAGTTGTATTGCCATGACTATGGATCCGAAATGGTTCATAAGGGCTTCGTCCACCATTAGGCGTGTACACGATTCGCCCTTATGTAGTCCATTTACTAGTAGGGATGCCATAGTCCGCACTCTCTTTTTGGCTAGATCACCAAAGCGCGTTTCGAGTTTTTCCCTGAGATCGGTGGCGGCCTCAGTTGTCGTTGTCACTATGATGTCTCCAGCCAGGTCGGCTTGTGACACCACCCACGTGGATTTCCCGCAGCCGGGGACTCCGTTAACCCATGTGATAGTGGGTCTCACCCAGTGCTTCGGGCTTCCGCCTTTGAACAGGTCCCCCGCTATAGCTTCTGCCATATCGAGGATCCTGTCGTCCAGCATTACCTTTGTGCACTTGGCTACCACCACAACCGGGTCTTCGGTCGGTGTTTTAAAGGTAATCCTTCCTTCCTCGCTCTTCTCGTCCAGGGGCACAAAACCGCCGGTTACGCTGTATGCTGCCATGTACGACCCCGACATGTTACCCAGTATTACTAGGTTCCTGTCGCTGTCGTAAATAGCTGCCTCAGCTTCGCCCAATTTTATCCGTAGCAGTTCCTGCGAGCCGCGGTGATAAGTCTGCAAGATGGAGTTGCAGGTATCCATGTTTACTTTCCGCGTTGCTCTGGTGACTGCCATGAACTCGATGAAGGCATTTACCATGTGGTCTTGCGGCTCCCTTGCCGGTCTGAGTTTGGGGGGGGGTCACTTGTCCCATGTCTGCTCTTGTGCGGGGGCCAGTGGGGGGGTTCCGATCCGTGGCGGGGAGGCGTCTGTGTGAACTTTTCGACCGCCGCTTCCAAGGATAGGGCCCTTTCCGCTGCTCTTTTTTTTCTTGCGGAGGGTTGGGCCACCGATTGGACACTCCCATTGAGGGTCGCCAATATGGTGGAGAGTATGTAGCTAGGTTTCTTGCGCTTCTGTTCTGCCAGACATCTTTCCTGCATCACCCGTTGTTGAAGGCGTTCCGACCCACTGACGTGGGGATTAACAATCGGGTGATCCCAGCAGTCCTTGGGAATCAGTTTGGCGCCTGGGTCCCGGGATTGGGCCTTAAGGAAACTTAGGTTTTGTCCTCTGTCCTCGTATACCACGATTTCGTGATGCTGCGAGGCCAGGAGAGCTCCTTCGTAGTCCTTGGTTCTCCCACTGAGGTATCCCACGACCATGGCCTCAATACTGATGATCTTGGCAGGTTCGGCTCTTTGCCCCATGAACTTCAGCACTGCGCACATCTGTTCGAACTCAGTGACTTCGTCGTCCGTGCAGAACAACGCGATAGTTTTGTTGTTCTTTCGCACTATTCTGCACGTCTGGTTTCCGATTGTCACCTTTGGTAATTCGTTGAACATTTTGCGCCGCATGGTGGTCTTGCGAGTGCTTCCGTTTAGTAGGACTCCGAGTCCAGGCGAGATCGTTACCGTATTTTTCGCCATGGCATTGCAGAAGGCAATCCCTATTCTCTCCGCATTGTCGTCCATATATAAGGCGACTCCTCTTAGGCGCAGTCCTGGTCGTCCGTCTTCTCCGCATGTTAGAAGGTTGAAAGTGTCATTGAGTGATGTTTGTGTCGTTGTGTCAGACTGTGGTGTTTGTGTGTCGATGTGTGTAATAATGACTTGCTTAATTGGGGTTACTTTAGATTTTGCGGCGACTAAGGAGATGCGAATATTACCTTCCGAATCGACTACACGGATGTAAACTACCGTAGTGTATGCCGTTTTAGAGGCATCGCAAAAGCCATGTAGCTCTCTTCGGACATCATCAGGCTTAGTACCGATCCACCGAGATATTGTGATATGTTCCAATTCGTTAAAGTTTGAGCGAATAGTACTCAATTCTTCTAGGATTTCCCAAGGTGCCTCTTCATCCCACTGTATGCCGGCGATCCAAAGCTTTTGGATCATTGCCTTTGCCACTATAACGCATGGAGTGACTCAACCCAAAGGATCAAATAGAGGCGCAATATCCGAAATGATTTTTCGTTTAGTTGAAGGTGTCTCCAGCTTCGGCAATTTCACAACATATCGAAAGTTATCTTCACTTCGTGCCCAGGTAAGACCAAGTATTTTAATAATTTTATCCATTTTAATATGTATGTTTTCTTTACTTGTTTCCTTTCCTTTGGTCTCATTGACTTCCTTATCTGATTCTATCTCTTTTATCCTTTCTAGTAATTCATCATTATTACTAGTCCACTTTTGTAGTGTAAATCCTCCTCTTTTCAATAAAGTATTTAGTTGAACATAAATTTCTATTCAATATTTTCTTCAATATTTTTACAGCCAGTCAAGATCATCCATATAAAAATCTCTGCATATTCTTTCAGCTGCAAGAGGATATTCATTTCCTTCATCAAATGAGACCTGTTGCAATGCGCGCACGGCAGAAATGGGGTGCATGCTGTACCGAAGGTAACCCTTAGAAGTTTATAATCCTTTATTTTAGTTTGAGGATCACTCCACCAGAGAATTCTCTGATAGTCTGTGTCAACCTGATGAACCTTAACTTGCCGATACATTTTAACTATATCCGCGGCCAAACAGATACCAGGTAATCTCCATCGCATAATTATATCTACATTCTGGTCGTATAGTTGGACCCACCATAAGATCGTCGTTAAGTGAAACTGTGTTTTTTCCCTGAGATGCGGGATTGAATACTACTCTCACCTGAGTTGTATCTTTGTCCTCTCTCCTCACCGCATGATGAGGTAAGTATACAGCTTCATTCCTTTTTGGATCCGGTTCCGGTACTTCAATCATATGTTCCAACTGTAAGTACTCTTCTATAACTTCCTTGTATTTTGTTTTTAAACTTTCATCCTTCCTTAATCTGTATTCTAATCCTTTTAGTTTTCTTTCAGCTATGGTTCTGGAATCGCCATAATTGCAGTGCGGATCTTCGTCCTTAAAAGGAAGCCTGACTATATACGTACCCTCTTGATCTCTGGTAGTAGTCTGCACAAATATTTCTTCACAGCGTTTTTCTTCGTCAGGAAGTAACTGCGTGTTTGTTAATGTGATATCTGATTCCAGTTCCCAGAACTTTCTGAGAAGTTCATCTTCTTCATTAATTTGACAATGTAATGCCATTGCTTTTTGTGGCAGATCAGTACCCGTAGAATCTGCAACACCAGATAAAATCCAGCCAAGACTTGTAGATTGCGCTACGAGCGTTCCAGTTGGTCCCTTCTTTACTCCTTCTTGAATGACCATGCTGTATACATCTGCGCCTAATAAAAGGTCAATCTTATTAGGTTGATGATACTGAGGATCTGCAAGTTCAATTCCCTCTAGTTCTGTCCATCCCACTGCCGCTACTTTCCTCGATGGAATGAATGTAGTGATGGATTTAAGAACATAATGCATCCACAGAAATGGATATATCGGAATGGAATCTCGATTTGAATTTTAAGGTAACCACAGCCTTAGAAACTGAATGTTTTTGTCCTCCAATGCCTGAAATATGAAGTTTAACAGGTTTCTTCTTTAATTTCAGATTCTGTACTATGGATTCAGTTACAAAATTTGCCTGCAAGCCTTGATCTAGTAATGCCCTCAAGATTTGATTATCGCCGTTCTTCGACTCAGCTTTGACCAGCACTGTCGCTAACAAGACCTGCTTGTAACAATTTCCGGTCGAAAAACAGGCAACCAGAAATGTCGCACCCTGAGCACTACCCCTTCTTTCATTAGGCCTCGCCCCTACTTGCGAATCGTTCCTACGTTCTTGCTCTGCTTTGACACCATTGGTCTCAACAGTATCTGTACCTCTTGGGTGTAGTAAAGAGTGATGACGCCTATGACATAACTTACATCTTGTCTGACTTAGACAAGCTTTCGCTCCATGGTTGGAACCCAAACAATTAAAGCAAACGTTATAGTTTGGACGAAATTACGACGTTGGTCGACGGTTTCTTGTTGGCAGAGCTGCGATAGCCAGCGGAGCCACATTACCCTCAAAATTGCCGTTTGGGGTAGACTGATGTCATCCAGCTAGCGTTTAGACGGTAATAGTGAGAAACTCCAAAATCGACACACTAATAGCTAACATATTGTAGTTTTGTATCCTTTAATTTGAAATTTAAATGTTCGTTGGTGAGGAAGAACGGTCCAAAATCATTCCAATTAGAAAAAAAAAACATATGGGAAAACGTATGGCCGGCCACTCTGCAGTGCAGAGTCTGCACTGCACTCCCATCAACAGAAAAAGTAACAGCACTCGTCGCTAGATGTCGTACAGGGTTCCATATATTTTTTAAAAATTAAACTAGTAAATAACAGCAAGCTGTGTAGGCAGAGCTGATATTTTTTAAATTTAAAAAATATTTAAATATTTTATTTTTAATTTTTTAATTTTTTAAAAATAAGTTCAAGAGACCTATAACGATTATTTAGAAATTCTTGAAAATGTTTATAGGTGGGTAATTCTTCCGATGAATTACTGCTGGTGACTAAAAATTCCCATTCTTTTCTGGATGCCGAGTCAAGCTTTAACGTAATAATATGAATAACAATTATGTCCCAGTTGCTTACATTAATACCTAGATTAGACAAACCCTGCAAACAATCATCAGTTGTATCCATAAGTTCCTTTAAACAATGAGCTGATTCTACTGCCATATTTCTTTGACTGAGTAATCTCTTGAGAATAAAATGAGACAAATACCTTTGGTTGTCATACCTAGCCTCTAATTTTGCCCAACATCGCTCGTAATTAGCTTCAGATATAGGGATTTGTCTAAGTAATTGCTCTGCCTCCCCAACTAAATACCTTTTCAAGTAATGCATTTTTTGCACGTTATCTAACCCAGTATTAGAATGAATTAAAGAAATGAAAAGATCTCTAAATGTAACCCATTCTGTGTATTTTCCTGAAAATGTATTTATCACTATTTTTGGCAAATCAAAGGAGCTGTTCTTTGAACCATCGGTGCATTTTGTGCCACCTTCACTCAGATTCTCAGACTTATCATAATGACATGCAATTTGATCCAACCTGCCTTGCGTGCTTCCGCCACCAATTAGTTCATGCGGCCTAGCGCCGGCCGGCACCCACCCACTACTGTTAGTACTTGGTACATGCCGACGCTGCCATGGCTGCTCCGGTAGTCTCTGCCTCGGCTGCTGCGGTCGTCCGTCATCTGGAACAGAATCCGCATGCCCCCACCACCACCGTCGCTGCCACGACTGGCCTGGTCGTCGCTGCGACACGTGTTTCGCCTCTCCACGAGGCATCATCAGGCGTTGTAGACGTTAATCGTAAGAATAACATGCTACAAGTGACAAATCCATCGCAGTGCCGTCCCTTATATTCAATTGAGGTGGTGTGAATCAATCGCCCAGAAAGGTCACACTTCGCCGAGCACCTTATAGACAAAGGACATAACTTATCCCCCACTAATACATATCAAATTTTACACACCATAGACAAAGGTTTAAAACTAAATATTAGGGAACAATTAGAAATTAATAAACATAAAAATTCTAAAATTACTCTCATGAACAAACAGACTGACGTAAACCATTCCCCACTATTAAATATCTTTTCGCTCACACCATCCACCCCCACCCTCAATTCAATATAAGGGACGGCACTGCGATGGATTTGTCACTTGTAGCATGTTATTCTTACGATTAACGTCTACAACGCCTGATGATGCCTCGTGGAGAGGCGAAACACGTGTCGCAGCGACGACCAGGCCAGTCGTGGCAGCGACGGTGGTGGTGGGGGCATGCGGATTCTGTTCCAGATGACGGACGACCGCAGCAGCCGAGGCAGAGACTACCGGAGCAGCCATGGCAGCGTCGGCATGTACCAAGTACTAACAGTAGTGGGTGGGTGCCGGCCGGCGCTAGGCCGCATGAACTAATTGGTGGCGGAAGCACGCAAAGCAGGTTGGATCAAATTGCATGTGGATTTGACTTTCGCAAAATAACGCATGAATCTATTAATTATCATAATGACTCATACTAGATTTTAATTCAGTTTTATAATTAATGTAATTTTCCTCAGCTATATTATAAATATCTTTTTTAACGACGACTCTGACGTTAATTTGGAGCCATATTCTTCTATTAGTATCCTGTGTCCTTCTATATGTATTGACGTAAACTGTACCCATAAATTTTCCAAAGCCTCCAGTCTTACTTGACTATATGTCTCAGTAATTCTTTCATTGGGAGACTTCTTAAAGTTTGACCTTGCTTTTATAATTTTGTTATAATTATCCATCTGAAAATTTAGTTTTGATTCCATGATGAATACAAAATTAATTTGAAATCACAAAATAAAAACCAATAAAAGATACGTAAATAGTTAAAAATCCAAATTTGTATAAGTTAAAACAGGTATAAATGTTTAATTTGTCTGTAGTTTATCTAACGAACGAAAAATTAAAATCTAATAAACAATAAATTTAAAGCACCTGTTTAATTAAAATAGCAAATTTATAATTGCCTACGTAAATTTTAATAGCAAAGTTGCATGTAATATTTTATAAAAAAATCCTATGCAAAATTTAATAGCATAGTGGCATGTAATATTTAATAAAAAATCCTGTGCAAAATAATTTAATAGCAAAGTTGCAAGTTACATTTCTTAAAATTTTACAAGTCTCAAACAACTTACGAAAATTTTATGTGTCTGAAATTTCAACACTTCAAATAAAATGGGGCATGGATTCCCCGTTGGAACGATTTTTCTTACAACTATTCTAAGTTTAAATTATTGGAAATTATTCTAAGTTCAAGTTTTCTTTAAATCTTCAAAGTTATTCTTCGCTAAACATTAAGGTACAAATTCGGTAAACAAAATTCAGTTCAAATTTCCTTCAAAGTTAATCTTCGCTGAGTAATAAGGTTCAAAATTCACTAAATAAATCTGTTCAAACACTCACTATTTCTGTCCTTTTCACTCACTATTCCGTGACGTCACATATGATATGATGCTATCCTTGTCCCGCACACCCTGTATGTTGCCTCTTCTGATTCCTGACGGCTGCCTGCTCCTCAGCCGTCCCGAAGACCTCGGTCGGATTCACCACCAAACCTTGGCTCCTGCTAGCAGCTCACCTGCTGCTGTTCTTCAGACTAGGAACACACCTTCCACAGATACTTCAGAAATGCACCACCGCTAGGGATGCCCTGCCAGGTATCTAATCCGGCTCCAAGGACCATGTACGACCTCTGGTGTCTGGATGCCTTCGATAGTGTACTGGGATATCAAAAATAAAACTCTTCGATCTTTTTCACAGCGGTTTATAGGAACGAATCAAGGAACCCTAAATAAAATTGAACAACTGAAGGTCTATAAGGCACAACTAAATAACCTTAACAACGCGAGTACACTTATTACAAACAGTGTACAACGCCATCTAGTGGTGTTGTTCAAAAACTAATTTACATAAACAAACAGTGATATTTACGTTATACAAGTGCAATGTCGGGGCGGGTCGCTAGTCGTCGTGGCAAGTTTCTTTCGATATTTCTTCTTCGCCAATCGTCGTTCTTGAAATGTTAGTAATTAAATAAAAGAGCAAAGTATAAGAAATTTATAAAATAATAAATGTAAGACGTGTCTATGAGCCCGCGACGGCCCGATGGCAAATAAAAACTATTAATATTCATTTTTGAAGGTCTGTTTTCCCTCTGGGTTAAGGAGGTCTGACGGCAGTCGCTCCAAGTAAACGAATTTTGATGTGTAATTGAATCTAGATTCGACTAGAGAACACAAAAATGGGTCGATATTACCGAGTCCACCCAATTTATTATCTAGAACACACATAATTTACATCTATTTACACAAATGTACATTGTTACTGCGGAAAACAACAAGAAAAGTGGTAATAAAGTTGAAATGTGTTCGCGAAATTGGATTTCACCGTTTACGAAGCAGGTTGGTTATAATAACATGCTCCAATAGTACGGATATATATTGATGTCCGTGCTATTGGCTGGCAATTCTTAAAGACCAGTGCGATGACCTTATATCAATGATATCTAACCATTCATTGCTATTATGCGAATATCGGAAACCCTTGTTATACATATCCCTTGTTCCCATGGAATGCCGCGAATGACTTGTGCCTGAAAAATCGAGAACACTGTCAATAAAATACCAGTCCAAGGGCGATTAACCTGAGCAAATTTATCACTAAGGAAACCCATTTTTTTGAATAGCCAATATTCCAGAGCACTTTCTGATGTTGAAATATCCAGCGAACTCAGTTCCGAAATGGACGGGGGAAAAAGTTGAATTGTCATCCAAGTGATCCATCACACGTGAAGTATCATTGCCATATTTAGCACATTGTTACCAGCGTTTTGAATTGTAACTTAGTTGATTTTTGATGATATTTGATAATCTTAATCTTATACACACACCTCATTGAGTCCTCAAGAGTAAACGGGACTTTTCCTTCTTTGTGTTGATCTTTGTGCCAATTGCGTCATCGAGTACTTACTGCAGTTATTCTGGACATTCAGAGAAAATAATCGCTTATTGTGCGGATTTAGAACGGTTTCCTTTTGCAAACTCATAGTTTGTGGAATAAACTTTCTGTGAAGGTCAACCAAGTGTTTCCAACATAGAGAGAAAAAGGTGTTTTTAGTATCAGTTACGTGCGTCACTTGGTTAATGTTCACCATAAGAACAGGGTCATATGCCAGAAGCGTGCTCGTTCGCAACCCCTGTCAATCAATTGATTGCAATTCTGGACCAAGAGCGCACCGACGTGCGGATTACGGCGTCCCCCGGAGGCGACGCGCACATATCCGTCCCGTCGGTGTGAATATAGCTGCTTGCGGCGGTGAGGGCCGCCACCCACCACGCAGCGCCAATTCCGGTAGGACGAGGGGAGCCGAGTGCCGCATAGGCACGTGGAATGTGAGAGGTGGATTGAATTATAAGATGAACGATATGATAGACGTAATGAATGATAGACGTTTGGATGCTTTGTGTGTGACAGAGACTAAGCGCAAGGGGAGCGACACCGATGATCTGCCCGGTGCCCGGATGATGGCCCTATGGTCTGCGGTAGACCGGGACGATCATGCCAGTGCTAGTGTAGGTGTCGTACTGTCCTCTCGCTTAGCCACTGGTGTAAGAGATTACTGTTTGGTAGGGCCTAGACTTCTCTGGGTTCGTATTAAACTGGGCATCACGCGAGTATTTCTGGTTGCAGCATACGCTCCCGTAAGCTCAGCGTGTGCTCAAGAACTGGAGAGTTTTGGGAGTGAGGGATATTCTGGGCTTAGCTGAAGAGAATGAAAGAGTGATTATGTGTGGAGATTTGAATGTATGGGTTTTTGGATGGGATTGGGTGATTGGAACCAAGCGATACAGACATGAAGCTGTTCTTGGTCCGTATGGAGATAAAAGAGTGAACGAAGCAGGTAAGTCAGTAGTTGATTTATGTATGGAACGAAACCTCCTCGTGTCGAATACTTTATTTCATCATAAGGATATTCACACGTATACATGGAGAAGGAATGACCAAAAAAGTGTGATTGATTTGATTTTAATAGATAGACGTCTCCGAAATGTTATAATGGATACAAGAGCCTTTAGAGGCCCCACTCTTGAGACGGACCACTACCTGGTGGTACCTTTTTAGAAAGTGGAGGCACTGGCGAGTACGTATCCCTTTCGGAGATCATGAAAGGATAAGGAGCGAAAAATTGCAAGATGGAAGTATAAGGAGAACGTGTGTGCATCTGGTAAGTGAAAGACTTGCAAATGCAAGCTTCTCCGACTCAGATGTGGATGATTGATAGAAAGTTTTAAAAGAAAGTATGGTGGATAGTGCAAAAGAAGCATGTGGATGCGTAAAGAGACGTAAAACAGCGAAAGAAGATGCCTGGTGGGATGCGGAGGTTGAATCCTCCGTAGCAAGAAAGAGGAAAGCGTGGCTGGATTCCTATCATCTTTGCCCTTAAATGAAAATATGAGAGAAAAGAAGAAAGAAATGTACCGTATATGCAAGAATGAAACCAAGGCTTTGGTGAAAGAGAAGCGTGAAAGACAAATTATGAATGAGGAAGTGAGCCTAACGAAAAACTTCGAGGCAAATACCAAACTCTTTTGGAGAGAGGTAAAGAAGTCTCGGAGTGGTTCGTCGGCATCCAGAATGGATAAGATAAAGTCTAAAGCTGGTGTCATTCTTGCGAACACTCAGGAAGTGTTAGAACGGTGGAGTGAATATTTCGAGGAAATGTATGAGTATGCCTCGGACGCTGACAATGAGAGTGAGTCTGATGCTTACTCCACGTTGACGGCGTCCGACGAAGGCATAACTACGGATGAGATCGAATGGTCGATACGAAGCTTGAAAAATGGAAAATCAGCGGGAATTGATCTGATCACAACTGAGATGATCAAACTAGGTGGCACTTACGTCCGGGACGCCTTCTGGTACTTAAGCAATCTGTGCTGGAGAACTGAAAGGGTCCCAATGGATTGGAGGCATCGTGCCTTTGTATAAAGGCAAGAGGTCACGCATGGACTGACCATCAGTTTGATCAGCTTAGCGGCAAAAGTATATGGAAAGGTGATTGAATGGAGAAGAGAGTGAAATCCGATGAAATGCTGTGGGACGCACAAGGAGGATTCCGAAATGGAAGGGGATGTACGGATCAAGTTTTCTCGCTCCACAATATCGTGGAGAAGCATCTGGTCATAGACCAGAAGGTTTTCGGCGGTTTTGTGGATCTTGAGAAAGTATTTGATAGGGTTGTGCGAAAGGAACTGTGGGACATACTGCCGAGGTATGGGATTGACAGTTCACTGCTCTGTGCTGTGCAGTCCACTTACAAGGATTGCTCAGCATGTGTGAGGATAGATGATGGCATGTCACCCTGGTTTGATGTCAAAATTTATCCTGTATCTCGATAGTTGTCTGCAAAGAATAAGGTCAACGAATGTGGGATTGCGCATGGGTGACCTAGTGGTGAACTGCCTGCTGTATGCAGACGATGCCGTGCTATTATTAGCAGATACACCATCTGAACTGCAAACACTGGTCACAACGATGAAAGACGAATGTATGGAGAAAGGCTTACTACTGAATGCGAAGAAAACAAAGAAAGAGAAATTTGAAAGAGAAGAATCCAGAACTCATGTAAGGATTACGGTTGATGATGAAGTGTTAGAACAAGTGGATGAGATTGTATATCTTGGATGCGCTTCAGCAGGGATGGAAGGTACATCGCAGATGTGGAAAGACGAGTGAGTGCTGGGAATAGTGTGAATGGAGCGTTGTGATGCGACGCGTTGTTGTGGGAATAATTTGAAAATTTGTGGCGTAAGGCTTGTAGACCGTATTCGCAATGATGATGTTAGAAACAGAGTTGGTCTGAAAGAGAGCGTCGGTGTTAAAATAAGAAGAGGCATGCTCCGTTAGTTCGGACATGTAGAAAGAATGCAGGATGAAAGAACGACGAAGCAGATATACAATGAAAAAGTGAAAGGATGTAGGAGCCGAGGAAGGCCAAGACTTATCTACCATAACCAAATTGGTCGTGTTCTATCAGAAGGTGATGTCAGGAGCCCTAGAAACCGGCGAGCGTGCATGAGAAGAGCAATGAATGTTAAAGAAGCGAGTGAGATATGTAAGGATTAAGTCACGTGGCGCTCGGTTCTCTCTGCCTACCCCGCAAGGGATTTGGCTTGAAGTTATAGTAGTAGTAGTAGTATCAATCTAAGTCCCTAGGACGGTGTATTCGTTTCTTTAATGTTTCAAGTAAATATTGTTTATTAAAAGACTAGCGACCCTTCCCGACATTGCACTTGTAGATAGATCTAACATGAATTAGCGCTTTACAAATAAAACATGACAACAGCTCCTTATGAAATTATTTAGTTAAACGAGGATTAATATTATGATATAAATGTCTTCATCTTTAGATTGTAAAAGTCTTTTGACTAATTTGAACAAGACACGTTTATTGTGAGGCCTACCTAGACCGTATGCCTCCCGACGTAGTATAAAAAATCAGCATAATTATGCCAAATAATAACTCTTGTAGGTAATTTTTTGATACATTGGTTACATTATTGCAATTTTCGTAGGGAATTAATTCTACATTTTTGAAAATAAATTACAGCTCATGTTACTCGCTGATAATATAGGTTCTATATATGAAATCAGTTAGGTATTTATTAAATTTATCCATTACAAACAAACATATAAATAATGAAATATTTTCTCTGTACAATTTTAGTTCGATTAGAAATGAACATTACAATATCGTTTTCGACTACAGGGCAATTTCGTAGTTATTTTCGTAACACCGTCTTCTGCTATGGATACGTTGGAATATGATCTATGGTTTATTAAAATAGGTAATCTAGGGTAGAATAACTTCCAAGAAACGTTGGATCACACGGGCATTTTGATATTGGTCACGTTACGTAGCGAAACACTCATCGCTAGATCTTGACTAGTGACAGTCCTACCGCTCTAACGCAAGCATTATCATAATACAAAAGGCCTAAGTAAGCTACTTAAGCTGTTGTTATATCTCTGTACAATCATGTTTGACACAGAATTATAAAAATTAGTATAAGTACAAGTCGAATACATTGTTACATATTTTGCAATGCAAAATCAATCTTCGTAGTTATTTGAAGAAAATTGATAGCCTGGAAAAATACATTCACCTCATCAAATTATCGTCTATCCCAGTCAATGAGGCTATTTTAGCTGAACTTTATAAAATTATCGAGAAATATTGTCTTCATTCGTACTTTCACAACCTAAAGCCTTGTTGAATTATTCGTTTTCATGCTTCCATGTTTTTTTTTTGTTTTTATCACCTCTAGTAGGTAGCGCATGTTATAAACTTATTTCATATTTGGAAATTTCTTCAGAAACCGGTTTTAAAAAAGCTGCTAGTACCTTCATCTCGAAGGATATGGCACTGCATATATCACAATGGATGATTCAGTGACCAAAATATGTGACGTTATTTTTTATCAAACTGGGGTGTAATCTTTTATTATTTATTTAGCAATCAGTCCCGTAAAATCGTGTTTATCTATGAAACGCAGTGCTCGGGATCAAGATCGTGCCGATTTAAAGTGAACCAATCGAGTCAACTTTATAACGAATGTTCTAATGGATGCTCTAACCTTTCAGTGCTTTGTGACCTTCGGCGTATCACTGAACACGATGCATCATGGTATCATGTTAGCATATACAACAGATCTACTCACAGAACTGAAGACACAGCAGGATATGCCTATTACCGAGGAAATGGCGTCGTGGATTGGTAAATGAGTTTCTGTATTACAAAAAAGGAAATTTTTGTCGCAGTAATATGTACGATTTTAATATATTATCTACTGATTACCAAATTTACCAAGAAAATCCGTGTTGGATTATTATCTAGACCGTCAAACTGTAACGTATTTTTTGATGCATAAATCACCTTGCTATATACATTACCACAGTACAACCTGTTACAACTGTACGACTAACAACTATAGAATAAAAATAACACCATTTTGTGTGCGTAACTGTATAACAATCTAATTTCGGAGTAATATTAATACAACTATGTAATATCTTTCTATCTATCTATATCTTCAGATTAAATTGCGGGTTAGACAGAGAGAACTGAACGCCGTATGACTGGAATCTTACACATCTCGATCGCTTCTTTAAACTTCATAGATCTTCTCGTGCACTTTTACCGATTACTAGGGCTCCAGAGACATCCTTCTGATAACACACGAGCAATTCGGTCATGGTAGGTGAGTTTTGGCCTTCCTTGACTCCTACATCCTTCTACCTTCACGTTGTATGTCTGTTTCGTCATTCTTTCCTCTTGCATTTTTTCTACATGTCCGAAGTAACGGATGCCTCTTCTTATTTTAACATTCATGTTTTATTTCAGACCATGTCTTTTTTTTTTGTAGATCGTCCACCGATGTACATAGGCCTCCCCCTTAGACTTCCACAGCGTTCGTTTCTGTGCTACTTTCATCCATCGGCTCCCTGCGATCTTCTAAGATCGTCAGTCCATCGTATGAAGAGCCGTCCTACTCCACTCAAACCGTACTACTCCATACAAACTGTCAGTCCCCTTTTCACCCCCTTAGGTGTTGTTTTTCAAAAAATCCTTTCTTATCTCTTATGAGAATTACAAAAGTAACGTCTTTGCAAAATTTTAGCTTTCTAGGTTCAAGGGTTTGGCCTCGGCGTTGATGAATCAGTGAATTAGTCAGGAACTCCATTTATATATATATATAGATAATCACTCGTACGGCGGTGAAGGAAAACATCGTCAGGAAACCCGCACGTCCAAGACATTTT
Source organism: Pyralis farinalis (assembly GCA_947507595.1). NCBI lineage: Eukaryota > Metazoa > Arthropoda > Insecta > Lepidoptera > Pyralidae > Pyralis > Pyralis farinalis. The sequence continues at coordinate 32,634,018 of OX382277.1, read as the reverse complement.
ATTTCTAAAGACAGGTTCTCTGGGTTGCGGTGATTGGACGGTAGTCGCACTATGTAAAAATCAGTATCATGGCCAAATCCTTAGGGTAGTGGTGGATTAGGAAACGTAATAAAGATAAGAAGAAGACGATATATTTTTTGAACATGAGAAACCGCTATTACGACGACTATTTCAATAATTTTACCACATAACAATATACACGCATACATAGTTGTCTTAAACTTATAATAGTGTCTTCTTCTTTCTAGCGTTATCTCTGTTCCTAATCCATTCAAATTGGCTCTGCTGCGGCTCTGCTACCTAATCTTAAAGATTTGCCGAAGATACTGATTTTTACATGGAACGACTGCGGTCAGATTACCACAATCCAGAGGGAAAACCAGATCTTTCATTCCAGTTGATCAATAGACTGGTCCTTTGTCCATTGCACTACCGCTGCTCTAAGTTTATAATAACGTATAAAACATAAATGCATTTATAAATCACTGCTACTCTACTTTTCAGCGTCAACACCTGAAACGACACTTGCTTTTTCTATGCTCGCCGTGCCTATTATTATAAGAAAATGCGGCCGGCGTCGCAGCAATCTGATGAGCGCAATAATTACAACGACAGCGTGGTTTGGATGCGTGATGTGCACCAACGTCACTACCCTGATTATTCTTCGGGTTCTCCAAGGGTTCGCTCTAGGATTAACAGGATTTCTTGGAGTAGTTATGATCGGCGAATATACTACGCCAAGACTCAGAGGAGCGCTTTTGTCCACTGTCTCTTTGTCCATCTACTTTGGTATATTTCTAAGTCAAGCTTTAGGAACCATATTATCCTGGAAACAAGCGGCATCAGTATACAGCGCGATAGGACTACTGGATACGATTATGATTTATTTATCGCCAGAAACGCCAAGTTTTTTGTCATTTCAACATAAGTATGACGAATGTAGAAAATCATTTCGTTGGTTAAGAGGTTTCGATGAAGAAGAAGAGCTAGATAAAATGATTAAAGTAAGCAAACAGAATGAAGAAGTTAATGCTATTAAGGAAAGAATAAAGCAGCGCAGTTTAAAAGTAAAGATATCACATGTCATAAACGTAATAAAAAAGAAAGAATTTTACAAAACAATACTGTTGATTTTCAGTTTGTATTTGTGCGATTTATATGCAGGCACTATAATCGCGATGGCATATGCAAATGAATTTTACCACGGAATTACAGGCCCGAACATAAATTTTGCCGTAATGATAATAGCTGTGACCATACAGGCTGTGGTGTCGAATGTTTTAGCCATTTTCTTATACAGGTATTTTAAAAGACGTACGCTGCTTTTGATAGGTACATTTTTAACAGTATTTATACTGATTTCGCTCGGCTCATATGTTCATGTAAAGACGTATATTGTTTTGCCCTTTGATCATCCGTACATTGGGGCGTTCTTATTGCATATGCAAATGTTTACTAATGCTGCAATAATGAGTCCTCTTGCAAACATATTGTTAGGAGAAATCGCTCTGTTGAGGTATAGGGAAATCTGCGGAATGATTTGTTTAGCGTTTTGTTCGGCGAATATGGCATTTAGTTTAAAAACAGCACCGTTTCTCATCGGCGCAATTGGTCTACATGGCATACTTTACCTATATGCTGGTGTAGTATGTGTGGGCTTTATATATCCGTGGATTCAAATGCCCGAAACTAAAGATAGGACTTTGCAAGATATTGAAGAAGGTTTAAAAGGGAAGCCATTAATTGGAGCGGAATTCAAATATCTTTCAAATATCGAGGATACGAAAGAAGCTGAATAACTAAATTAATACATAACTTTATTTTCATTTCAGTGCATATTACTTGAATACATATTAGTGAAGCACCATGTTTATTATTTACTTACCTATTAAAATAGAAATACATGTTTAATCTTGATATATCTCCACAAGACCCAGCCATACGAATAGAACTCCGAGGATGGTCGTTTGTACCTGCAATTGAAGTTACCAGTAATTTTTGGGTGATGCTGCGTAGGCAGCGTATGCAGTTGTCTCCTCTTTTGCCCTCTACAGACTGCTTCTGCCCGACTGCAGTAAGTAATGTATTTATCAATCTAAATTTGTATATAGGTATGTTTATTCCGTTGTACACAGGTGAAATTAATCGAAAAGCTGGTCATAATTGTTAAAGATGGTATTGCTTCGATGGAAAAGTAGTTGTCGACGACACAGATGACGCCACTTACTTTTGATCGGTATAATATCTGGTATTTTTTATTTCATTGACCGCGCATTCGAAAACGATAGTGGTTCTTCATTTGAATAATTGGGTAGGACATTGTTTCTATACAATACTTATGATTATGAAGACACTTGTTCTAAACAGATGTTCATATTTTGTCAGTTAATTTTTATTATTCTAGTAATTACCTTCGTATTCAATTGTAATCAACTCATTTTGATTAAATGTTTGAAAAGTACATATTACCTAGTAGCTTTCTTAAGGCACTAAATTTGGCTGAGCCTACTTGTCTCACTGAATGAAATGTAATAATGTAATTTAATAACAAGCACGAATTAGAAAAAAAATACGACCTTAGGCAGTACAAAGCACGAGTCTTTCTACGGCTTTTACGGCTATTTGATATAGCCGTAAAACGATATTATAATTGTTTAATGAATAAATCACGTATTGTACACGTTAGTTTTTTTTTTTTTTTTTTCCTTATGGCAATATGTTACTTTGCCATTGTCAAGTATATAATATACACAAAAAGAAACCTAATAAATTGGAATTTTCAGGAGGTGCATTACTTCAGGACCTGAAACAAAAACAAAAAGAACTACCTATTTACATCTATTTACATATAAACTATTTATAACTAAGTACATATTACTGTAAGACCATCATCTACAGACTATTCTTGCTCTAGAGTTTAATATTGTTTAATGAAATGAAGTCTGAAATTACATTTACATAAAATGGGTTTAGAGATGATACTATACACTCGACACTAGTAGTAGTAGTAGGAAACATGTGTTTATAACGAATGAGAGAATTTAAAAATGGGCGGCGATCGTATTTGTTGCAAGCAAAAAAGATATGATTGATATCCTCTTCCTCAAGACCACACTTACAGATAGAGGAATCAAGTATTCTCAAACGTCTTAAATGGACAGCTGTACAACAGTGGCCAAAGCGAATACGACAAATTATTGATGTGATCCATCTGGATGCAATAAATCTATAGAACCAGGGTTTAGATAGAATCGTAGGTTGAATTGCAAAGTAACGTCTCCCAGTCACCTTTGAACTCGACTTTCAGACATTCGCCCAGGATTTTAAAAGATTTCTTTTGGGGAGTAAAAGTAAATCCGAACAGTAGTTTTGGAATGGAACTTTGTCACCACATATTACAGCCTGCTTTGCCAAGGAATCTGCTTTTTCATTTCCTGTTATGCCACAGTGGCTGGGGATCCAAGATATAATTACCTCCAAGTGACGTTGAGAGCACAAAAGAGTCAGTTTTTTGATATCAAATATTAAATTAGTATGCTTTAATTTAAAAGGGTTTGATTCCAAGGAATACAAAGCACTAAGAGAATCGGTAAATATTATGGTTTTCTTTAATTTCCACAAGATAACATACTTGACAGCTTCTAGGATACCTCTACATTCCCCAGTGAACACAGATGTTTCTGGAGGGCATTTGATTTTTTGGACTATATTATAATTTGAGTGAAAGATACCAACACCAGTTGATCCTAATTTGTCCATTTTGGATGCGTCAACATAAATGGAGTGCCAACCAGACCAACTCTGTTCAAAAATACGGTTAAATTGCACAGCAGCGAAATGCTGCCTACAGTCAACACCAAAATTACGAATTACCCTGGGTACAAATAACACCTCTTCAAACTCGTGCATGAATAAGGGTAACTTTTCAGCATGAAAAGTGGGATTCTTTAGTTGCCTAATTCTACGGTAGCTTTTGACAAGACAAGGAATACCGTGATCAAACCAGGACATGAATAAAAGTGTTTTGGACAAGTATTCAAGTTTTTCAAATAAAATGTGCGATGAAAATTGCCAACGGTATAATAAGTATCTGTCTGCTAGAAACTGCCTTCTTAAATATAAAGGAGGATCAGAACATTCAACCTGTAAAGCATTAATTGGGGTTGACTTCATAGCCCCAGCTATTATCCTTAAAGACTTATGTTGAATTATGTCAAGCTTCTTAAGAACTCCGTAATAAGCTGGCTCCAATAAAAAGGACCCATAATCCAAAATACTTCGTATAATGGCATTATAAACTAATTTAAGGCAATAAGGATGAGCCCCCCACCAAACCCCTGCCAAGCACTTCAATACATTAAGATTTTTTTCACACTTGGCCACAACGAATTCGACATGTGGGATACCTGTTAACTTAGAATCTAAAATCATTCCTAGGAATTTAATACTGTTCTTAACTGGAATTCTAACGTTATTGTATACAACGTCAATTCGCGGTAGGAGTCTTTTTTTTGTAAATAAAACAACTGTACTTTTGTGAGGAGACAGCTCAAGATTATTGTTATCTAGCCAGTTTGACAGAGATACTAGAGCAGGAGATATAAGGCCAACACAGGATGAAGGGTCTCTATGTGAGACATATAACACAATGTCATCAGCATACTGTCGAACTTGGCAATTTTGTGGGACAGACTTGTCTAAATCTGAAGTATACAGGTTAAATAATAAAGGACTAAGGACAGAGCCCTGTGGAAGACCTTTATAAACAGTTCTAGAATACTTCAATAAACCATCAATGCGCAACAAAATTGTACGACCAGAAAAACTATTAAAAATATAGGCTACATATTTTTTTGGAACACTCATATCAGACAACTTATAACTAAGGAGGGATAGGGATACACTGTCATATGCTGAATTTATATCCAAAAATGCAGCCAACGTAGACTCTTTCTTACTGAATGAAGTGTGGATATCAGTGATAAGAAGGGACAGATTGTCTATGGTACATCTACCTTTACGAAAACCAAATTGATTTTGTGATAGTAAACCTCTACTCTCACATAATAATTCCAACCTGTTTTTAATAAGGTGTTCAGCCAACTTAGCAATTACAGTCGACATAGCAATAGGTCTGTAATTTTCCGGATGAACTGGATTTTGTTGAGACTTTAACACTGGTACAATAATTTGAGTTCTCAACTCAACGGGAATGTCTGCTGTGTCTACTATGGCGTTAACAAAAGAAAGGAGGTATTCCAATACTTCTGGTGGTGCATTTTTAAAGAAAGAATATGGTATGCCATCAATTGCTTTATAGATTCTTTCGGCTTGTTTTCTTTGTGTAACTAAATTAGAACATTCTTTGTCCCACCACGGGGGAAGAGTTGGCTTCTTACTTAGCGCAGACTTTAAAGGGAATGACTGTTCAGCAGCAGCATTTAAAAGCTCTACAAGCTTGTGACAGCATGTACTTAAATTTGAATAGTTAACATATGGTAGTAATGAAACATATGACGAAAGGAAAGATGAAAATTTGTTCCAACCTACTTTAGAGTTGATACTAAATTTTAATAATGGAAATGAAATATTTTTACAAATGCTAGGCAATGGAAGGTGTAACAGAATTGGAAAATGATCACTGGCATGAGTTGAAGGAAGCACAGACCAGGACATAGAGGGGACCAGGGAAGGAGACACCAGCGTCAAATCAATTGCACTTTGATGTTCAGTAGGTTTAGTTCTACGTGTTGGAGAGCCAGAGTTCAATAAACATAATCCAGCAGTATCTAATAACTCTAAGAAGTTCTTGGCCAATTCGTCGTCCTTTCCACATCCCCAGGAGGAGTGGTGTATATTAAAGTCACCCATAACGATGACTGGACTTGACAATGATGAAACAAATTCAAATACCCATTTTAAAATGGTTAAAGAAGGGTATGGTATATACAGAGATACAAAGAATATACCTTTCATCTTTAAACAAATAATAGAAATATCTGAGTTAGAAATAGGAATGTTAACTCTATGAGCAGAATATGAAGAATTTACTAGAAAACAAACACCACCGTAACCATCACTTCTATCTTCACGGAAAGTAATAAATCCTGGTATTCTAACATTAGATGATGGCCTTAACCAGCATTCAGAAAAAGCAAACAAAATAGGGTTATATTTCTGTACAAAATAAAGGACTTCAGATTTTTTCCTTGTGAGTCCTCTGCAATTCCACTGAATTGCCACTGGGCTGGATAGATCCATTCTGAATATTTAAAGAAGCTGCGTTACATGCTTGGGCAACGTTGGACGGTAAAGGTGATACTGATGATAACAAATTAATTAGTGACTGAATGAGATCATACATGGAGGGTTGAACATTTTTTTCCCAAATCGGGCCAGATTTTGGAAGGACCGGCTGCGCAGTAATTGTATGATGGGCAACGTGGTTATATCCAAAATGGGGGTTTGAAGGGGAACCTTTAGGTTTCAAGAAAACGGTCTTCTTGTATGAGTTTTTAGTAAATGAATTTTGGGGCATGGTAATATTACCAGAAGAGGTTTGGGGCACTGCATAAACTGTTTTAGTAATTTCACTGTAACTTTTTTTGATAGGAGGGTGCAATTTCGAAGCTTCCATATATGAAATGGATCTGTCTGACATTGAAATTTTGATAGCACGTTGCCTATCATACTCTGGACACTTCTTATTAGTGGCATAATGAGAACCTGAACATGATAAACATGAAGCACAGTCCTCCTCAATTCCACATGCATCACCAGCGTGCTCACCTTCACACTTATAACACCTGGGCTTGGAACGGCACTGCAATTTAGTGTGCCCAAACCGACAGCAATTAAAACATTGGATGGTAGGATAATAATATTTCTCCACAGGGAGAGAATTATAACAAATGAAAACTCTATTAGGTAATGTTTGCCCATCGAAAGTTAACACGCAGGACTGGGAAGCTCTCCACAGAGCAGTCCCATCAACAACCACTTTATAATTTATGCGTCTTATCTTTAAAACCTTACCACACCCAGATGGCAGGGAAATATTTTCTATTACATCATCCTCGCTCCACTCTGCTGGCACACCGCGAACCAGTCCCATGCGAGTGGTATTAAAAGTTGGAATAAAATCCTGTAATTGTGCTCTTTAAACAAATCTTTTAGGATAAACGAGTTGGCGTTGTCAGCACTGTTAAAATTCATTGTAACCCTATTACGACCAATTCTTTGTAGGCTACCATCCACAATCCCCTGAATAGCTAACCTCTTCAAAAGACGCCCAAATTTAATGGTATTTATAGGAATAGCATTAATTTTGAAATATTTTTGAAATATGTAATCGCGTGACAATGAAAATGTCACAATGAAAATACTTCATAGAAGAGAAGTATTTATTCATATAGAAATTACATTTTGGGCAGTGGATTGGGACTAAAATCTACATTGAAATCTCTTGCAACAAACAGGCGAGATATATAAGCAAGTATTGCTGTTGTTATAAACAGCAATCACTTTTTCATTCCTTTCAGCTAAATCAAGAATATCTCTCACAAATTCAACTTCTGTAGTTTTTGAGCACAGGTTGAGCTTACAGAACCATACACTACAACAGGAAATTCTCGCGTGATACCCAGTTTCATGTAAATCCAGAGAAGTTGCGGTCCTACCAGTGTAATTACAATTAGCATCTGGCTAAGCAGGAGGTGAGTATGACACATACGCCTGCACTGGCATGATCGGCCCGTTCTATCCCAGACCATAGGGCCGTAAGGTCTGACGCTGTGTTGTACACATAATATTTGTATCTAAAAACAAATTCTTGCTTGATTTCGTATAAAAAACAGAATAGAGTACTACATAATATGCAGTAATTTTCTATTACTGTTACTATATACGTACACTATTCTGTTTTTTTTTATTTATATATTATGAAATTACAATGAAATACTGTAATACAGACATTACAAAAACTTGCACCTATCTTCGCGTGGGGTAAAATACACCCCTGACGGATTCTTCTGACATTACCATATAGTGTGGAGCTGCATATGCGGCTGAATTATGCTGTGGAGGTATTTAAGCAGCAATTGGGTACTTCGTAAAGGCAACTTTGAAAATAACGGTTGTTGAACATACCGTGAGATAAAATAAACCCCATGCGAATTAAATTAAAGAAACGAGCGAAATGACAGAAAAGAAACACAAAAAATAACTTAGTTCTAATAAAAAATAACTTGGTTCTAACGTGTTGGATTTTATGTAAAGGTATCCAAAGAACGAAATTTCAATAACAACACTTAGACGGATCTTTGTTTAGTTACAGTAAATGACGGACCAATCCCATTTCAAACAATAAGCGATACGAATCTTGTTATTCAACAAGATTACCGCGTACTCGTACTTGCCGTACATGATGTACCCAAGATATTTTCCAGGTTCGCCCTTGATTTCCCCTTATTCCCACAGAATAATATTAGTGATCCATAACAACTATTATGTTATATATTTCATATATGATATTTAAAAAAAAACAACAGTTCACCACATCAACCCTTACTCATATCCCACTGCAGGGACACGGGTCTCCCTTCAACCGAAGGGGTTTAGAATATACTCCACCACGCTGCTCAAATGCCGATTGGCGGAGGCTAGTGTGTGAAGCCGCCCGAGGGCCACCGACTTAGCTTAACGATTGCCATCTATCGACAATAGCAGGGACCGATGGCTTAACGTGCCCTCCGAGCACGGAGAAACTCGAGATAGGTAAACACATCCATAGACAGGCTGCGGTCGACGTTGCTTAACCTGCGTGTTCGGTTAGAATGACACGCACAACGACACCATCGAGCTCTCCTCTCGCTCTCCAAGAATCAATAGTTCATTGTATAATTATTATATTATGCGGATGACATTCATATGCTGATATATTCATCACTACATAATAAAAACAGAGTCCTCCTCCGCGTCTGTCTTTCTGTCTGAACGCGATAAACTCAAAATTACCAAACGAATTTTCGTACGGTTTTCATCAATGGATGAAGTGATTCAATAGAAAGGTTTGTATAATTAATTAATATTTTGTGAAAATTGGTTGAAAATGTCGAATAAAATTAATCCGATTGGAAGCTTTATTTGAAAGGCATGTATTTAACGCGGCGACAAACTAATCTGATTTAGGGTTTCAAAAATAATTAAAATGGGTAGGAAAAATAATAGGTTGGCAGCTACAGTGAAGTAGCATTTTAAGCATAAATTAGCAGCTGTATATTGAGTTCTAAGCTTTGTTTAAATTTAAATTGGTAGTGATTTTTTGGTGTAGCAACTGAATTTATTCTTAGGCGACAACTTGACGGCGGATAAAATGTAGAAAATAGGCTTTTATAAATTATACAATGAGATCGTTTATAAAATTAAATGAGATGAGAAGAAAATATGCACATGGTCATATAAAACATACTGTGTGCGACATTTTATGAGGTCTAAATAAAGCAAATTGTGGCATGCAAAAAAATATTAATGGTTTATAATATTATTTCTTGACTTAAATACTTTTTTTAATGGCGAAACTTTGTTTTCTTTAGTTTGGGCATTAATACCGTAATCATCTCGTGCCCCAATGTCATTATGATTATGATCAGCTTCCGTACGATAAACAAAAACACTGTCGGATCCACACTCAAATAGCAAATACAGTTCTGCCGTGCACTGTGGTCCCTTCTTCCGCACTTTGTTACATCTGTAAAATCGCTTTTGCCCCTCTTCTGTCATTCGTGTGAATGTTCGAGACCAAGTGTTTTCTGAATTCACAAAATCTTCTGCCTCTTTCAAGTTAGAAAATTTATAATAAAACACCCAAAGTTTGTTACGTCCTCGTCTACGCTTCGGGTTTGGTTGGTTCGGTTGATTCTCTTGTTCTGATTCACTTGAACAATAATCCGGCACTCCATCATCACAATTCATCACACGACTCGGCCCTGCTAACTCCAACTGATTCATTTTTGCATTTAAACTTGGCTTTGATTGACAAAATACGTAAAAAACTATTTTAGAAAAAGTTTACGTGTGTTTATGCACTTGAATAATACAAACAATAACAAGGTAATAGCGAGTCCTGTGCCGTTCGCCCGCCGCTTGCCATTGGCTGGTAGCGCGCTCCACCTCCCCGCACCGTGCCCTCCGCTCTGATTCTATGCAACCAACGCATTTGTCGCTTTTTAGGGTTCCGTACCCAAAGGGTAAAACGGAACCCTATTACTGAGGCTCCGCTGTCCGTCCGTCCGTCCGTCCGTCCGTCCGTCTGTCACCAGGCTGTATCTCATGAACCGTGATAGTTAGACAGTTGAAATTTTCACAGATGATGTATTTCTGTTGCCGCTATAACAACAAATACTAAAAAATAGAATAAAATAAATATTTAAGGGGGCTCCCATACAACAAACGTGTTTTTTTTTGCCGTTTTTATAGATAATGGTACGGAACCCTTCGTGTGCGAGTCCGACTCGCACTTGGCCGATTTTTAGGGTTGCGTACCCAAAGGGTAAAACGGAACCCTATTACTGAGGCTCCGCTGTCCGTCCGTCCGTCCGTCCGTCCGTCTGTCACCAGGCTGTATCTAATGAACGGTAATAGTTAGACAGTTGAAATTTTCACAGGTGATGTATTTCTGTTGCCGCTATAACAACAAATACTAAAAAATAGAATAAAATAAATATTTAAGGGGGCTCCCATACAACAAACGTGATTTTTTTGCCGTTTTTATAGATAATGGTACGGAACCCTTCGTGAGCGAGTCCGACTCGCACTTGGCCGATTTTTTCACTACTTTACGATTCTACAAACAAAAATTCTGATATCCTAATACTTAATTATTGGACCCGTTCTAAGTTTTTTAGCTGCTTGCAAATCACTGCCCAAAAGTGTATTTTTATATGGAAGTCAATAGTTGCTAATAATACAATGTTTGATATCCCACTGTTAATATTAGCTGCCAAGTCATTATTTTTAATACCTCACCTATTATTTCATTTTCCCTGTTTAATATATTTGCTATCTTAAAGTAGCAGCCGTTATTTATTTTTTATAGATCTTACGTTTTGTAGCTAATTATAATATAATTGTTGCTAAAATATTTAATCGCTACCAAAAACTTTTTTTTGTAACCAAGTAGTTAGTCGCCTAATAAGTTCTTTGTCGCCTCCAAAATAATTAGCCTATTTGAAAATGCTGCCTAATCCCTCTATGTTACAACAAAATAACGTGTGTGGAATTGTTCCTCTTTTATAAGTCTACGGGAAAGTCAGCGATGGCATATGTATAACTTGTCTCACTCACATGTAATATGGTAATTGGAAAGCTATTTAAACGGATACGATATTAATACTAATCAAATTAAATACATTTGTTGCATTAAGCATTTCAAACACATTATAATTAACATTGAATTAATCTCCGGAGTTACTGGGTTTAATTATGTTTCTCATTATTCGGCTTCTATGTCTCATAAAGCCTCTGTTGAGATCACAAATGTACTACTCTGTTGACAAAGTCGTGGATAGTAAGAAGGCAGCAAATTGTCCAACGGGATTTTTGAAATTTGTGTCGACCCTAGTAATTTCGATTCACAAATTAATATTAAAACTAGATTCTCTATTATATTATTAAGAACTTTAACTTTTGTCCCTAGTTCGAAATATATTCGCTAAGATTATCAACTTTCATTTGTGCATGCTCAAAGTAAAAAAGATGATATTAGCCGTCATGTAATTATATAAAGAGAAATAAACAAATATTTATCCATCTACTTAGAAAATATGAAAAAACAAAAGAACGAACGGTGTATAAAAAAATATGTACGTGTACGGAAAAAGGGGTGAGTTAGGCTTGGTTCACACGACATTATCCTGCACGTTTTCTTTGTATTCGTTTTTTTAAAGTACAATCACCCGGGTGTTCACACGGTAGATTTTCATTCGTGTAAAAAACAAATAGCCGCAGTCTTTACACAGTTGTCACAGTGAATAGACGTCAGTGATGGATCCACGCTTAGGCTGGGTTCACACGGCATTGTACTGCACGTTTTTTTGCAGGATGAATCTTACCGAATAAATAGTGGCTCATACATTGAGTACAGCACCATTCACACGTCGTTTGTACTGCAAATAATCGTACACCGTTTATGCGTTTAAACGAATACTCAACGGACTTGTCAAGCAAAACGAATGAACTGTAACGTATTCGGTTTGCAGTGGCACATAGTATAGCTCTGTCTCGTTCACACGGCACGATGTTCATACGTTTTTCATCGAATAGCAAACGAACAAGCGTTTAGCATCTTTTGGAGAGGTCGCGCGTATTTGTTTTTATGATTTCAAAATGGTTGACGAATCTTCTATAGCCACTCGTTTGTTTCACGTACCTATCGGTACGAGGCCATCACGGCGCTTGTTTGTTTCGCGTACCGATAGGTACGTATCGGCTTGGCGATCTTAATTCGTCGTTGTAGGGTCTAATATTGATTGTCATAAAATTAAAACATTGCTAGTGTCACGAATATTAAGTTGGCAACACTGTGGTTGCCTGCGATTGGTAGAACTAATGTCAAATAATTAAAAAATAATTTTCGAAAGCCAATCCCGTCAGACTTGCGCCATTACAGTGACTTAGTTATTGTACGAGATTTGCGTGATGCCGTAAGTAATTATATTTTAATTATGTCGATTGGTATTTCATATTAAATTAAAGGTTATAGAGTGTTTCCTTTGATAATACATTTAGCTTGTTCCAAAAACATACAGTAAGTTAATAAAATCGGCTAAACTTAGTGTCGAAAATGTATGGTGAGAAATGCTGTTCTTGTTTTCTGTAAAATTTTTGTGAATACTAGAGAGTGGTCAAAAGATTGTGTGAAATATTAAACCTAGGTTAATATGTGTTGTTTAAAACGAAGTTAAATCAATTTTAATCTTCTATATTACACAGGATTGCTGATAAACCGTCATTCAGTGAGTAAAATATTTCGACAAACTTGGCTTGTACCGATCGGTACTTGAAACGATTCATCAATTTAGAAATAAGGCTTCCCGCACTAATTATTTTTGGCTTATTTCGTAATATTGGTTCTACTTGTGGTCAGTTGTGGTGTTGCATTTACTTTGAGAATTTTCACTTAAAAGTTTATTTAGTACAATTGACAACATATTTTTCGAACTACATTTTTTTTTTACTTTGGTTTTTTATTGAGTTACGCTATTTCCATTATACAAATTGTCATGCATGACATGGTGTTCATTGGATATAAGTCCGTAGGGCCTTTTTATATTTTTATAATTCCAATTCTCGCAGTGGCGGCATGCCGGTGATGTACAATTTTTTTTAGTGCATTTTGAAAACTAAATATACTTTAGAAGTTTTAGAACTGCACCGCATGTATATAAGGCGAGTTTGTAACAGGATGCTAGGTGGTGGTGTTATTTTATATTTTTGGTGTATATTCCATATCAACATTATGTTCTATTTATAGTGGAAATCCTAAGCAAAAAAGAGGGCGAGGTAGAGGGAGAGGTAGTCGGCGAGGACGAGGGAAGAGTGATGTGTCACCTTCGCCTACGCCACCGTCCGTCCCTATTCCTTCGACATCCAGGTATGTTATATTCATTGTGTATTGTTTGCTTAATTATTATTATGTATTTCACATTTACATTTTGTTGTAGAACATACGAAGATGAGCATGCCATTGTAAAAGATGGCATGCTTAAAACAAAACAACGCTTGAAAAAGCTTACACCATCTCTCAGAAAGGAGTACGTGGAGCGGAAGAAAAAAAAAGAGCTCGAACGTATTCTCCTTCCTGACGCACCGTCGCGGAAACGATCACGGTGAGTAAACTTTTGTTTCTTTTTTAGAAAATATACTATTTGGAATTATTATACATAATTATATAATAAAATTTTGTTACAGGAACATTTCCCCAGAGCGGTCCAGTTGTAGGTTGATGTTGGGCACGCCAACCACACCCCCTCCGCCTAAATTGCAGTCGTGGCAGATCAAGTAAGATTTACCTGCGATTTTTGCTTGAGATTTTAGAAAACGCATTGACTACATACACTTAATTTTTTTTGTCACAGAAACACGACAGCTACGGCAGCCGTTCTCCCGACAACGCCCGATGGCCGCTCGACCCCCGCTGTCCTCCCGATGCCCGCTGTCCCGCCGATACCCGCTGTTCTTCCGAATATCCTCCCAATGCCCGATGGCCGTTCGACGCCCGCTGTCCTCCCGATGCCCGCTGTCCCGCCGATACCCGCTGTTCTCCCGGATGTCCTCCCAATGCCCGTTGGCCGCTCGACGCCTACTATACTCCCGGCCCCGGTTGTCCTCCCGACCCCCGCTGTCCTCCGGACACCTGATGTACACCCGACGCCTACTGTCAAGCCGACACCCACCGTCTTGTCGACTTTAGGTGAGACTCTATTATGTTGTATATTTTGTTCTAATGTTTTTGTTTGTTTGTTTCTACAAGCTTTATTAGTCTACATAGCTATTTTTTCAGCATTTTTATAGGATAAAAAAATGGTACAAGTTATATGTGGATTTAACCCATTATGGGATCTCCTGCAGTCATTATCATTTGCCTGCCCTGATCCCAGTTTATCAGGGGTCGGCGCTTCATTTTTTTCTCTTCAATTCATCGCGTTCAGTCGTTACTAAGTTATCCACACGGGATCTCCTGTAGTCGTCAACCTTAAAATAACTGAAAATACTAGGTTAGGCGTGTTTATTATGAATTTTAGCGACAGTAAGGTTTAATTGTTTTGTTATAGATATGTCACAATCTGAGGCGAAGATGTCGGAGTGGATCAACAAGGCGATGGTGGAGGATCTAAGTGATGAAGAAGAAGAGGGCGACATCGCGGCGACCATAGACGATAACTATGATTATATAAATACACAGCCTGCCCACCTGCCTGATGGTCTGAAACATGCTGTGACGAGTTGGTTGACTTCTGAAGACGCAGTTAATGACAATGTACTGCGCGAGTTGATGCCTCCCGACCAATTTAACTTTGACTGGACGTGTGACTCTCATTCGTTTCTTGGAGCACGAGAGGAGTTCACCGGCAAAGCGGGTCCTACGTTTACAATGGATGAAAACGTAAGGCCCTTGGACGTTTTCCTAAAATTCTTTGACGATGAACTTTTCGATCTACTGGTCAAAGAAACGAATAAGTATTCATCTTACTTAATTGACAAAGAGTATACTACTCCCTTCTGCCGACTGAATAGATGGATAAATACCGATCGGGGAGAGATATCTATTTTCCTTGCAATACTTATCTTTCAAGGTCTATTACCACTGACCGTTGAAAGTGAGTATTGGAAGGAAAATGGATATTTAACCATAAAATACTTCAGTGAGCTCATGAAGTATAATCGATTTTTGCTCATAAAAAGACTACTTCATCTGACACACGACAGCACAGAAAACTTGACTGTGGACGAAATTAAGCTGCGGAAAATACAGCCTTTGTTAAACATCCTACAAAGGAAGTTTAGCAGCCTGTATTTTCCGTCGCGTGAAATCGCCATAGACGAATCACTCCTCAAGTGGCACGGACGGTTGAGTTTCGCACAGAAAATCTCCACGAAAGCAGCCAAGGTAGGCATAAAATCATATGAGCTGTGCGAATCTTCAACGGGCTACTTATGGAACTTTTTTATCTATGCCGGAAAAGGAAAAGACGGACAGACTGACGCAACAGACAGGCAGACTAATACAACAGACGGACAGACCGACACTGCAGATGAAGAGAATGATGAACAGACCATTGACCTGACGACGGACGAAGATGACCTGATGAACAGACAGACGGGCGGACAAGCTTCTACGTCTTTCAGACCACCACCACCCTCTAACGCCACAGCACGTATAGTGCACGATCTTGCCAAGCCGTTGTTTATGAAGGGATACACTATTGTCATGGACAATTTTTATAACTCGCCACTGTTGGCGAGATATTTAAAGGCTCATGGTACTGATTGCTTCGGGACCCTTCGCCTGCATAGGGAGTTTGTTCCCGAATCAATCAAAAGTGTATCGAAACATGATTTGCGGACTGGCGAGGTCTTGCAAAGCTATTGTCGAGATTTGTACGTCATGTTGTGGCGGGACTCCAATCTTGTATCGATGATATCGACCTTCCACGGAGGAGAGGTAGGAGGAAAGGAAAAATATGGTCGATACAAGTACAAACCACAAATAGTCCTTGATTACAATCAATCCATGGGAGGTGTGGATAGAAAGGATCAACTTCTATCCTCACATCCCATGGAAAGATGTAGAAACCAGATCTGGTACAAGAAGGTCTTCAGGCGGCTTTTGAATGTGACTATCCTGAACACGTTTATAATATTCAAAACTCGCCATCCCTCAATTACACATCGGAAATTCCGAACACTGCTTGCTGAGCAGCTGGTCCTAATGGGTAAACCAGAACCCATACCCAAACAGGTGACTGTTACATTGGGAGCACCTATGCGTTCTGGGAAAACTCGGCGCCCAATATTATCTGGCTGCCACTTTATTGTGAATACCGGCAAAGACAAGCGGGGTGTTTGCGTTTGGTGTCGAAAATGCCGATCGAGGTATACATGCAAGCAGTGCGGTAACACCCTCTGCTTGGATGTATGTTTTGAGGAGTTCCACAGCAAACCCTAAACAAACACACACGCAATCACGCACGCACTGTCTCACACACCTGTCCCCTGACCACAAGCTCTTAATGTAAGAATGGAACTATCTATCATGGTTGCGTATTTATCAATGAATTTCATTCATAAATTCGCAACCATTCCTGCGTTTATTTTGCATTCCTGGGGCTGATCTATACCATTTCTGGTTATCCATGGCTATTTGAGATTGGAATCTGTGGGCTGTGTAGTTATAAAATCAAAGCTTTTACAATATCTTCCCTCGGAGATATGTATTTCATCAGGAGGGTATAAATACTGTCTCTCACCGAATCATTGTAAAGGATCTTTCCAGTGGTACATCTGATCTGACCCCACTAATTATCAACCTATCTCGATACTACCTACTCTCATTTCATGTCATTTTAGTATAAAAAATATCATGCATTCATAAATTCGTGTAACAAAATAAGTACTTAATGTTGTATTTGTATTAGTTTTTATGTAATTTTCATTTCATTGTTGAATTTTGTGTGTAATTTTCATTGTGATTCGAGTTACATAATATTTTTCATATTGACTGTACTTTTAATAAATATTTTCAAAAAAATCTCTTCTAGACAACTTGTTTCGATATAATTTTCATTTCATGTAAGTAAATTAATTAGAAAATGTCGCACACATATTTTTCATACTGACTGTACTTTTTATGACTACTTTTTTAGAAAGATCTCTTTCAGACAACTTGTTCTGGTGTAAATTTCATTTTTGCACTTAATTTGAAAATAAATTGTACACATATTTTTCTGCTGACTGTACTTTTTGTGAACATTTTCTAATAAAAATCTCTTCCAGACAACTTGTTCCGATGTAATTTTCATTTTTGCAAGAAACTTAATTTGAAAATTTCTCGCCTTCACTTTTTTTACAGACTGTACTTTTATGAGTGTGTTTTCTAAAAAAAACCCTCTTTCATATGATTTTACATGTATGTTCATAATTTGAAAAAAAAAAACATGTACACAATCCACATTTTCTTTTATTTACATTTTAACAAAACCCCCGTATGTGGCCAGCCTATACCTAGCCGCCCGGCCGCCATTTTGTTAAATGACAAATGGTTGCTCTCGCTAGACTCGTTTTGATAGTGAAAAAGTACTTAACTTTTATTTTGATTGTCTGCATCCTAAATGATACCTTGTCATGTATTATGTACTATTGTAATCCCCACGGTTTGCTCTTATTATCTTATATTTTAAAATAGCACGAACTTTATCAGTGTTTCGTTAATCTTGTCACAAATGGACTACCAAATTTCCAAGAAAATTGAGCCAATTTATCTTTTAATATTTTTTTAAAAGTAATTGTTTTCAATTAGCTATCTTTTTTTTACTAAGTAGTAAGATAAAGACAGTATCTTTCGGAAACTGGCTTGATTTTTGTCCCACACCTTTAACGTTTTCTGTAAAACAGGCCCAAACATCATAACCTGTCCGACGGGATTTCGTGGCTTGTACAAAATTTTGCGCGATGTTCCCAATTTTTTTGTGGCTGATTTTTCCCATCAAACATACTTCAATTTCGAGCTAAATTGAAAGAGTAACTTATCTAATGTCTATATAAAATAAGAAAAACATATGTTACAGCTTTAGATTTAATGCTAAAAATCATTATCTAGAACAATTCGTGAATTTTTCCTTTCGTGAATTTCTCGCATTTTTAGTTAATTATTTTACCTCTACAGCCGCTCAAACTTTGCTTTGACAAACAAGTCTATTCATTCAAGTAGCTAACACAGTCATTCGTTTACGTTACAAACAAAGCAATACTTCATAAGAGCCATTTGAGTTTGCTGCGGCCCTCCGCGGCGAGAACCTATTTCGCGGCGGACAATTTAGCTCGGAAGTAGCGCCCGTGCTGGACAAACGAGTGGATAGACAACTAATTATTAATTTCTTTAGTGAAACAAAAGCCCATTTTGTAGGATAGAACTATGGAACTTTATAAAAATCGTGTCGCAACTCAAGCGGCTTGGAAGGAAATCATGATAGTAATTGATCCAAATTTCGAGACAAAGGAAGAAAAAACAAGACAAGCCTTCGGTATGTATCTTCTATTATTAATAATAAAATTGTTTTACAAGGTGTTTTACTTAACTTTATTTATGTTTTACTTAGTTCTAAATATATTCGTTTTGCCATGGGACAGATCCGTCCTTTGATAAAAATAGTGACTAAAAGTAGATCTTAGCTGTTCGCTTGAAAGTTCCGAAATGAAGTACTTCGAAGATTTTCAAATAATAGAGGATTTGCCACATCTTCAAAATTGTGTCCATCATGTTCACGCACGTAATTATGCAATACAATGCATGCTTTTACGATTTCTACCATTAGACTTGGTGAAACATCAATAGTCTTATGTAGGATTCTCCATTTTCCTGCTAAGATACCAAAAGCACACTCAACGCATCTTCTTGCCCTGCTCAGGCGGCAATTAAAGATTTTTTTACGTAAATCTAAATGTGTCCAAAAGGACGTAGTAAAGTAGTTATTATCTAGAGCAAATCCCTCATCCAGTCGATTTAATAAGTTTTCAAAACTATCAATAGACATCCGAAAGTAATTAAAAAACTTCTTTCCATCGTTTCTAAGTTTATAATATAACTTCTCAAATATTTTAGTACGCACTGATTCTTCATTTATAGGATATACCCAAAACCTTCTGCTTTGTCGGCGAAACCTTTGGCGTCTTCGATTATACCAATATAAAAGTACCTACAACTAAGCGTGGATCCATCACTGACGTCTATTCACTGTGACAACTGTGTAAAGACTGCGGCTATTCGTTTTTTACACGAATGAAAATCTACCGTGTGAACACCCGGGTGATTGTACTTTAAAAAAACGAATACAAAAAAACGTGCAGGATAATGTCGTGTGAACCAAGCCTCAGTTGTATGTACTTTTATATTGGTATAATCGAAGACGCCAAAGGTTTCGCCGCCGACAAAGCAGAAGGTTTTAGGTATATCCTATAAATGAAGAATCAGTGCGTACTAAAATATTTGAGAAGTTATATTATAAACTTAACGATGAAAAGAAGTTTTTTAATTACTTTCGGATGTCTATTGATAGTTTTGAAAACTTATTAAATCGACTGGATGAGGGATTTGCTCTACATAATAATTTACTACGTCCTTTTGGAGGAACACATTTAGATTTATGTAAAAAAATCTTTAATTACCGCCTGAGCAGGGCAAGAAGATACGTTGAGTGTGCTTTTGGTATCTTAGCAGGAAAATGGAGAATCCTACATAAGACTATTGATGTTTCACCAAGTCTAATGGTAGAAATCGTAAAAGCATGCATTGTATTGCATAATTACGTTCATGAACATGATGGACACAATTTTGAAGATGTGGCAAATGCTCTATTATTTGCTTTTGTTCCACTAAAGAATTTAATAATTCGTTGTCTATAGAAGATTCGTCAACCATTTTGAAATCACAAAAACAAATACGCGCGACCTCTCCAAAAGATGCTCAACGCTTGTTCGTTTGCTATTCGATGAAACGTATGAACATCGTGCCGTGTGAACGAGACAGAGCTATACTATATGCCACTGCAAACCGAATACGTTACAGTTCATTCGTTTTGCTTGACAAGTCCGTTGAGTATTCGTTTAAACGCATAAACGGTGTACGATTATTTGCAGTACAAACGACGTGTGAGTGGTTCTACTGGTTTTTGATAAGACATTTTCTACTTACTCTATTATGCGGATCAGGATTACAAATGAAAGTTGATAATCTTAGCGAATATACTTTGAACTAGGGACTAAAGTTAAAGTTCTTAGTAATATTCTTAGTATATGGAGACGTAATCACGTAAAACTCACGGCCGTGCTCACAACACAGCCACACCCCATTTTTTTATAAACACTTATTGGAATACACCTCTACCGAAGAGCGGAGGGGCTTATTGGTTACAACACCCTTACCTGGGTCAGGGTCAGTAGTAGGCTCGAATCGATGACATACATATTTAGTATGTCATGTATTTGGGGTGGGTACCAGAAGCGTGCACGCCGCGACCCTGCCAGTCTAAAACTGTGGACTGCAATTCTGGACCCAAACCGCACAGACGCGCGGATTAGGGCGTCCCCCGGAGGCGACGCGCACCGATCCGCCCCGGTCGGTGCGAAATCTAGGGCATGCGGCGGTGGGGGCCGCCACCCACCACGCAACGCCCATCCCGGCGGGTCGAGGAGAGCTGAGTGTCGTACAGGCACATGGAATGTGAGAGGTGGTCTAAAAGATAAGATGAATGAGTTGATAGATATAATGAACGTGAGATGCCTAGATGTTTTGTGTGTGTCAGAGACCAAGCGAAAGGGAAGCGACACCGAAGATCTGCCCGGTGGCATGATGGCCCTGTGGTCCGGGGTGGACCAGGACGTTCATGCGAGCGCTGGCGTAGGTGTCGTGCTTTCATCTCGCTTGGCCGCCGGTGTGAAAGATTACGATTTAGTAGGTCCAAGACTTCTCTGGGTTAAGATAAAACTGGGGATTACGCGAGTGTTTTTAGTTGCAGCATATGCTCCTGTGAGCTCTGCTGATCCCCAGGAGCTTGAGAAGTTTTGGGAGACTGTAAGGGGTATTCTGGATTTGGGCGAAGCGAATGAACGGATAATTATGTGTGGTGATCTGAATGGATGGGTTGGGACCAAGCGAAGCAGTTATGAGGCTGTGCTTGGTTCATACGGAGATAAGAGAGTGAACGATGCTGGTAAGTTACTTTTAGACGAATGTATAGAACGAAACCTCCTTGTGTCGAACACGCTCTTCCATCACAAGGATATTCACACTTACACATGGAGACGGAATGAATAGAAAAGTGTGATTGATTTGATTTTGATAGATGGATGTCTCCGAAAGTCGTTAATGGATACAAGAGCCTTCGGAGGTCCCACTCTTGAAACAGACCACTATCTGGTGATAAGCCGATTTGTGGGCCTTTTCAAGAAGTGGAGGCACTGGCGAGTCCGTATTCCTTTCGGAGACCATGAAAGAATAAGAAGTGAAAAATTGGAAGATGAAAGTGTGAGGAGTACGTATGTACGTCTAGTCAGTGAAAGACTTGCGAACGTCTTTCCGACTCGGATGTAGACGAATGTTGGAAAGTTCTGAAAGAAAGTATGGTGGACAGTGCGAAAGAAGCATGTGGATGCGCAAAGAGACGTAGAACACTAAGAGGAGTTGCCTGGTGGGATGCGGAGGTTCAATCCTCCGTGGAAAAAAAGAGGAAAGCGTGGCTGGATTACGTATCATCTTTGCACCAGAGTGATGGTATGAAAGATGAAGAAAGAAATATACCGTCGATGCAAGAATGACTCCAAAGCTTTAGTGAAAGTGAAGCGTGAAAGACTACATATGAGTGAGGAAGAGAAGCTGACGAAAAATTCGAGGCAAATACCAAACTCTTCTGGAGAGAGGTAAAGAAGTCTCGAAGTGGTTCGTCAGCATCCAGAATGGACAAGATAAGATGTAAAGCTGGTGGCATTCTTGCTAACACTCAGGAAGTGTTAGAACGGTGGAGTGAATATTTTAGAGAAATGTATGATTATGTCCATGACGCTGGCATTGTGAATGAGTCTGTGATTGACTCGGCAGTGCCAGCGTACCATGAAGACATTACTATGGATGGTCGATACGAAGTTTGAAAGATGGAAAGTCAGCGGGAATCGATATGGTAACAGCTGAGATGATCAAGCTAGGTGGTACCTACGTTAGGGACGCGTTCTGGTTTTTGAGCAAATTATGCTGGAGAACCGGAAGGGTCCCGAGCGATTGGAGACGCGCAGTCATCGTGCCCTTGTATAAAGGTATGGACTGCGCCAACTATAGGGCCATCAGTTTGATCAGCTTAGCAGCTAAAGTGTATGGAAAAATCATTGAAAGAAAAATGAGGGTGAAATCCGATGGAATGCTTTGGGAAGCACAGGGTGGATTTCGAAGCGGCATAGGATGTACGGATCAAGTTTTTTCACTCCGCAATGCCGTGGAGAAGCATCTGGCCATAGACCAGAAGGTTTTCTGTGGTTTTGTGGACTTTGAGAAAGCATTTGATAGAGTCGTGCGAAAGAATCTCTGGAACATTTTGCCCAGATATAGGGTTGACGGTGACCTACTCCGTGCTGTGCAATCCATTTACAAGGATTGCTCAGCATGTGTGCGGATAGATGGTGGCATGTCACCCTGGTTTGATGTCAAAATTGGTGTCAAACAGGGTTGCATGCTATCTGCTAGGCTGTTTATCCTGTATCTCGATAGTTGTCTGCAGAGAATAAGGTCAACGAATGTGGGATTGCGCATGGGTGACCTAGTGGTGAACTGTCTGCTGTATGCAGACGATGCCGTGCTATTAGCAGATACATCATCTGAACTGCAAACACTGGTCACAACGATGAAAGACGAATGTATGGAGAAAGGCTTACTACTGAATGCGAAGAAAACAAAGATAATGGTATTTGAAAGAGAAGAATCCAGAACTAATGTAGGGATTACGATTGATGATGACGTGTTGGAACAAGTGGATGAGTTTGTATATCTTGGATGCGCTTTCAGCAGGGATGGAAGGTACACCGCAAATGTAGAAAGACGAGTGAGTGCTGGGAATAGTGTGAATGGAGCGTTGGGAACTTCTTGGCAGTAATAACCTGAGCCAGAAGGCACAACTCGCTATACACAATGCAGTGTTGGTCCCAACGCTAACTTATGGAAGCGAGAGCTGGGTATGGCAGAAAGAGCATGAAAGTAGAATAAACGCGGTCGAAATGCGAGCGCTGCGTAAAATTTGTGGCGTAAGGCGTGTAGACCGTATTCGCATTCGAATGATGATGTTAGAAACAGAGTTGGTCTGAAAGAGAGCGTCGGTGTTAAAATAAAAAGAGGCATGCTCCGTTGGTTCGGACATGTAGAAAGAATGCAAGATGAAAGAATGACGAAGCAGATATACAATGCAAAAGTGGAAGGATGTAGAAGCCGGGGAAGGCCAAGACTTAGCTTGCTTCATAGGAGACAGTTCGGATTTACGAGAGGTTGTTCAACTATAGACGCAGGGATTCATTTGCTTAAAAGTATATTCGCGGCATGGGAAGGTTCGCAAGATGCCTTAAGAATTTTCTGTGATCTGTCTAAAGCGTTTGACTGCGTGCACCATGACACTCTTGTCAGAAAATTACACCACTACGGTATCAAGAACAAGGCTCTCGAACTTCTATCTTCTTATCTGGGCAATAGGATCGGAAAAGGTCGATGTTAATGGTAAAAGATCTTCAGGGTCCCCTGTAGTTATGGGAGTCCCACAGGGGTCAATTCTAGGTCCATTCTTATTTTTAGTATATATAAATGACTTAGCTTATTATGTAAAGGATAAACATGAGATTGTATTGTTTGCGGATGATACCTCTTTGACATTCAAAATTAATAGACAGGTAATTATGACGAAGTTAACGATGCTCTCTCTAAAGTTATGCATTGGTTTAATGTTAATAATCTGCTTTTAAATGATAAAAAGACTAAAGTAATTAAGTTCTCAACACCTAATGTAAAACAGGTGACTACCAATGTACATGTTAATGGAACTAATTTAGCCCCTGTGGAGACAACTGTGTTCTTGGGTATAACAATTGACTCCAAACTACAATGGGGCCCGCAATTGAAAAAATATCAGGAAAACTAAGTTCTGCAGCCTGAACAGTGAAAACTATTAGACGGCTCACTGATGTTGATACGGCTAGAATAGTTTATTTCAGCTACTTTCATAGTATTATGTCATACGGAATTCTTCTTTGGGGTAACTCCGCGGACATTAACACCATCTTTTTATTGAAAAAGAGAGCCATAAGAGCTATCTACAAACTTGGTCCCTGGGAGAGAAAAATTCAAAGAAATAAATATTCTAACAGTCGCATCGCAATATATCTATGAAAATCTTTTGTATGTCCATAAAAACATAGACTCATTTTGTAAAAAGAGTGATACTCATAACATAAATACTAGATATAAGCATAATCTTGTGTTACATGCAAGCCGTCTCCACAAAATAAGTAATTCTTTTATGGGGCAATGTATACGGTTCTATAACAAACTTCCCAGCAATATAAGAGAATTGTCAATAAACAAATTTAAAACTACTAGTAAAGCCAAATTGTGTAGCAGGGCATATTATAAAGTATCTGACTATATTATATTAATAATATCTAAAATATATAATAAATACATTATGTAAATTTGTTTGGATACCAAAAGAGGGATGCCTGAGTTTTTTGGCAGTATTTTTATCAGTGCTCACCTAGTCATGAACTGCACGGTAGGGAAAAAATTGTGACGATTCCAAACAAATGTAGCCATTTTTACGGAATAAAAAGATTTTGACTTTGACTTACCTACCATGACTAAATTGGTCGTGTTCTATCAGAAGGTGATGTCAGGAGCCCTAGAAACCGGCTAGCGTGCATAAGAAGAGCAATGAATGTTAAAGAAGCGAGTGAGATATGTAAGGATCGAGTCACGTGGCGCTCGGTTCTCTCTGCCTACCCCGCAGGGGATTTGGCGTGAAGTTATAGGTAGAGAGACCTTACAGATCGTACTCAGTATGTTGCTATAGGTTCACATATGAGCTCAGGTGTAAATATTTATTACGGTGTTCTACAAGGGAGTATACTCAGCCCTACACTATTTCTTGTTTATATTAATGAACTCTGTAAGATAATAATCCATTAAGACTGGCGGGGTCCACTAGCTAAACCTAAGGATTTGGCGAAGATACTGATTTTTACATAGAGCGACTGCCGTTAGATCTCCACAGCCCAGATTTAGGTTAGGTCACACGTCGTTCGAAATATAATTTCTAGAATGTGTAGTTTTCTTTGAATCATTATAATACAATCAAATAACACTAAAAATAGATATTTCAAACGTGTAATAAATGTATTGTAATACTATTACAAAGTAAATATTACAATAAAAATAGTGGTACAAAAAGTAAATATATTTAGGTATCAATATTTGAATTTAACCAGTTGAGTATAACACTTATTCCCTCCATAAGCACAAAGCACGGGCAGATTCTCATTTGCAAAAGCATATTGTATGTACATCGTAACGGCTGATTTGTTCGGAGTTCAAAAACAATAAAGTCAAACAGTGCAGTAGACCGACATGGGAATACCAAAGTATACTCTATAATAGGTATGCCCTAATTCTAGAGTTGGTCTCAGCACAACTTGATAGAACATTCTTAAACATTTTTACAATGGAATTTTTTTCCTATAGGTGTAGTTTGAACGCCCGACCTCCCGATTCCCGTACGACTGCTCGTCCAACTAAGTTACATTATTTTCCATGTCTATGTAACATTGTAGTTTTGCAATAAGTAATGGGTTCGAAACCCACGCAGGGCGGACACGATAATTTTTCTATTGTGAAAACATTAGGAATAATATCAATATTTAGTAACATGAAGTTCAAAAAATTGTTTTTCTGTATATATATTTGTTAAGTATAAAGATTTTACTGATTGTAGTCCAAAATTAGTCTTTGTACAATTCTACATGACCTAGAATTGAAATCAGTTACTTCTACAAATAAATTCTCGTCCACAAACTTGCATGTTACACATATATATAAAATAATATAAAATAAAATAGCGTCAATAAACCAAGACTGTTAAATATTCTAGATTCAACATATACACCATGCTAGTTTGTCTCGCTTAGAAACAGCCAAAAAAGTTTTTACTAGCACCATCTATCCGCCACCCTCGGTAAACCTAATTTAATTTAGAGATGCGTTCACTAGTGCTGAGAAATAATAATATTAACTGTCATGAACGTTCCCATAAGTTTCGAATCACAATTAGGGGTTGCCAAATTTATTAATTTTCCGAATATGGTAAATTATCAAAAAATTAGGTCAATAAGGTAAAACATTTTACTGATGTTAGTTACCGTAAAATATAGGTAACTAAAATCAGTAATCGTGTTATTAAACTAGTTAGACAGGTATTAAGTAAGCGATGATTTTATTTATTAAACAAAACAAAATTTAACGTTTTTTTTTTTTTTCTTTATCTATATTTTTCAAAACTCTATATCTACTACTCTATCTCTATAGTTTTCAAAACAATTAAATTTTAAATTAAAGAATTACTTTTTCACGTATAAATTCGTTTATTTTTACAGTGCATTAGTTGTTAAACCAGGTAAGTTTTTTTTATATTAAAATGGCAACACAAGTTATTCGTTGTCAAGTCAACGCATATTTGTGTTTTAATATTTTTCTATTATTTTCGCGTATAAGTAATTTTTGTTGTTTTTATTTGTGTTATGCAGTATTACTTTTTCTTTCTTAATGTAATAGGTAGATACTATAATTTTGTATACCTCTAACGAGAGGAAAACTGTATCAAATAAAATTGAGCTATTACAATGATATAGCTTACAGTAAACTCCTCATTGATTACTGAATAGCAGATCAAAGTACAGCTAATACTATCAGCCTTTTGCTTTAGTAATTTACTACCAACCACTACTCTTGGGGTTGGTAACAAATTACTAAAAGCAAAAGGTCCCTGGAATATAAGAAGTACTATTCAAAAGCATGCTCGTGATTTAAAACATAGTACTGAGGTTAGTAACTAGATGGCGCTGTACTTTTTAAAACCACGAAATGGTCATATATACGTTAGTACTTATAGTAATCTATGATATACACCTCATAATTTTTTCCGCGCCAGAAATGCCCTTACTCAATATAGATACCCGCATACCCGTTGCCTCACACACTCACTTGCAAAAAAAACGGGTGGAAATGATTTCCTCCAAACATTTTCATAGTAATTATATATAATAGTAAGGATTACATATCTTTACTTCACAAGCCACTGACAAGTTCCATATATTTTACGTTCTATAATAGTTGACACTCTCATAGTTGTATACGCGAAAGTTTCACAAAAAATATTTTTTCAATAATTTTAAACTGTGACGAAGACTAGTAATGGTATTATGCGACTGTATAAATAATTATGCGACTATTAAAGTAACATTTTGAATCAATCAGTAACTTCTCAGTAGGTATCAGTAAATAATTGACCGTTTTTTTTTCCAGAGTTTATTACATAGACTATAATTACACACATCTTTCGGAGCACCTGGCGCAAAACTTACTATATCCGTGTCCATTCTATATAAAAAGTACAAAAAATAAATACAATATTTTTTATTACCAACAATGACCAGCACGAAATGTAAATTATTGTTCATATTTTGTCCCTACATCTTATAGTTATATATCACAATGATTGTAATTAGATATTATTAATATATTAGTAGAAATAAAGCAATCGAAGCTACAGATAAACGTAGCCTACATGTTAATTTAGAGTTTAGACAATATACTCTTTGTGTGATAAATTTCATTCAAATCTGATGATTTCAAGCGTTTATGCACGAGTGAATCAAATTTTTTTTGTAATATCCAAACTTTGTTTTAACCTTTTACATTGGTTAAATTTACAATTGCTATATCACTTAAACAGATCCACAATGGATATTCTGGGATATTAAAAAAAAATGCGTTCAACACTATATCCATTGCGTTTGTCCATCAGTAAGAGAGGGCTTACGCAACTATAGATGGCGCTTGTGTCAACAGAGCCAAATGTTGATAAATGTTGCTAGAGTTAAATGTATAACCATACAGATTTGTTTAATTATAGATATTTTTGTTTTGATTTACGAATCAATAGTGAACTATTACTGAATCAAATTATTCGGCCGAGCACTCGGTATAGCAAACAAAACCGAGTAATACTCGGTTACTCTCAAAATCTTATATCCATCCGCCCTTCTAATTATTTATTAACAACCACCATACGTAAATTAAAAGGTAAAATATTGTTCTCGATTCCTTTTAAATCTTAAAGTTAAAATAAATACATATCACAAAAATTGTTATCAGATAAGAAAATAATAAAATGATCTTCCTTATAGTCAGTTAAAGTGTTTCTTGTAGTGTAGGCGGTGCTGATGGCGCTAGCGTCAGTGGAGTCAACAGCAAATGTTCTCATTCATACATGTGTTTATTTGAACCGATGAGCATTGAATCAAATAATTCCGCCGGCCGCTCGGCGCTCGGTTTAGCAAACAAATAACTGCGTAGTTTTCGAGTTATACTCAATCGCAAATCAATACTGATGTATGAAACGGAAGATTTGTTTGTTGAAAAATGTGCTAATCCTTGGAACTACCAGTCGTATTGAAAAAAATCTTGAAGCTGTAGAATACAACATCACAATACGACCCTTAGAAGCCGAGGAAAAAAAATAAGTAAGAAAAAGCTGTTAGAAGTCGCAGCGAAGCCGCGGGCTGCAGCTAGTTACTGTATAAAACTGTTACCCGTTCATTTAATTTATTATCTACTACCACCATTAACTGTATAAAAAGATTAATTCACATTTAACATTATTTTTTTAAGTTTATAGTTAAAATAAATACATGTCAAAAGTTGCAGTCTGATCTAACCTGTTTTGTGTGCTTCCGGCGCCAATTAGTTCACGGAAATAGCGCCGGCGTCACCCAGCCAGCGCCGTTCAGTATGTATTCACGCATGTTCATCAGTTGCCTAGTACCCATAACAAGCTTCGCTCACTTTGGGATTAGATGGCGATGTGTAATTTGTCCGACAAAATTAATACATAAAAAAAATTTTTAGTGTAATTGAGTTAATACAATATCCAGAATCAGAAAAGCGAGATCTACAAGTTTCTCAGTGACATTTCATGATTAATTCATTAGACCAAGTTTTCAGTTTCTGTAATTATATTATTATTGTTCTTCTCGAAAAGCGCCAGAACCTATACGTTTATCGTAAGCACGGCAGCGTTAGTAGACGCATGCCGTCGCTGCCGTGGCTGCTGCAGCCGCCCGTACAACTGCCCATCATCTAGAACAGGTTCTAGGAGTGAACTATATGAACTTATTGATGGAGGAGACTCACAAAGCAGGTTAGATCAAATAATACGTAAACCTTCGAAACCCGTGTGGTCATATATGACCGCGAAATGTATGGGAAAAGGTATGTAACGGGTTCTGAAGGCTTACACTTTGGCAAAATAAAGTCGGAATCTATTAAATATCACAAAATAATCTTGCAAATCTCCATTGAATAAGTGGACATTTTGCGCAAGTATAAATGGCGCTATAGGTAATATACTCAACAAAAGTTGATTAATAAACGTTCGTAATAAACGTACAATTATAAATTCTTCTCCATCATAACAATCAACTTTGATGCTGAGTATAGAAAAAAATGGAATGTATATTTTTCTAATAAACTAAATTAGCTCGATGGAATTGTTGCGTATTTTAAGCAAAAACGCAAATGCAACGCAAACACACAAAATAAAAAAGAATAACGGATGTTATGCACATATTAATCAATGCTCAAATGCGATGCCCCTTTACGAAAGTGTGCGTATCATGCGGTACACGGCTGTTCGAGGGCGACATAGACAAATATAGCGCCATGCTTTTTTACCGCGGTAACAAGACACACACTTACGTATTGCCTAATCAACGAATGTCGGGCGAAACACGCTGTTAAACACAATAGTTTTCTAGTAAACTATTTGAAAGAATAATATGATAGCTGTTCATAAATTCGTATGCTTTCTCGAGTAAACTATAGAGTGCAATATAGCTTGAACATTGTGTGCCTGTTATTAAAGGTCATGGTCGCCCGTCAGAAGAGAAGATTCGACGGCTGTGGACAATACTATCCCTTATCTTTGGTCGTGATTTATGGGAATATGATGTTAGGGGCCTAGCAACCGGCGGCCGAGCTACGAATGTTAAAAAAGCGAGTGAGGTGCGTAAGGACCGCGTCTTATGCCGCTCTGTTTCCTCTGCCTACTCTATCTTCACGCCAGATCCCTTGCGGGATAGGCAGAGAGGACCGAGCGCCATAAGAGGCGGTCGACGACGGTCGCTTCATTTCTGATTCTATCACGCAGAGAAACCATAGCATAGCTCTTTCCATAGCACGCTGAGCGACCTTGAGCTTTCCCACGCGGCCCGCAGTGAAGGGCCACGTCTCAATTCCGTGTGTTATCACTGGCAATACACACTGTTCGAAGACCTGGCTCTTCAGGCGTTGAGATATTTTGGACGAAGTTTCCCAAACGGTGCCCAGCCGAGCCAATATTATAAACTTAACCTCAACTAATTCCACATAAAGTCGGCGACGTGTAGCGCATGTCGTTAGGCAACCGTCCTCGGAACTTCCAAACACGATTCCCTCCGGCCAGGATTCTTCTTTGGTGTCAAAGTAACGTAACAGCGCGATTCACCGAGCTCGTCAAAAGGTTCTGTGCACCGTGTGCCTCCCTGTATAGGGGAGTATCGTTCCTCCAGGCTATTGTTGAACGAGTGGACAGGCGTCGCCTCGCGAGACAAACAAGAGCACGCCAAATAACAACTCCCTGGAGAGTTGTTGTGTGAGTGAGTACGCTTCTGTGTAGAAGCGGGCCTTTCATGTCTTAAGATCTAAAATATTCAAATGTTCATAGTATCAAAATCTCTATTGTTTAAAAATAGTCAGTTAAAAATGGCCTAGTATCAAAATGAAAAAAAAAATATGAATGTAAAAAAGGTAAATTTCCATATCCATGACGCATGCTCCGTTTATAGGCACACGTAGAAAGAATGCAGAAGGAAAAGCTTTCTCCAGAAAAGTGCCGCTGTAAGACAAATGTACCGAAATACAAAAAACAACTGTCACACGCAGTGACTAGGTTACATTATACCGCGCACGCGCGCGTGTCGGCCAATTATCAGTTAAAAATACAAGTGACAATAAATGCGATTAAATAAATCTAAATCGGAAAAAGATCTTAAAAACCAGTGTGCTTTAGACCACACGACTGAAGTAAAACTTCTTTAGCTCCATAGTGTGATACAGACAATAGGCCTTCACTGTGTCTTACATATACGAAACTTAACTCGCTATGAGAGAAAGCTCTCGTCACGCATTCACCAGCTTACTCCCCAAGTCAAGCGTGCGTAAAGAAGTTTTACTTCATTAAAAAAAGAAATTAATTCATACAAGTTACGTCATACAAAAATGATCAATAATGAAACAGTTTGTATAGAGCAAGCGAGCTAAATTGCACTTTATGACCGCTAGACAAGGGTCGATATCTAATTGGCATATCAAAGTGATTGTTCTGCATCATATTACACGAATCACCTACCCAATATATTTGTAAATACATATTAGTATTTTCGTCTGACGCCTAGTGTTAGTTTTAGCACAAATTCAATATTTCCAATTAGCAAAAACATAAAAATAATTTCAAATTACACCGAATTCATATTCAAATAACACTAGTAAAGAAGTAAAACTTACCACAGTTGAGATACAAACAGTAGGTCCACTAGCGCAGGTGGGCTTTTTTGACATAAATACCAATACTCGCGTTACGGCCCTAGATAAAGACAAAAAAAAAATATTTGCTATTGGGTCCTCGCGGGAAAATACGTCCTACATTTTTTAAACAAAATCTTATTGTATAATATTCGTTTTTCATGGTTTAAACTATTATTTTTTAATTACCATGTATGAAAAAAAAACAAGAATGGTCTATATCGTGTCACTCTTCAAATCGCTAACACTGAGCAGAACTGATTTCGCTGCTTTGCTTAGAATAGTGTTCATTATAATGGATGTTTCTTTAAAGTTGTCCCATTGCTCATATGTCTCTACTAAGATTTATTATTATTATAGTTATACTATAACAGCGCGATTTACAATAAACGCGGAAGCTGCCATTTGTTCAAAATACGTGATCAATGCATGTATTAAATTTTACTTTGAACGCTGTGCTTTGTTCTATTGGTATGGTTGCCGAATGATCGATAGTTTAACTATCGATTGCATATATCGGCCTACAAAACAATGGGCTAATTACGTAACATTTACAAGGATCGATCGATCGATTACCAGCATTGCTTTAACTAGTCCGTTTGTCTAACTGTCCGTATGTCTTATTTGTTTTGCATTTAATATAAATCGGCGGAGTAATTGATCAACGATGCCTATAGACATTAATCGTATCAACGGAATCGTTGCCAGACTTTTAAGGGAACATACAGACTCTTTTATTGAAAGCCCACATCTCGTATTCATTAGGGAAAGCCCTGCGGGAATTCGGTTCATAACTTTACCGTAAATGGAATAAACATATTTTAAAAAACGTATCGCGATAATACGCCAATCATCTAAATGGTATGGATGGAAACTTGGTTTATGGCAGTTTATAGTGATATGTGTAAACATATCTCGAATTTCTTACAGATAAAAAAAATTTAAACCACAACTAACAGACCTATAAAAAATATAAAATTCGTTCACCAATAACATACATACACCGTCGCACCGTCGCAAGCGTATAACGTGTGTGCTACGAACCGGAATCGAATTTGATAAATAAAAAATAAAAATGGAAACTAAATGTAATGGTTGTGATACAGTAATTTTTGATATTTCCTACATGGAGTGCTGTAAAGAAAAATGCATGAAGCTATACCACCTAAAGTGCTTGGGAATAACTTTGGAGGCATTTGAAAAACTTACCCAGGAATATAAACGTTCTTGGATTTGTCCAGAGTGTGCCTGCAGCAACCCGAAACGCGATAACTCGGATACTCCCGTGAGATGCAGTGTAAGTGTGATGAATAAAACTTTTACACCTAGCTATGTAAACATGGAGCGCGGGACTCGTTTCAATCCCGCCGACACGTCGATATCATACAATGATATGAAGTTACTGGACGAAATACGGGAGCTTAGAACTCAGATGAACTCACGATTTGATGTTCAAATAAAGGCTTACACACAGCTTCAAGATCGGTTCACTAAATCCGAGATCGAATTACAAGAACTGCGTAAGAATCTGACGGTAGCTCAAGAAAAAAGTAGCAAGACTGAATTACTTGAAAACCTGGTAAAGTCTTTACAGGACAGAAATAAATATCTGGAAGACTGCTTAGCTGACAAGAAAAGACAAAATGAAAAGTGTTTGAGTGAAAAACAACCAACATCAATTGCTAAACTCATATCACAAGGCAATGTGAGGGTAGTTGAAGCTACTAAAAGTGAGGGTGCGGCCACTAAACCGGCGAATAAATCCCAAACAATGGAGTTTCAAGCCCAAACCAATTTAGTACCCCCGGTCAGCTCGGAGGTGAAGCACAAAGAGCTGGAAAGAGAAGAAGATGAGAGTATAACATTACAAGAAAATAGTGACTGGATACAAGTGACAAAAAGAAAGAGCAGATATTCTAATACTGAAGTGAGGAAAGGAGGAAGTACGAAGGTCGTGGAAATTCAGGGAACAGAGAAGAAAAAATATTTGCACGTATGGCGGCTAAAAAAGGAAACTACAAAAGAAAGTATGGAAATATATGTGAAGAAGATCTGCGGTCAAGAGGTCTCAGTTCATATCGAGAAAATTACACCTAAAACCGAGAGAGACTACGCTTCATTCAGAATTGGAGTCCCAGAACGTTTTTATAAACAATTATGTCATCCAGACGTCTGGCCAATTAATGTGGAATACAGCGAGTGGATATTTTTTCGTAGGCCACACAATAACTCACGAAAATCCTCGTAAGATCATCGACATTTACTATCAGAACGTGAGGGGACTACGAACTAAATTGGATAAGTTCTATGGGGGTATATCATCTTCGAGTGCTGACATTTTTGCAATAACTGAGACTGGGTGTAATGATTCAGTCCATGATGCGGAACTGATTCCTCCAGGATACAAAATAGTACGTTGTGACAGAAAGGATGGCCGAAAGCAGGGCGGCGCGCTTCTCGTGGCCACACCGCGTTATGAGCTGCGGAGCGTTCCGATACCGGACAATGTAGACATTGATAAGCAATCGTTCGAGATCGTTTGCGCGCAGGTATGCCTCCGCGGTAGATATTTATGTCTATGTTGTGTTGTTTACATTCCGCCGCACGGTAATGAGAGCCAATACATGTTATTATTTAGAATAATAGAACAATATTGTGTTAAATTTAGCGAAGTAATTGTAATTGGAGATTTTAATTTATATTCTTGTTGTGATAATATTCTTAATTATTATGAGTATTTTAAAACTTATTGTGAGTTCGTTCAAAGAAACAAGATACCAAACTGCAATGGTCGTCAACTTGATTTAGTGCTAACATCATTGGAGGGTGTTGGCGTGTGCGTCGCGAGTGATCCGTTGGTACCGATAGACGCGCAGCATCCTCCTCTGGATATATCAATGAAGGTGAAGGGGCGGGCCACGGCGAAGGCGGCCTTATCACAACAGGTTAGTAATAACTCAATAGGCCAGTGGAACTTCACTAAGGCGAATTTTCCATTATTATATTCACGAATTGCTGCCATAGACTGGAATCCGATTTATGAGTTAAATGATATTGAATCTATTTTGAATTTATTTTATGATATTTTAAACAATATTTTTAATGACTGTGTTCCGATTAAAAAGCGAATGCATGTAAACTTAAGATACCATTACCCTGAGTGGTACACGCCGGAATTAATTCGCGACATTAAACGCAAGGCCTCGCTTCATAAGCGATATAAACAAAGTAAGTCGCAAATAGATTATGAGGATTTCGCTCGGTGTAGGTCTACTGTGAAGCGGATGATAACAATCGCCGAGGAACAGTATCGGAATCGGGTTCAAAACCATTTATTAGAGGATCCGAAATCTTTTTGGAAATATATTAATTCTAAGAAGGGTCCCAGGTCATCGCAAAGGATTTTTAAAAATGGTTTAGTATTGTCAGACGAGCAATGTTGTACGGAATTTGCGAACTACTTTCATTCAGTGTATAGTACTGTCCAACCAGAATTAAATGTTAGCACCGCGGTGGTAGATGCGGGGGGGAGGAACGAATCGGCGCGAATACATCTAGGTGAGCTGCAATTGGCTGAGGTTACCCAGGCGTTGGCTAGACTTAAACCGAATCGTTCGGCAGGACCTGACGGAATCCCGGCTTTCTTGTTCAAGGACTGTCGGTCTGTACTTGCACAACCGTTATTACACATCTATAATACTTGTCTAAAAGTGGAAACGTCTCCGGAGGCATGGCAACTGACTCGTGTAGTCCCGGTCCCTAAATCAGGTTCTTGTCATAATATAGATCAGTTTAGGCCAGTGGCGGTATTATCTACTCCTGCCAAAGTATTCGACTCTGCTATACAAAAGAGTATTTTAGAACAAGTAAGCTCTCAACTTTGTGACGAACAGCATGGTTTCAGGCCGGGTCGCAGCACGACAAGCAATTTATTGAACCATATGGCACGAATAGTACCAATTGTAGACGAGGGGGGCCAGGTGGACGTCGCGTATTTTGATTTCCGCAAAGCCTTCGATGTCGTTGACAACGACGTGCTTTTAAGAAAGCTGGCTGGGGTTGGATGTACTCCCCAATTATTAAAATTCTTAGCTAGTTACATGCGAGATAGACAACAGTATGTTGACTATGCTGGATGTCGGTCTTTGCCGTATTTTGTTAGATCAGGGGTGAGTCAAGGTAGTAACATCGGGCCGCTCGAATTCCTCATAATGATCAACGATTTACCTAAAGTCGTCGAGCACTCCGAATGTCTGTTGTTTGCGGACGACCTAAAGTTGTCCCTTAGTATTAACACGACGGCGGACTGCGAGCGTTTGCAGGGCGATATTAACAAAGTAGTGTCGTGGGCTCACGTGAATGGACTCCAGTTTAACGCATCCAAATGTGTCACGATCACTTTCACAAAAAAGTATAGACCGTTGGAATTTGAATATAAAGTGGGAGAAGTTATTATGAAAAGAGTGACGGAAGTAAAAGACTTAGGGGTTAATTTTACAGCCGAACTGTCATTTAAGAAGCACATTAATAGTATCGTTAAAAAGGCTTTTAGAAACTTGGGATTCATTCTTCGTAGAGTGCATGGCTTCACAAATATCAAAGCGATTATATCCTTGTATAATGCGTTAGTCAGAAGTCACCTAGAATGTAACGCAGTCATCTGGGCTCCCCATGAAACTAAATATAGTCTCATGTTGGAGCGCATTCAAAATAAATTTACAAGATACTTATATATGAGGCTCTATGGTGTCTATCCATATTATCCTTTAATGTATCCTACCCTATTTGTTCTGGGTATGGTAGGATACACTGAGTTACGCGTGCGGAGAGATTTGGCCTTAGCCTTGTACATTTTCAGGCTGATTCGTGGTAAAAATCACAACCCTGAATTACTTAGTTTGGTTAGGGTATGTGTTCCCGACGGATACGTAGGGCGCCGCCGCCGGCCCCCGTTACTGTCTGTGCCTAGAGCTCGAACCGAGCTACAGCGCAATGCTCCACTGACGCGCACACTACGCACCCTCAACCGAATGGCAGAGAGAACAGACCTATTTTCCTGTTCTTTGAACGAATTCACAAGAATAGCTTTGTTAATTTTATGTTATAGTGACTGATTATTTTGTCCTGAATACTTGTCTATCGTATTGGTATAAACTGTAATGGTAGACTTAAGCAAAGATAAATAAATAAATAAATAAATAAAAAAACAGAAATATAGATTGAAAATGATATCGATCGATCGATTATGTTACGTATAACATAATAATAATCAGTATAGTTGATCTATATATATATATATTACACTATGCAAATGTATTGAGACATTCAATATTGTCCATTAGTCCATTAATGGTCTTGTAGTTACTTGGCGTATCCAAGCGTGATTTCAATTCTTTACTAATATTACTTATA
Source organism: Pyralis farinalis (assembly GCA_947507595.1). Classification (NCBI taxonomy): domain Eukaryota; kingdom Metazoa; phylum Arthropoda; class Insecta; order Lepidoptera; family Pyralidae; genus Pyralis; species Pyralis farinalis. Next base: position 32,596,418 of record OX382277.1, on the reverse strand, counting down.
GAAGCTAAGTTTATGATTATCTTTGGTTACGTAGCATCTGTTTCTATGACGTCGTGGTGACTGGTGGTGCCATTTGATTTTTCTTCTTCGCACGGAGTCCTGGGGCAGTGGAAGTTGTCACAGAGAGAGTAAATCTGGAACAGAGAAGTAATATTTTTGCACGGAGTGACACTGTAGTCTGGTAACATACGGCCCAACTCATGTAAACCGGTTACCGCAGTCTATGAAGGGAAGTGTCGCTCGCGCGTTGTCCCCCTTGTTAATAACACAGCAACTCTACAGACGCTTACTGGTGGACCTCACTCACACGCAGGAACACAACAGCCTCAACACAACAAACTCAAAAAATTGTTATTTGGCTGTGGTTTTCTGTGAGATGGAGGTACTCGCCCAGACGGGTTGCTTTGATACACGCCCTACCTCTCTCTAAAACCACCCAGACCAAGACAATTAGACATGTTCATGCACGCAAATGTCTGTTCTGTGTGCGAATCGAACCGAACTTTGTCAAAGTCGCCCCACTCACTCGCAGGAACACATCAACCCTATAGTGAGCAGTTTTTTGTCTGCGGTTTTCTCTGAGTAAGAGGTATCTCCCCAGTCGGGCTGCTTTGATGTTCCCTCCCACTCTTAAACTTTTAAGTTTAAGGCCATCGGGAGGCATTCAAGTATACGACGCACCTAGCGTGAAGCGGTTACCGCATCCTATTAATGCTGTAATACATTAAGCATCACTCGCGCGATGCTTAGTAGATTTACACCACCGAGCCTGTTCCCCAAGCCATTGAAAATGCGTGTTAAAGATGGTTTGTTAAAGAATATCATTATTAGCTCGGGAGTAATAAGCAATCAGGCACTTGTCAAATAATGCTACTGCAATAATTGATAAATTACTTTATTACATTATAATTTTACATTCTTCGACGAGCTCGATCGCGCAGCGGTTAATAACGCGACTTTGACACCAACGCTCGTGCGTTCGATTCCCACACAGGACAACATTTGTATAACCACATCAACCCTTACTCATCCCACTGCAGGGATACGGGCCTGCTTTCAACCGAAGGGGTTTAGAGCATACTCCACCACGCTGCTCAAATGCGGATTGGCGGAGGCCAGCGTTTTCAAGCCGCCCGAGGGCCGCTGACTTAACGACTGTCATCTATCGACAACAGCCGGGACCGACGGCTTAACGTGCCCTCCGAGCACAGAGAAACTCGAGATAAGCCCATTCATAGACAGGCTGCGGTCGACGTTGCTTAACCTGCGTGTTTGGTTAGAATGACACGCGCAACTACGCCATCGAGCTCTCAACATTTGTATTTACTGTAATTAAACTTCATAATGTAAGAAAAAAGAGAACTACGTTTTCTTCGCTTACTGACTTAAGATAACCATTGTTGAGTTGTCTGAGTTTTAATCTAGCTAGGTGTTCGATATGTCAAAACAATATTTAAACTAAACTAACTATATAATGATAAGTATTTGTTGAGATTATCCATTGCAAACAAAAGACAGCCATCCGCCCTATTTATAACATCCCGAGAATCACTTGGAGAATTATTCAAAGAAATAAACACGGTCACCTCTCAGTATATTAGCGAGCCATAATGTATCTCTTGTAAAAATATGGAGTCGCTTTCGATGTTAAAAGACTAGTAGATATTTTATTGTAAATTGTATTCGATTCTATAATAAATTACCAGAAACAGTTCTGTCCTTGCCTGACCATATGTTCACAGAATTGGTGAATATCTGACCGCTACAGCTGTCTGGAAATAATGCAGCACATGTTTAATTGTACCACATTAATATAAAGTGATATTAATTTAATGTACTTAATAGAAATTGTGATTTGAAAAATGACCTACAAGTATATTGGCATTGTTGATGCTTAATGTATTTCCTTTAGCGTTTCTTTTTCGCCAATGATCGTTTTCGAAATGCGTGTAGAGAAACTAAAGCTATGAAAAATTAATAAGACACAATATGAACCGACTAAAGGAATGTAAGACGGTGTCTAAGTGACCGTGAGGACCTCATGGCAAATAAACATTTATTATCTTTATTTTTTTATAAACAAACACACAAAAAGCAGTTTTTATCAGTTCAGAGTCTTCACCGAGTTAGTTGATAAATAAATGTATTCAAAACTTATCTATGCTAATATTGATATGATTGCGATATAAAGTTGACGATCGTATGAATGAATCAATTTATCTATTATATAAGAGAACCATAAATCATTCGAATGTAAAATAATATATTTAGTACGAATATTATTTCCATTTAATAATGTTACCCGACTGGGAATGTATCTTCACATTTCAAAAAACCGCAGCCAAGTAAACATTTGTTAGCGGGCTCTCGTGTACCCGGGAGTGAGTTGCGAGTGTTCATTGACTACGGTCGCCCCTTCGACCAAGATGCTATAATTACACTTAAAAATACACACTGCATACTGAATTTTTAGACGAGCTCGGTGGCGCAGTTAAAAAGCTACTTTGTCACCGACACTCGGTGTTCGATTCCCATACAGGACAAACATTTGTGTGCATGAAAATGTCCGTTAGACTTGGTCTGAGTGTTTTTAAGAGAGGTAGGGCGCATCTTAGCAGCCCGTCTGGGGAAGTACCTCCACCTCACAGAAACCCACAGCTAAATAACATCTGGGGATTGTTGTGTTTGGGTTTGGATGTGTGTGTAAGGGGTTACCAGTAAGGTCGTGAGTTTATGTGTTAGCAGCACAGGTGGCATCGCGCAAGTGATACCTAATGTGTTCCAAGCGTTCATGTGCTACGGCAACCGCTTTACATCAGGTGGGCCGTAAGCTTGTATACCGAGGATCGATGATCCGGTGAAGATCGTGGGAAGCCGATGTCCTTCCGTTAAATTGATGATGATGCGGTTGTTTCTTGAGGGGTCGGCGGACCGTGAGCCAAGCCCCTCTCTTTGACAAACTTTCTTCATTACGTCATCATGAACGAATGCTATCAGCAAGCATTGCGATATTGCGCAACGTTCGCATCTCGACCGCGTATATATTGTTTGAATGCTAATTCTCATTTCCACACGTTACCATCGGTACTTACTGTATATACTAAAATAGGTGCAGCGATCACCGCCCCGGCGAGCACGTCCCACCAGTGATGCCTGCGGTCTATTATCCTCGATATACTGCAGTATACCGCACTGAACACGCTCAGTATTTGGACGGTGAGTATTGCGCGCGGCCGCGGTATGTGACTAGTGCGCTGGTGGAGGTAGTACTGGAAATAACAGAACAATAATAAGAAAAATAGTGTGTATGTACGCAAGAAGTTATTTTTTTATACAATGTCGGAAGGCATTCCAGCATACGACCCACCTGATGTAAAGCGGTTACCGTAGCCTATAATCGCTCGAAATACATTAAGTATTACTCGCACGATGCCTCCTCTGCTGGTAACACAGCAACCCTTCAGGAGCTTACTGGTGACCTCACTCACACGCAGGAACACAACAACCCTCTAGGGAGTTGTTATTTGGCCGCGGTATTGGGCTGCTTTGATGCGCCTTATAGACCAAGGCAAACAGACATGTTCACGCACACAAATGTTCGTCCCGTGTGTCGAACCCACGAGCGTCGGTGTCAAAGTGACATAACAGCGCGTTTCGCCACTGCGCCACCGAGCTCGTCGAAAGGTGGAAATCAAGCGTACGGTCTGCTTGATGGTATGCAGTTGCAAAACCAGGGGTGTAAATTACGCGTTGCCGTCCCTTTAAAAACCTCTTCACATCTTTCTTGAAGAACCCCACGCTGCAGTCTCTCGGGAAAACCTCGGCTGGGAGTTCATACCACAACGTGAGAGTTCTCGAAGGAAAACTTCGCTAGACCGCACGGTGCGCGACCGATTGCGGTTCGAGCGTGTGAGATGAACTCCTCGCCGGCGGCGAGCGGTGCGGTTGTAAAAAGAAGCTGTCGGCATTATCGAATAATTCTTCAGAACACAACCCATTCTACAAGCAGTAGAAAACACAATTCTAGCTTTTTTATACTACGTCGGGAGTCATACGAGCATACGGCCCACTTGATGTAAAACGGTCACCGTAGCCTATGAATGCATGTAATACATTAAGTATCACTCGATGTCACCTCTGCTATTGGCACTGCGACTCCTTAGGACCAGTAACCTCACTCACGACAACCCTCCGAGGAGTTGTTATTTGGCTGCGGTTTTCTGTTAGGTGGAGGTACATCCCCAGACTGGCTGCTTTGATGCGTCCTACCTCTCTTAAAAACTTAAAAACGTAAGTTATACTTCTTTCGCATAACAAAACAAGGATAACTGTAAAAATTTCATGCTGACAACTTCTCGATTGTAAAACAAAACAATAATGTAAAACATTATTAACAAATATCAAATCGCACACACGTAGACCACATTGGTGGTCTGTTGGAAAAGGACCAAATCAAAAGAACCAGAAACCGACGAGCACGCACGAAGAGGTCGATGAGTGTGGAAGAACAGAGAGGTACGTTTGGATCGGCACCTGCCGTCCCATACTCTCTGCCTACCGCCCTATAGTCTCTGCCTACCGCAATGGGAGACAGGCGCGATGATATGTATGTATGTAATAAATATCATATACCACCGTATATAATTTAAAGACACATAATTATATTTTATCAGAACTGATTTTGTTTTACAGGGATAGGCCCACCACTCATTCCCACCACTGTGTCTCCTGTGTAGCCAGAATTAACAGCGGCGACCACAAAAAGACAATGAACAGTGAAGTCCATTGCCGTCCCGGGGGTTAAGGCGACACCTCGATCGTGAAGCTTTAAAATGGCTCCGCCCAATCACCCCGCGCCCCTCAAGTGACACTCTACGCTCGATTTGTAAAATTTGAAATTAGCGCCTAATAGGTAACCTGGGGTCAACGTATAGTCAATGCAAACGAACAGAAAAGCTACGGAGTCGCGTCACACCTAAAAAAAATTATAATATCAATATTTAATAAAAAATATTGATTTAATTATTATTTAGCTTTATACATACTGAACCAAACATATTTATTTAAGCTAGACGGAAAACAATAGTAATAATAGTAATAAAAAACTACAGAAACGTATTCACTTTTAAAAGTTTATTGAAAGAGAAATCAATGACATCGTTTTATGTTTATATCTCTACAAGTTAACATGTCTCGGTATCTATGTTGTACTTACTTAGGTCTCGTTCAGTGGCGCCCTCATTGTCATACCTAACATCGACGAATATATCATTCAGGTATCTACTGAAAGATTGCGTTACTAAATGATAAAGAAATTGTATATTTTGATCATTAAATGTAAATTTAACCTTTACCAAAAATTTATCAAGCACTTGGAATCCAATCAGCGAAATGTGAAAAAAACACAACCAATATTTTAGGGTATCCTTCGAAAGAATAAATTATAATGATTAATTTCATCTAATGATATAGATTTATAAATTTATGGAAAATATTTAGATTTAACATTCAATTATCACTAAGATTTTAAAAATTGCTGTTTTTGACCCTAACCGTTATGTAGCTAAATAAATTGATAAAATTATAATTTATAAAATTAATTTTTATTCCTTGAGCCTCTTTAATAAGCACAAATCTTGATTTGGTGCCTTCACCACCAGACTACATTCAAGCTATTTCACGTAATATATATAACCGCTATGAATAAACAAACGTCTTGAAGTACTCGTTTATCCTTGGCGCTAATTTTGGATTGGGATTGCAACAAACATATTTTTAAAGAGTAAATAGCTCTAGCCATCCACCTTGCTTGATGCATCGCCAGGATCCAGGAGGTCTGATTTTAATTTTTTTCTCATTATCTCCTCCTAGGAATATAATGGATAGTTCAATTACTTCCCGATAATCGTCACGTACAATGCTTTTTTGTAATTCTTGAATATAAAATATCAACAATTCTTTTATTATTGTATTACCAAAATATTGTGTGACAATATCGGTGTACGATTGAATAGCAGCAGGATTAATAGTTTTCCAGTCGACTCTAAATTTTTTGAACATTGGGATATCAGGGCTGCTTGTGACTTGGTGGATTTTTGATTCGATTTGACACAGCTTTACCTTGATCCTGGCCGGAAGAGCTCTCTAGTTTGGGTACAGCCAGAAGTTGTTCATTTTCTCTAAATGAAATTAAAATTGGCAGGCGTTCTTCTTTAGGGCTTCTCACGTCCAGACCAGGTAACAATTTCCCATTCCAGTAAACGGTCACCATTTTAGACATATTATTTTGAAAATCTGATTTTATAGATTCCGCTCTATCTTTTCTACTCTGAGTGCTAATGCGTTGATAGACGATTTGTTTATCGGTAAATCATCACAGCTAAAATCTAGTGCTTCTACTACAGCCCGATGTATATAGACAGAATCCCTTATGCTTAATTGAGATCTATCTAAATCTGCAACTAACATAGGCGTGATAAAGTCTTCCTTCCTCGTAACACATTTGGTCATGTCTTTTTTTCTCTTCTTTTAATTTTCTCTGGTTGGTCCTTTCTTCTTTTTCGGCTAACTTTTTTTTGTGCGCCTGCTAAACATCCTGAATTATTTATATAAATATTTTGTCTTCTTCTATTGTAATCAGTTCTAAAGCATCAGCGTGTGCTATATCGAATAAACTATCTAAATTATTTTGAAAGTCCTCACGGCGCTTGTAAACATCTTGTATTTTATTGGAAATTTTTTGCAACTCCCTCCTGGTGAAGATTCACAAGTTATTTTACACAGTTAGGTATATCTCTGGTAGGGATCCTAGCTTTTTCCCTAAATATAATACACTCTCGAATGACTAGGTATGCGCTTTCACTAACAGCCAATTTAACTTCGCGAATTTTATAAAAAAGTACAGGAAGAACATGACGGTTAGACTGTAATTTTGCGCCTATTATTTGATAATTTACGTCTCCAACTAAGAAAATACTTGATTTATTGCTTCTCAATTCCAGTGCCATCTTATAAAAGTTAAAACATTACGTATTAATCACGAGAATAACTGACATTCAAAATTAATAGACGGTTAGGTAATTATGACGAAGTTAACGATGCTCTCACTAAAGTTATTCTTTGGTTTAGTGTTAATAATCTGCTTTTAAATGATAAAAAGACTAATGTAATTAAGTTCTCAACACCTAATGTAAGACAGGTGGCTACCAATGTACATGTTAATGGAACTAATTTAGCCTCTGTGGAGACAACTGTGTTCTTGGGTATAACAATTGACTCCAGACTACAAAGGGGCCCACAAATTGAAAAATTATCAGGAAAACTAAGTTCTGCAGCTTATGCAGTGAAAACTATTAGACGGCTCACTGATATTGATACGGCTAGAATAGTTTATTTCAGCTACTTTCATAGTATTATGTCATATGGAATTCTTCTTTGGGGTAACTCCGCGGATATTAACACCATATTTTTATTGCAAAAGAGAGCCATAAGAGCTATCTACAAACTTGGTCCCCGGGAGAGCCTTAGAGAAAAATTCAAAGAAATAAATATTTTAACAGTCGCATCGCAATATATCTATGAAAATCTTTTGTATGTCCATAAAAACATAGACTCATTTTGTAAAAAGAGTGATACTCATAGCATAAATACTAGATATAAGCATAATCTTGTGTTATATGCAAGCCGTCTCCACAAAACAAGTAATTATTTTATGGGGCAATGTATACGGTTCTATAACATACTTCCCAGCAATATAAGAGATTTGTCAATAAACAAATTTAAAACTACTATTAAAGCCAAATTGTGTAGCAGGGCATATTGTAAAGTATCTGACTATATTAATGATAAAAATGCCTGGGAGTGAGTCGATCCAATTATAACGTAATTAACAAAATATGTAAATTTGTTTGGATACCAAAAGAGGGATGCCTGAGTTTTTTGGCAGTATTTTTATCAGTGCTCACCTAGTCATGAACTGCACGGTAGGGGAAAAAAATGTGACGATTCCAAACAAATGTAGCCATTTTTACGGAATAAAAAGATTTTGACTTTGAATTTGAACAAATGAATACCGCGAGTACGTGCGGCACTGCCGCGCAACTTGTATGAACATGTTTCGATGTAATTCGGCACGGATTATCGTAATCCAAATAAGTTAAAAATTAATTTCCGAGTGTTTTAAAAGCAAATGAACAAAACTAAGACATATGCGTTAGAAAATAAAAACTTTGAAAAATAAGGGACACCCTAATATACATATATACAAATAGATTTTATAATCTATTCATATTTAAAAAAAACATGTGACAAATGATTTTCTTGCTGTTTCATAACTTTAACTTCAGTATAATGACATTTATTGTATTTTACTTATGTATACTCTGTGTTTTGTATTGTTGTACGTTTCCTTGTTATTTATTAAACTCTCAAGAAGAAAGAACCAGGACCATCTCTGATGTTGCAAAATAAATCTAATCCGTACAATAGTTCAATACTAACCACAATGTATAGAATAGATGATTTTTTTGTGTTTTCAGTGTTGGTTCATAGTAAATATTATTTGTTTTCACGAGTACCATGGGTATAAGTATACTATCTATCTATATCTTCACGCTAAATCCCTCGTGAGCGCCACATGACTCGGTACTTACACATCTCGCTCGCTTCTTTAACATGAAACATACCGAGTTTTTTTAAAAACTATCAAAATATACTATTTTACTAGTAATTATTTTAATACAAAAAAAAAAAAACCAGTGGAGGGTTTTCTATCTTCTGATTAGATAAATTTCCAACGTAAACTAACCTTCACCTACGTACAATGTCTAAGTCGGAGTTCGGTGAGCTTATAATGGTTACTATGAGTTTGTCGTCCCGTATGACACTTACGTTAAAGTAGCATATAAATCGAGTAGTGATTCTTCTAGTGGAATATGTTTATTTAGTAAGTTTCTCCTAAAAAACAAAACAGCAAAAATATTCTATTTTATAAGTTTTTATTTTAATACAAAGAAATAAAGAGTCTCCACTGGTTGCTATGTGCTGAGAGCGCGAACCTTATTGGTATAAATTTCCAACGTAACCTGACCTCCACCGACGTACAACTTCTAAGTCGGAGTTCGGTCAGATTATAATGGACATAATAGGAGTTTGACGTCCTATATAGGTACGCGGTCAGCCTGTGGATAATGTATACCAATTATCAAATGTTACTGTTTATTCCTGCAAAAAATAACTCTTATTTAATTAATGCAGTTTTATATAGAGTTATTAAGTAAGCAAAATTAAAAAAAGTTTGAAGAGGAATTAAATAGCTTGGGCCAACCATACCTAGGAACTGTTCTAAAAACTAGAAATATGTCTACACAATGTTATTATAATATGTTTAATGAATATAATAATTTAAAAAAATAAATACCTTGTCTTGTTCGCCTCCGCCATTCTACGAACATTTTCTTTGTATTTTTATTCTATATATTTTCTTTTTAGTGTTCCCCATTATTACAACAGTATAATAAATATATATAAACCTATAATATTATTTACTACTTATATCTAATAATAATACACTTACGCTAAATACTATAATATTGAATATTTACAACTATTAATTATAAAAACTTCGGTGTCGCGATGTAAATGGAGCGAGCTCGAGCAGACAGTCGACATAGGTCTCACCTCGAAGCGGGCTGCAGCCGGACTGGCTGGATGTAGTTAGTCAACGCGTTTATAATCCTCATTACCGCACAATAAGGTCGAAAACACGTAGCACCCAAGACGAATGTGATCGCTTAGAAATTGTCAAAAACTTAAAATATTTTTAAAAAATTTCATGTTTCACTTATCAAAATATGCAGCAACCATATTATAAACATAGATATTACTAATAGATTTAAGTAATTTTGAAGCGTATAAACAGAACAACTTCGTTGTAATTTCAAAAATAATGAATTTCAGGAGGTGTTTTCGAAAGTAATTATTATCGAATCAATTTTACACAATCGCGTATTTGAGCAAGCAAATTCAAGATAAGGAAATGAAGTTATTTATATTAAAATCTTAGATCCGTCAGTTTAGTCATTAGCCTATACTATTCGATGAAAGTTGGTCTAATTTTTCGATGTGTCGCCTTAAACTACAGCTGCCTTGGAACTCACAACGAATTTAATCAGAAGAAATTTGTAGGAGTAGGAAGTTTTGGAATTGAATCAGTACTGATATAAAAAAAAAACGTGTTGTAGATTCATAAATAAGTATTTGAATAACTACCTCGAATATAGAATTAAAATTGGAGGAGACAATCGCCGACCAATTTCGTGGTATCGGTTTTAAGATGCTTGTGTTCCCTCTCGTCATTTTTCCCGAACGTGCCGAAGAACTATATAACTTTAAAAAGGATGTGTGTGTTCGCGCGTGTGTGTGTGAGTGTGTGTGTTGTCACGCGTGTGATTTTGTTCATTTTTGACGGTTTAGAGTCACAACTGGACCCGGTAGGTGCCACTGCAACCGGTTCTAGGTTCTACTTTTTGTATAACGTCGGCAAACATACGAAAGTAAAGTTATTTTTATTACTATTAACGATTACAATCGATAACGATTACGGTAGGAAATATGTATCGATTTCAATGAAGTCGAATTCATTTTATTATAAATCTTTTTTAATTCGAAACCATTTTCTTTAAAAGGCTGACTGCGCTGGACGGTGAACAGTAAAGGTTTCCGCATGCTGTTTTTCTTCGCCGCCGAACAAAGGAACCTAAATTACAAATATGTGAACGAGTTTAGTGTGAAATGGCAGGACTCGAACCGGGGACCAGTCGGTCTTCGTCCGCTGGATTATCACTACTTAGGCATACTGAGAGTAATAAATATCTTTTTTTTTATACTGACTATGTAATTGGCGCCTGTGGCCGTCACTACATCGCCGGAAGGGTAATAAACATCAAAAATGAAAGCTTATATTACATAAACTTACAGCAATGAACAGGCCGGCGTGGACCGCCAGCGCCGTATGCCCTGAAGGGAAGCTTCTATCAGACTGACTCAGCCAATGAGCTTTCAGGCACGTGTAGCTCGAAACAAACTCTGTCCTGAAATATCATAATACATGTATGGAATATACATAAGACGAACACACATTTATTTAACTAGACATATAAAAAAAACAAGCCAAGTGTTTTTCATCGTCGCGGCGTCGAGAGGCATACAAGTATACGGCCGTAGCCGTAGCCTATGAACTTGCAATACAAAAGTATCAATCGAGCGAGGACACATCTGCGGCTAACGCAACTACTCCTAAAGAGCTTACTGGTGACGTCACTCGAAGGAACACAACAACCCTCCAGGGAGTTGTTATTAGGCAGCGGTTTTCTGTGAGGTGGAGGCACTTCCCCAGACGGGATGCTTTGATGCGTCCTACCTTTCTTAAAAACATCCATACCAAGACAAACATACATGTTCATGTACACAAATGTTTGTCTTGTGTGGAAATCGAACCCCGTTAGGCGTTACTTTTACTTTTGTGACTCTGTCATTTCTTTATTTGAACGAAAATCAAAGACTTGTTGAGACTGCGTATGCCCCGGGGCGATCGCTTCCGATGACGCCTTTGAGGTCTTCCCGGCTAAAGCCAGTTGCTAGGTGCTGTTTAGCCAGAAAGAGTCTGACACAACTCGTCCCGTCGGCCGAAAGGGCACTCATGGGAGTTCACCACTCAAAAGAATGACCACCGCACGATTGCTTGAGTTGGACCTTCTTTTGTGGGGTTTCGTTACTTACTTACTTTGGGCGTAATAAAAAACTTGTTGGAAGATTTGATTTTAACGAAGTGATGGCTTTCTATCAACATGTGGAAAACATGACACCGATTAGTGGCCGTATTTTGAAAAAAAAAACAACGGTGCAACGCAATGAATAAAGAAGAGTATCTTAAAAACAATTAATATTTTTAGGTTTATCTATCTATCTTTCTATAACTTCACGGCAAACCCCTTGCGGGGTAGGCAGAGAGAACCGAGCGCCACCAACATACCTCACTCGCTTCTTTAACATTCAGTGCTCTTTTCATGCACGCTCGCCGGTTTCTAGGGCTCCTGACATCACCTTCTGATAGAACACGACCAATTAGAGTTTCATGAGTTGCGCAAAACATTTATTTGATCAAGACGTGTTTCCTGTCTCATTTGCATACAATTTCAATGATAGTTATTGGGGCGGGCCGAAACAAATGACGTCAAATATCGTATCACGTAGTGTCGGTTACGTAACAACATCGCAAACTGTTTTACATCTTGCATGGTAATGTGAGAAGTGTCTACAAATTGTATGAAAATGAATAATTCAACATTATTTTATAATGAACAAAACAACCTAAGACAAACTCCACTCCTTTCAACATCAGACATTGCAATACACATAATTTGCTTCATAGGAGACAGTTCGGATTTACGAGACGCAGGGATTCATTTGCTTAAAAGTATATTCGCGGCATGGGAAGGTTCGCAAGATGCCTTGGGAATTTTCTGTGATCTGTCTAAAGCGTTTGACTGCGTGCACCATGACACTCTTGTCAGAAAATTACACCACTACGGTATCAGGAACAAGGCTCTCGAACTTCTGTCTTCTTATCTGGGTAATAGGATACAGAAGGTCGATGTTAATGGTAAAAGATCTTCGGAGTCCCACAGGGGTCAATTCTAGCTCCATTCTTATTTTTAGTATATATAAATGACTTACCTTATTATGTAAAGGATAAACATTGTATTGATTGTTTGCGGATGATACCTCTTTGACATTCAAAATTAATAGACAGGTAATTATGACGAAGTTAACGATGCTCTCTCTAAAGTTATGCATTGGTTTAATGTTAATAATCTGCTTTTAAATGATAAAAAGACTAAAGTAATTAAGTTCTCAACACCTAATGTAAGACAGGTGACTACCAATGTACATGTTAATGGAACTAATTTAGCCCCTGTGGAGACAACTGTGTTCTTGGGTATAACAATTGACTCCAGACTACAATGGGGCCCACAAAGTGAAAAATTATCAGGAAAACTAAGTTCTGCAGCCTTGCAGTGAAAACTATTAGACGGCTCACTGATGTTGATACGGCTAGAATAGTTTATTTCAGCTACTTTCATAGTATTAGGTCATACGGAATTCTTCTTTGGGGTAACTCCGCGGACATTAACACCATCTTTTTATTGCAAAAGAGAGCCATAAGAGCTATCTACAAACTTGGTCCCCGGGAGAGCCTTAGAGAAAAATTCAAAGAAATAAATATTCTAACAGTCGCATCGCAATATATCTATGAAAATCTTTTGTATGTCCATAAAAACATAGACTCATTTTGTAAAAAGAGTGATACTCATAACATATATACTAGATATAAGCATAATCTTGTGTTACATGCAAGCCGTCTCCACAAAATAAGTAATTCTTTTATGGGGCAATGTATACGGTTCTATAACAAACTTCCCAGCGATATAAGAGAATTGTCAATAAACAAATTTAAAACTACTATTAAAGCCAAATTGTGTAGCAGGTCATATTATAAAGTATCTGACTATATTAATGATAAAAATGCCTGGGATTGAGTCGATCCAATTATAATGTAAATAATTAATTATGTAAATTTGTTTGGATACCAAAAGAGGGATGCCTGAATTTTTTGGCAGTATTTTTATCAGTGCTCACCTAGTCATGAACTGCACGGTAGGGAAAAAAATTGTGACGATTCCAAACAAATGTAGCCATTTTTACGGAATAAGAAGATTTTGACTTTGACTTTGACTTTCGATGGACAGAAATGGAACCTCTTTACTCGGTGCTTTGCGACCACGACTCTTAATAACGCAATTCCGGAATTCAAATTTAGCACATAGCGACATCTAGTGAGAAATGCGTTTGTCTTGTTGCTAAACTTCATAATAACCTAATAATACATGTAAAATAGTAATTTCTCAACACAACTTCATTTATCGGACATGTAGAAAGAATGCAGGAGGAAGGAATTACGAAATAGACATACAGCGCGAAAGCAGAATGATGTAGGAGCCGAGGAAGACTAAGACTTACCTATCATGACCAATTGATCGTGTTTTATCAGAAGGTGATGTCAGGAGCCTTAGAAACCGGCGAGCATGTATGACAAGAGCAATGAATGTTAAAGAAGCGAATAAGGTTCGTAAGGATCGAGTCATTTGGCGCTCGGTTCATAGAATTTAATAAAATTTAATTTATACTATTATTTATTTTACTTTTGCGTTAACACTTAAAACGTGTATGGTAGGAAAGATGGCAGAAGCAGCATTAAGGTAGGGTGAATGCTATAGAAATGAGAGCGTTGAACTGTATACGTTGAGTTAGGTCGACTAATAGAATAAGGCAAGCATGCGTGGAGAGATTGATAAATTTAGAAGAAACGAAGGAAGTATACAGATCGTTCCATAGTCTCTGCTAATTTCAATGGGAGATATGTATAATGGTAAATGGGCAAAACTTTTTTGAACATAACCAATAAGCTCTCCAACATATATTAAAATAAAAAAGTTATTGTATGTGATATACATGTGAATGTGATCATTATAGCTCTTTCATATATGATGATTTCATATTATAGCTCTTTCATACACTTTGATAGATAAAATAGTTTTGTGTTCGTATTAAATTGGTTGTCACATGAATAATTCTCGTGAACTCGGTATCTAACCAAGAATTTAAGAAGTATTAACAGTTTGCGAGGAATACTCTGGATTCAGAAGAAACCAAGAGCATGTATGGAAATTTCAATGAATGGCTTGAGACCAAACAAGACAGCTAATCGGAGATTTTTGGCCTGTAAGGAGATAAAATTGTAGATATAAGCAGTTAAGCTTATTCGTGGTGTATGTATGGAACGGATAAGCTAAACTACCAAGGTGAAGGTAATAAAAAATAGACTATGATTGAATCTATGGCTGCCTTAATGTCATCAGCGCTCGATGAAGATACCTATGTATCTGATGTGAAAAATGGAATGTCAGTGAGAATTGATTATGATCTCAGCCAATGATCAGACTGGGTCATCGGAATGAATCAGACACTCGCAGTCATCGTGCCTTGTACGTAAAAAGCAAGAGGTTAGGTCGCATCAAAGTAATGCGACAGGGAAAATAATTTACCTTACAGGAAATCGCAGTCACGTTACGATTCCCTGGAGGGTTATTGTAGTTTTGCGAGTAAACGAGCGACACTTCTTGTATTGCAAGGTTATAGCCTACGGCGACCATTTCACATCAAGTTGTGTGCAGGTTTGTTTGCCTCCCAACATTGTATAAAAACATATGCTACATTGTATTAAAAAAATCTAACGATACGTCAATCAACCTGTTTAGATCATACGAGGTACAGCTAAGTGCACGTCAACCTTACCACTTGGCACTTTGTACCGTTCTTATTTCTTAAGTAATAAGACCCATGGTCGGGATTTTTAGGTGTGATAGATTCAGAAATGAGTATATCCGCAGTAGAACTAAGGTATCCCACATAAAAAGATAAGCAAACTGAAGTGGCAGTGAGCCGGTCACACAGTTTATTCGAACAGACAACCGCTCAAATGACGACCCCTCGCTGGTACAGGGGGATGACCCCCGCTAGACGGAGCGACCACCTGAAGAGGTATCTAGGGAGTCGAGGGGGCAGGAGGCGAGACGAATGGCGCTCTAGAGGCGAGGTCTATGTCCAGCAGTGGGAGAATACGGGCTAAAATAATGTTGACCACCTCAGATTATGGATATGATTTTGACAAACGCGGTGGTGCCGCGGTTAATAACGCAACTTTAACACCACCGCTCGCGGGTTCGATTCCCACGCAAGACAAACATTTGTGCGCGTGAACATGTTTGTTTGTATTGTGTGGGTGTATTAACGGAGGTAGAGCGGAATAAAGCATCAGAATCAGGAGAAGAACCTCCACCTCGCAGTAAACCGCAGCCAAGTAACAAACTCCCTGGAGGGCTGTCGTGTTCCTGGGTTTGAGTACACCGTGAGGACACCGGTAAGCTCCGCAGGAGTTGCTGTGTTGTTGCTTCTGCTGCTAGAAGTGGCAACGCACGAGTGACATTTAATGTATTACCAGCGTTACTACTACTACTACTACAGCGTAACAGCGTTACTAGGCTACGATTACTACTTTACATCAGGTAGACCGTATGCTGCTTTGATACGCCCTACCTCTCTTAAAAGCATTCACCAAGTCAAACGGACATGTTCATGCACACAAATGTTTGTCCTGTGTGGGAATCGAACCCACGACAGTCGGTGTCAAAGTCGCCTCATTCACTACTGCGCCACCGAGCTCGTCTTCGTCGTCGAACTAACAAATCACCTATTCATAGCTGCGTCCTTATCATGCGTGACACTGCTATCATATATATCGTTATTGTAAGATATCAATATTTGCTATCTATGAGGTCATATCGAAGTAATAATAAAACAGAAGTATCTATTGTTATTAATCAATGATATTTTAATAACATTTAGCGTTTGAATTTGACAGACCGACTGTAACATGAATAGTCACGTCATGCTTAAAAAAAGTTATCTTTCTCATGTATACTAATAATATTTTGACGAGCTCGGTGGCGCAGTATTTAGTAACACTACTTTAATACTAACGCTCGTGGGTTCGATTTTCACACAGGATAAACATTACATGTCTGTTTGCCTTGATCTGGGTGTTTTCTATGTATTGCAAATATAGTACCTATGTCCCAAAAAAATGTATTTACATATGTTTATCAGTTGTCTAGTACCCATAGCACAAGTTTCACATACGTTGGGCCTAGATGGCGCTGTGTAATTTGTCCGACGATATTTATAAATTTATTCATTATTATTTTTATTCACGGGTATTATCTCGGTCATTTGATAGGCGTGCGCGGGAATATGAATCCAACACGTAGAGGCCCTTTTGAGAAAATTCGTTATGTTGTACGCCCACCGAGACCCGCTCCTAAAAATATCGATAAAACCATATATCTATGAGCAGGTCACGGCAAGTATTGGGACTATTGCGAATGTGTAGGAAATTCTTAGTCTATTGTAGTGAGGTCTGGACGGATTATTGGTACTGGGCTATTGCAGGAGAGGGACGGACACATGCCATAACTATCATATCTGACTGTTACTTTTGGCAGGCGGTGGCTCGCCACTCACTGGGTGGACCCCCGAAATGCCAGGGAAGTCGGCCAGGGGCAACACCGGTGTGAGTGACTCAGGGGTGTGGAGAGGTGTGCTGCGCTTTCTCCGAAGTTACTCGCGGCATTATGCCCTTTAACACGTCCACCCCTGGAGCATATCACCTGATACAGCAATATGCTCTATCGACTCCTCTCTGGACTTCCAATGAAGGTGAAGGCAAGCCAGAGCTGAGAGTCCTGCGGGCCTTCTTGACTTTCCACTCCGACCGACGAAGGCCCTGATCGACTCTCTGGAGCACTCGGGTACCAGTGGTGTCGTCACGCACCAACAGCTCGCCACAACCTGCCCTGCGGGGTATTATTATTATTGTTAAAATAAAGTGGAAGAGTTTGTTTGTTTGTTTGAACGCACTAATCTCCAGAACTGCCAGACATATTTGAAAAAATCTTTTTGCATTTGACAGTCCAATTCTTGAGGAATGTTATAGGTTATTCAACATCACGATGCGGTGTCTGAAAGAGAGTATCGGTGTTAAGATAAGAAAAGGCATGCTCCATTGGTTCGGACGTGTAGAAAGGATGTAGGATGAAATAATGACGAAACAGATACACAATGCGAAAGTGGAAGGACGTAGGAGCCGTGGAAGACCAAAACTCATCTACCGTGACCAAATTGGATCACATCAGCCCTAGGAACCGGCGAGAGTGCATGAAAAGAGCTATGACTGTTAAAAAGCGAGTGAGGCGTGTACGGACCGGGTCTTATGGCGCTCGGTTCTCTCTGCCTACTCCGCAAGAGACCTGGCGTGAAGATATACATACTATACGATGCTTACCACATCAAACCTTACTTATCCCACTGCAGGGACACGGGTCTCCCTTCAACCGAAGGGGTTTAAACCATACTCCACCACGCTGCTCAAAATGCGGATTGGCGGAGGCCAGTGTTTTCAAGCCGACCGAGGGCGTCTGACTTAGCTTAACGATTGTCATTTATGGACAACAGCCGGGGCCGACGTCTTAACGTGCCCTCCAGAGCACGGAAAAACTCGAGATAGATAAAGCCATCCATAGAAGGGCTGCGGCCGACGTTGCTTAACCTGCGTGTTCGGTTAAAATGACGCGCAACGACGGTATACGATGCTTAGAAGCTGAGAAAAGGTAAGACAGTGGAGAAAGCGATTCCGACGGGATGCCAGGCAAACACCCGGGGGAAGACGCGGTGCGAAGGAGGAAGCTAAGTTGCTGCATTAGCAGCGCAGGTGGTAAAGTACAAGTGATACTCTTTGCATTAAAAAAATACCGGTCAAATCACGTCAATCGACGGGACAGGGTTCCGCGTGTTCTTTGGATTTTCTTCTCAGCGTTATCCCGTCTCCTGATCCAAAGGATTTGGCGACGGTACTGATTTTTAGATGGAGCGCCTTCCGCCAGCCCTCCGCCACGCAGGCGGGAACCAGACTTGTCTGAAGTCGCACGTGTTTCGAAATATCATTTCTTGGAAGTGCGGGTTTCTAACGATGTAGTCGTTCGCAGTCGGGCGTCTAATAAATACCTACAAATACGTACATAAATCCAAAAACACGAATTTAGTGGTACTGTGGATTCGAACCGGGTACCAGTTAGTCAAAAGGCCAGTTCTTCATCCACTGGGCTATCACTGGTCTTATTCTTCTTTTATTTCTTGCATAACTGCTATGAATTAGACCTCTCGTGGTTGTATAAAGTGAAAAAATATTTTTTAAGAGGTAAGCCGCATCGAAGCGCCCGTCTAGGGAAGTACCTCCACTTCACAGAAAGCCGCAGCCAAGTAACAACACCCTGGAGGGTTTCTGTGTGCCTGCGTATGAGTGAGGTCACCAGTAAACTCGTAAGGAGTGGCTGTGCTAGCAGCAGAGGTGGCATCGCGCGAGTGGTACTTAATATATTGCGAGCTTCATAGGCTATGGTTTCATTCAGGTGGGCCGTATGCTTGTATGCCACCCGACGTAGTGTAGAAACAAATACGTACCCTTGACAAGTGAGCGCCTCCTTCGGGTTGCAAGTGTCAAAGAAGTGTGGTCGCGGAGAACTAACCAGCATTTTCACAAATTGCACTACAGTCAAGTTCACCAGGAATCCGTACAGGTACTCCTTGTACCAGAACACGACCCTCCCTCTCGAACGGGCGGCCGTCTCCTCCACATTGTACAGCCTCTCTACTATTAACATCTGTAAAAAAAACTATCTGTTTTCAGTAAATCAATTAACAGTTAAATTGATTATACTAATGCGACTTTTGAGTTTCATTGGTTTAATAAAATTTTATAATTGAACTATTAATACTATATTATTTTATTTTATATCCAAAATATCAATGCTTCAATTGCAAGATTTTATGCAAAACGCATTGAGGGTTCCGTAAGCTTCCCTCAGAAACTCTTTTTAAAATACCCCTAATTTTTGGAACCTTTTTAACAATATTGTGAGACGTTTGAAGTTTTTAAATGACGCGACTTTGACACCAACGCTCGTAGGTTCGATTCCCACACAAGGCAAACATTTGTATGCATGAAAATGTCTGTTGGTCTTGGTCTGGGCGTTTTAAGAGAGGTAGGCGCATCAAAGCAGCCCGTCTGGGGAAGTACCTCCACCTCACAGAAAACCGCAGCCAAATAACAACTCCCTAGAGGGTTGTTGTGTTCCTGCGTATGAGTAAGGTCACCAGTAAGCTCCCAATGGGTTGCTGGGTAAGCAGCAGAGGAGGCATCGCGCGAGTAATACTTAATATATTGCTAGCGTTAATAAAACGATAAAGATAAAACGTTTAAAGTAATGTTACTTGTAGCACCATTCTTACTCTGAATGCGTGCGTCATAAGAACGGTGCAAAGGCGAGTCTAGCCTGTAGCGTCGCTGTGTGTACATATTTGTATCACTTGCTCAACTCAACGGTAGAAAACATCGAGAGCAAACACACACGTCCCAACAAATTATATTTCGAAAGCAGAGTGTGACGTCACCAAAAAAAGGGCTGAATGTCCATCTGGACCGTGCAGGACTGACAGCGGTCGATCTTCCCCGAAAGGTTAATCAGTGAACCCCGCCAATCCTCACGGGTTAGAAAACGGGATAAAGTTAGGAAGAAGAAGAAGGTCAAGTTGTATAAAAATGTTAAATACACAATTGTATATGAAATTTGCATGAATAAATATAAAATTGCAAATAATTTCTGTGACGTTAAATATTTCATAAGAAGTAATTTAAGCATGTATTTTGTTTCTTTTATATTTTCATGTCACTTTGATTGTGGCAGTATCTTCGCCACATACTTAGCCTTAGGTAGCGGAAAAAAAAAAAAAAAAAAAAAAAAAAAAAAAGGTCTAAGACTCACTTTAGAGCCAAAGATAACCTTACAGGAGGGGAGAAGTCCATCAACCTCAAGGAAAATCGCAGACAAATAACAACTCCCTGGAAAGCATGTAATATCAGCTGTGTCACATACTTGTATGACTGTTGAAGTTGTGAATGAACATATCTGTTCCTATTAGTTTCTAAGTGGCATGGCGTATCAAAGCATCCCTACTGGGGAAGTACCTCCACCTCTCAGAATACTGCAGCCAAATAACAACTCCCAGGAGGTTTCTTTTGATCCCAATAACAAAGGCAAGTGAGTGAGATTACCAGCAAGCTCATAAAGAGTTGCTGTGTTAGCAGCAGGGGTAACAACATACGAGCGATATTTCTTTTGAATGTACGACTCCTGACATTATAACATATATTATCTTTTTTTTATTTTATTATTTTGACATTGTAAATGAAAAAATGTGGTTTGTATGTCACTTGCAAGTGTGTTCTTTTATACAACGTCGGGACCCATGCGTGCATACAGCCCACCTGATGTAAAACAGTTACCGTAGCCTATGAACGCTTGCAAAAATTCAGTATCACTCGTGCGATGCCACCTCTGCTGCTAACACAGCTACTACTTAGGAGCTTACTGGTGACCTCACTCTCACGTGGGAATACAACAACCCTCTAGAGAGTTGTTATTTGACTGCAGTTTTCTCTGAGGTGGAAGTACTTCCTCAGACGGGCTGTTTTAGTGCGCCCTACCTCTCTTAGAAACATTTGTGTGCAGCTGTCTATATGCTAAGGCAACATGGACCGTATGACCGTATGCCTCCTAACATCGTACAAAAAAATGTGGCCCTTACAGTCCTATGTCTCCTGTTATTGTGAAAAATAATAAATATCTTACAGCAATAAGTGGTAGTAGTATCACTGTGGACATCAACCATTTCAAGGTAATGGTGTCGCCGGTGAACGGGTGGGACAAGGCCGGGTCCTTGCACTGGAAACCATACTGAGGACTCGGGAGGAGACGGAACTCAACCACCAGGAACAGAACAATTACTGTAAGGAAAGAATTATATTAAAGTAAACAACATACATTTTGATGAACCTAGTGGCGGAGTGGTTAGCAATGCTGCTTTAACACTTTAAATAGCGTGGCTTCAATTCCCACACAGGACAAACATTTGTGTGCATGAACCTGTCCGGTTAGTGCTCTTGCCTGACTGGGGAAGTATTGCCACCTCACAAAAAACCACACCTACTCGTAGCAATATTTCACGTATTGCAAGCGTTGACAGGCTATGGTAACTACCTACTATATATCAGGTAGGTCATATGCTTGTATGCTTCCCGACGTTGTATACAAAAAAGGTAGATACACGACAAAATTTTCTTCATGAAATTGTTTGACTGCTCTCTTGGATTGGGATTTTTAAAAAAACATAATAACTACTGAAGAAACATTGCATATTTTAATGTGGCAGAATTTAAAAAATGGTTAAAAAGCTTACTAATTTTAGCAATTCAGGATATTTTCAGTTGGTATCCAGGGACTTTGCATTTGATTGCCGCTGACAAGCCTGACATTTGAGTGGATAGTCGTTTTTTTATGTCAGGAGGCGTACAAACATTACGGCCTGGTGTACCGCGGCGCGACGTCAGCGCAACCCACAAAGGCTTGAATTTAACCCCTGCTAGGATTTATTTCAATAATTGATTTGCTAAGCTAGTAGTGATAGCATAGTGGATAAAAAACAATCCTATTAACCAACTGGTCGCTGCTTCCATGTACATAGTATAAATGGAACTTGCTGTAAGGCATACTTTGCATGAGATACATTTTTATCATGGTCATGTTATACCAAACGTGTGATTATTTAAGTATTCAATAGCTATTTAAATACAAATTTGTTAATACATATTCTACTATTTCTAGATTATTTCTACATATTATGTAGGAATAATTCAGTGAATTATTTTTGTTCTTTGTTCATTCAGTTAATGGACAATGTTCTAGAAAATCAGAAGTGAGGAGAATACATTAATGCCATTAATTTACATATAGACTAGCTGAAGCCCGCGGCTTCGCACGCATGTGATTTGTGCTTTCAGTAGCCTTTATTTCTCTATAGACCTCAAATTCTTTCTGTTAAAAAAAAAACAAAGATCAGGGTCGTAGATGCAACCATAGAGCGATTCAATTTTCATACAGCGCCGTCTATTGACCTTTACGGGAGGGAACGTATATTTATTTTATTTTTATTACATAAAAATGCGTAGTTATTTTATGTCACAAAAAATACGTATTCTATGAAAATAATAAAAATAAAATTGCAAAGTCCCCCGAAGTGGAAGATATTTCCCCTAATTTTAACAGTTTTTAATTTTTTACGCAATAACCCTAAATATTTACGGGATAAGAAGTAGCCTATATTCTGCTCTGAACAGTCTTTCTGCCTACCAGTGAAAGTCCCGTCAAAATCGGTTCAGCCATTTTGAAGATTAGCCCGGACAAACAAACTGACAGAAGACAGACAGACAGACAGACAAAAAGTTAAAATTGCATGACTAAGCTTTGGTAACGTGAAAATAACAATATGAGCTTAAGATAAAGGCTTTATTTTAAAATCACAGACAGACACTTCAATTTTATTTATATGTATAGATGAATGAATTATTACTTCTGGAATGTATATAATATTTGCACAGCCTGTATCTAAAACAGGTAGAGTACATATACAAGATTGTTATTTTATTAGCTTAAGAACTTAATGAAGTTGTATTCTGGCAAATAAAGAATTTGATTTGATTTGAATATCGAGAATATTCAGTCGATAATTTAGAATATTATCCTGCAAATAACTAGGTAACATAACACTCTGGCAAAATATTAAAAACCTTGATGCAACTAGATTTTTAATATATCTCCAGAGAGACTTTACATTCTTTCATCTACTTTTTTAATGTAGAAGCAGTTGCATTTTCCTTGAAGAGACTATAAAGCATTTTTATGCTCTTGATTCATGGAATGTCTGGTAATACATACTGTATATAATACATGTATGTATAACTTCACGCCAGGTCCCTTGCGCTTGCGGAGTAGGCAGAGAGAACCGAGCGCCACGAGACACAGTCCTTATGGCGCTCGGATCTCTCTGCCTACTCCGCAAGGGACTTGGTGTGAAGATATACCATCAATATTATGATAGTCAAGATATCCGATGGCGACTGTTCGCTCACTTTTTATTCAAATTTAGTGTGTGATTATTAGTGTTGTAGATCACTGTTGCGCACTAGTGTGTGCTGCGTCACTGATGTTCCATGGTCATTATTATGGCCACAATTAGTGTATCACAGAAACCGTGCAAGATTTGCAGAATGTTACAAAATACTCTATAACTGTACATAGGTGAGAGTTAGCGAGGGCAATCGATGTTGACATATGAACAGTCTGATAAACATTTGTTCTAAATTTTGACCACTTAGGCTCAGTTACACAGACTCCTATTTCTCATTAAACATCTTATCGTTATATTGACTTCGAAGGTTGTAATATAATAAATATTAAACAAACCATTGTTTTTCTGAACATAATATTAAATATATGTTGGGTTTTCCTGAATATAATATTAAATAAACATCTTTCCTTCTAGAACCATGCAATAAAACAGCTCTGTACTCTCTAGACAAGATCCAGTCCAAGTGTTTGCGTATAATCACTGGGGCCATGAAGTCCTCTCTAATTAATGCTCTTCAGGTTGAATGTGTTGATCCTCCACTTTCGTTGCGCAGGCAGTATTTGTCGGATAGATTCCTACACAAAATTTTTCAGCTATCTAACCATCCACTGATAGCCAAACTGCATGAACTATCTGAGTATATCTCTGCGGGCAGTTACTGGACACACAAGGACTCTCCATGCTTATTTAATAGTTTTATAGTTTTACATCTTTCCTATGTCTTCCATGTCCCATATTCCAGTGTAGTCTTAACCCTCTATTTGACACAAGATTTGAGGCCATTGTCTATGCCCCCAATGTAGTCCTGAATCTAAATATACAAAAGGATTGCCCATTGGCAGTAGTAAAATTAAATGCTGCCATTGATAGGTTTTGGAGTGACTGGCTGATCATGTACACAGATGCCTCCAAAACTTGTGAACAAAGTAAGGTTGGAGCAGCGGTGTGGATACCTAAGTACAAAATTATTTTAAATTTTAAATGCCCATCAGTTTGCTCTATATTCACTGGCGAAGCCACTGCTATTCTGGAAGCTATCTTATTTGTTGAGGCATATAATGTTGTCAAAGTAGTAATTTTCTCTGACTCTAAAAGCTGTTTGAAGGCAATTTCTGCGAATCAGTTCTACAATAGGTCTAGATCTTCGGTAATTTTGGCTATTAAACAGGCTTTATACAGGTGTCACCTTAAAGGTTGTCAGGTTCATCTTGTATGGATACCTGGTCACAGTGGTATACCGGGTAATGAAACAGCTGATAAGTGTGCTAGGAATGCGATTCATAGCGGATGTCTGTCTCCTCGATGTACTGCTTATACCCAGGACATAGTTCCACTCGCCAGAGCCAAATTATTTGCCAGTTGGAATGGATTGTGGGAAATGTCTAGTGCTCGAAAAGGCAGATATTATGCTTCTATCCAAACCTACATACCATCGAAACCATGGTTTTTTAAATACCAGGACGTGAATAAGCGGGCAACATCCGTCATCTGTCGTCTGCGAATTGGACATGCTAGCACTAATGTTTTCCTCGCAAAAATCCGGGTGAAGGACAGTTCGATATGTGAGTGTGGCCTGGACGAAGGGACTCCAGACCATATCTTTTTCAATTGTTGTAGGAATACTCCCTCCCTGTACGACCTCCTCCCCACTTCCATCCCCCGTCCTATCAATTTTACATCCCTTCTGTCAATTATCATATCCACTCCTTGTGTATATATTTTATGTGATTATATTAACTCTAATAATATCAGGCTTTAAATTGTTTGTCCACTATAACCTACTAACCCTTTGTGCTGTACTATATGTTGTATTTGTTCTTTGTTTTAGGTAGATCAACAGCAACAGGTCATCAGTGGTCCCATATGTTGCTCTAAAGCTAAACTTTTGTACACTCACAAGGCCATTTTGTCGAAGTTTTACCTACTAAGCATAGTCACTTACTAAGCATTCCACTTATATGTGCTATTTTTTGATATTACAAGCAATGTCATTGGCGAGAACAGCAAGAACGCCACAAAGAAGAGATTAGATTAACCGTGCAAGATTTGCAGAATGTTACAAAATACTCTATAACTGTACATAGGTGAGAGTTAGCGAGGGCAATCGATGTTGACATATGAACAGTCTGATAAACATTTGTTCTAAATTTTGACCACTTAGGCTCAGTTACACAGACTCCTATTTCTCATTAAACATCTTATCGTTATATTGACTTCGAAGGTTGTAATATAATAAATATTAAACAAACCATTGTTTTTCTGAACATAATATTAAATATATGTTGGGTTTTCCTGAATATAATATTAAATAAACATTGGGTTTTTCTTCATTTAAAATTTCTTGATTTGATAAGTGTACCTTGAATAGAAAGTGTGCAGAATACTGTTGTGGACTACTCATAATGTCCGAATATCGCCTAACAGGTGGTATAAATAGAAATATCAAGTTTGGACTCAAATTAAAGCCAGATTCTGAAAAAAAAGGTTATTACATTTTCTATGTCCCTAATTAGTTATTATCATACTATACTAAAGTTATAAGTATTAATTTTAAATACCTAATACGACAATAAAAACGAATACTCTAATACTATAGCACTTTTAAATAAATATATACTTACTTCGATGCCACCGGTTAGTTTTGGACCACAAAAATTTTAATTTATCCATATTTTCTGGTCGAATTTTCGGCAAAACACTTCTTTTAAACGTTAATATGCTATTAACTACTCTACTTCACAGTGAGTGCTGTAACCGTCTGGCCTGATTCGTGAGTGTTCAATTATTTGAATGATTAGAACATTTTAGTAACTCTCAATAATTCATTTGGTCACCCTAGGAATTGCTATTCACTTTCAATTTGGACTGACTAGGTTCGTTTGCTTAGCTAAATAAACTAGTACATAGTATGTACATACTTCTATTTTAAAGACGCCGAGGAAAATATTATTATTCAGAAATTATATTGAATCTCAGTATTGAATATTCACTTGTTGTCACTTTACTGATTATGTTATTTTGCAGTTAGTTATTCTTTCTTTCTGCGTTTGGTTTTGGCAACATTTATTTATTTAAAACAGTATTTGCAATTATTTTCATGAAAGTCAACTTAAAACCAACAGATTAATATTGCTAAGTTTTTTTTTTAATTTCAGGAAATTTAGACGTTTAATTCATAACATTGATACTGAGATTATAAAAATGTACAATGACTGAATGTGTTTATAATACGGAACGCCTTGAAAATCCGTCACAAACATTGCAAGAGGCGGGACACCACCGCCGTCGCCGCTGCCAAGGCTACATAAATAACAATTTGTTTGGCAGGTGTCTCTTGATAGGGTCAGGAACCATAACATAGAACACCAAATAAAAAAAATTTGCTTTGAATTTTTTTGTTTCCACTCACTGTCTTACTGATAAGGTTATCATCATCCGGTCGCATTTTAAGATTTCGCTTCTCAGTTCGGGGTGCGATCATCTCTTACTGACTAAGCTAAGGTGTCCACAGTTAAATTCTTCTTTTATTATAATAATCACCATACACAAAATATTATTTTAAATAAGTAATTTTCTTTTTATACTACGTCAGGAAGCATATAAGTTTACTGTGTAACCTGTAGAAAACAAAATTCATTAGAACAATATCAGATCATGGGAGAATTAACAGAAGCAAGAGCGAACGCCAGTCGCCCGTTTACCCACGTAGGCCTGGATCTGAGCGGTCATATTTTCCTCAAGGTCAACAAAGGTCGTGGAGTTTAAAGAACTAACAACAATCTTGGCGCAAGTTGAAGGTTGCCTTAATTCGCGACCTCTCTGTCCCTAATCAGAAGATCCCGAAGATTTAGACTTTTTAACACCATCTCATTTTTTAACCGGAGGGCCTGCACTAACGTTGTTTGAAACTGAAACAGATGTTAGGACTAGGTGGTATTTATCACAGCAGATTGTTAGAGATATATGGAAGAAATGGCGGTCAGAGTATTTGACTCAACTATCGGCTAGGAGTAAATGCCATGGAAAGTGGGCAATTGGTAGAGTGATGCAATTACATCCTGGTTCAGACAATATCGTTCGTCTCGTAACATTAAAAAAAAATGAGTTTATGAAGCGACCTATTATTAAGTAGTCACTGTTGCCGGTACATGATGAATACGTACATTATGAGCGAAGACAACAACTGTCTAACAATCAAGATCAGTATACATCCGAAACTACGACACCAGGGGTCGGTACCAGAAGCGTGCACGCCGCGACCCTGCCAGTCCAACACTGTGGACTGCAATTCTGGACCCAAACCGCACAGATGCGCGGATTAGGGCGTCCCCCGGAGGCGACGCGCACCGATCCGCCCCCGTCGGTGCGAAATCTAGGGCATGCGGCGGTGGGGGCCGCCACCCACCACGCAACACTCATCCCGGCGGGTCGAGGAGAGCTGAGTGTCGTATAGGCACATGGAATGTGAGAGGTGGTCTAAAAGATAAGATGAATGAGTTGATAGATATAATGAACGTGAGATGCCTAGATGCTTTGTGTGTGTCAGAGACCAAGCGAAAGGGAAGCGACACCGAAGATCTGCCCGGTGGCATGATGGCCCTGTGGTCCGGGGTAGACCAGGACGTTCATGCCAGCGCTGGCGTAGGTGTCGTGCTTTCATCTCGCTTGGCCGCTGGTGTGAAAGATTACAATTTAGTAGGTCCAAGACTTCCCTGGGTTAAGATAAAACTGGGGATTACGCGAGTGTTTTTAGTTGCAGCATATGTTCCTGTGAGCTCTGCTGATCCCCAGGAGCTCGAGAAGTTGTGGGAGACTGTAAGAGGTATTCTGGATTTGGCCGAAGCGAATAAACGAATAATTATGTGTGGTGATCTGAATGGATGGGTTGGGACCAAGCGCAGCAGTTATGAGGCTGTGCTTGGACCATACGGAGATAAGAGAGTGAACTGATGCTGGTAAGTTACTTTTAGACGTATGTATGGAACGAAACCTCCTTGTGTCGAACACGCTCTTCCATCACAAGGATATTCACACTTACACATGGAGACGGAATGAACAGAAAAGTGTGATTGATTTGATTTTGATAAATGGACGTCTCCGAAAATCGTTAATGGATACAAGAGCCTTCGGAGGTCCCACTCTTGAAACGGACCACTATCTGGTGATAAGCCGATTTGTGGGCCTTTTCAAGAAGTGGAGGCACTGGCGAGTGCGTATTCCTTTCGGAGACCATGAAAGAATAAGAAGTGAAAAATTGGAAGATGAAAGTGTGAGGAGTACGTATGTACAGTGAAAGACTTGCGAACGCGAGTCTTTCCGACTCAGATGTAGACGAATGTTGGAAGTTCTGAAAGAAAGTATGGTGGACAGTGCGAAAGAAGCATGTGGATGCGCAAAGAGACGTAGAACACTAATAGGAGATGCCTGGTGGGATGCGGAGGTTCAATCCTCCGTGGAAAAAAAGAGGAAAACGTGGCTGGATTACGTATCATCTTTGCACCAGAGTGATGGTATGAAAGAAATGAAGAAAGAAATATACCGTTGATGCAAGAATGACTCCAAAGCTTTAGTCAAAGAGAAGCGTGAAAGACTAAGTCAAAGTCAAGAAAAAACATTATGCTAGAGAACCGGAAGGGTCCCGAGCGATTGGAGACGCGCAGTCATCGTGCCCTTGTATAAAGGCAAGGGCTCACGTATGGACTGCGCCAACTATAGGCATAGACGTAATAAAAAGTCAGACGGAATCTCGCTGAGAAACAACTGAAGCACCACAATGGCGACATGTAACTATGTGTGAGTGTCAAGTGGGTTGCCAGATGGAAGAAAATTTCCCATTTCTTTAACTAAAAAGAAATAAAAAATTATATGATTCGTTACTGTTTTCGAAACTCGAATTTTATGGACCGTTGATTTGTAAGTTGTGTTGTATTATATAATAGGTATTGATGAAAATAAATTAAACACATGAAATATAACATTACATATTCCTTTTATTATGTAGGACAAACAGATGCATACTTATTTGAAATAAAAAATGTCCAAACAAATACACCAATTTTAATGACCAGACGAGTCTCTGGCGAAAGAGAGGTAGGACACGTTAGCCTGACTGGGGAAGTACCTCCACCTCACAGAAGACGGCAGCGACTCCTCACACTCCTCAAAATGTATACTGCATATTACACTGGATCTAGATGGAATCAAGCCGCTTTCTTTTCTGGACTGTCTTATGATTTGTACCCAATCATTCTTCCATGCATCGTTTGACGATAGAAATCTAAAAAATATTAAAGGTATGAATAATAGTTGTTCAGTAAAAGAATCATAGGATGTAAGTTTATATGTCTGTTTAAACAAAATTAGGTATCTGAATTAAGTAAGAATTACAAGAGAACAAAAAAAAATGATCTCCTACACATTTACGCTAATTTGGAAATGTGAGTTATGGCAACACCGGTCGATTTATTGTTTTGAAAAATTAATTTAATTGAAAACGATTAGTTAATCAGAAAAATTACTTGTTTACCTATGAAAAGTAATCCCTTGGCTTTTTTTAATTGTACCACTATGGTTCCGACTGCTCTTCACTACGCACGACGGCATTATTATTATTTTTCGACAAGGTTATCACGCGGCGAGGTGCGTATTGGCGGGCGATAGACTTCCTATGGTGTGAATGTGTGCGTGTCGGCTCGTACGTATAGCGACTGACTTACTATGGAGGTGCTTCAGTGTTTAGTTCGGGAGACGGTGTCTGCTTTTTTTATTACGTCTATGACTATAGGGCCATCAGTTTGATTAGCTTAGCAGCTAAAGTGTATGGAAAAATCATTGAAAGGAGAATGAGGGTGAAATCCGATGGAATGCTTTGGGAAGCACAGGGTGGATTTCGAAGCGGCAGAGGATGTACGGATCAAGTTTTTACACTCCGCAACATCGTAGAGAAGCATCTGGCTTTGGACCAGAAGGTTTTCTGCGGTTTTGTGGACTTTGAGAAAGCATTTGATAGAGTCGTGCGAAAGAATCTCTGGAACATTTTGTCCAGAAATGGGGTTGACGGTGACCTACTCCGTGCTGTGCAATCCACTTATGAGGATTGTACAGCATGTGTGCGGGTGAACGGCAGCTTGTCGCCCTATAGCAGAATCACCATCCGAACTGCAAACACTAGTTACAACAATGAAAGATGATTGTATGAAGAAAGGCTTACAATTGAATGCGAAGAAAACCAAGATAATGGTATTTGAAAGAGAGACAACCAGAAGGAACACTTGGATTACGGTTGATGATGTATTGTTGGAGCAATTGAATGAGATTATATATGTTAGAAGTACTTTTAGCAGCAATGGAAGGTACACCGCTGATGTGATGAATGGAAACTTATTCTGTATTACAATATGCAACGTTATCGGGATGAAATAAGTGCGATTGGAAAGTATTCAACGTCGCTAGAACAACCTCGCGAAACAATACGCTATCAAATAGGTACAGTGTGATGTAATAGTACTCCAGTTAAATCACGGTCTTAACGAGTTGCAGTACTACAACGATAGGTTGTTGGATCAGTACTCGAGGAGGCATGGACAACACCCTTCTTCGAAATAATCAGAATAAAATATCATCATTTTGGAAAAATCAGACCTCTATTATGGAAGCTGAACATAATCTCTTAAAAACGACGGAAGAAACTATGATGAAACAGCACAAAATAATTCATCAGCATATTCAACATATTGAACGAGCATTGAATACGATATAAAATCAGATACAAAAAAAAATTCTGTAATTACTGAATTTATCTTAGTTTCAGTCACTGCAAATAATTTACTCAACACGTTGAAAACCTTGCCGAGCACTATTTTGGATACTCTCACTGATATTTATCATGGTCGGTTCAGTCCCCATCTCCTAAATCCAACACAATTGCAAAATGAACTAAGCGCCATATCAAGCCAACTATCAAAATACGTTGTATTGCCTATAGAGAGTATATACATACTGACCTCAGCAAAATCTACAAACTACTGCAAGTTAAAGCACGAATGTTACCTACAGTCATATCCTATATTTGAAATAAAAATCCCTTTAATCACTAGAGACTCATTTGAGATTTTCAAGGTATATTCGATACCAGAAGTGATAGATATCAAAATGATCGAAATTGTCCCTATTTCGAACTACATAGCTCTCAATCTAAACAAAGATACCTACCTATAGCTATTCACGTAACTGAAAACGACATGAAATCATGTTTTGTCAGCGACATACTTATATTATATCAAGAAACCTGTTTATCATCTTAAAACCGATAAAGACTTCTGTCAAAGGAAGGAAAGGAATATTGCAAAAATAGCGTCAACATTTGTGAGGATAGGCTGTTAGAAACAGCTGCAGTGAATAATTATATCTACTTTTGCTGCAATCAATGTGTTATCAAAACCGAAAATTATTCCGTTTTCTCACACAATCAACAGTCGAGTGAACTGAAGATCACCCGAGACGTTTATTTGCCAGTAATCGCGCCAAACCACATTATCAATATCACCATTCCACATAATAATTGGGGCAATATCCACCTAATAATTGGGGCAATATCCACCTAGAACAGCTCTACAGAACTAGATCAAATTGGAGATAAGATCAAATTGCTGAAAGAAAATCCTCCCGCGCTTACGGAGAGCATCACGTATCATGATGTACACCATTATGCTTTGATATACATAATACTTAGCATCGTCGCCTTAACTTATTTGTGTCACTGTGTGCGCTGCAGCTGGCGAGTCCTGCCGCCGCCGCCGGCACCCGGACCAGCCATGCAATTCTCTAAGCGACTCGTAATGGCCTTGTGCGTCGCTGTGATCACAGATGTCACAGCTTTGACATCGTCTACTGCGATCACGGCTTTTTATTTGGTATTCTATAAGGCTGTAAGCGTACGCGAGGCTGTTTGCCTTGTAGAATTCCAATTCCAAATGATAGATAGATAGATAAATCATTTATTTACGTACTTCATGCACACACATCAATAAAATGTACATCGATATAACTACACTGTTAACTTAAAACATAGTTTCGCTATACTACAGGGAACGTTTTTAATTCAGGTGTTTGTGCGTGTGTGTGTAGCGCAAATGGGCTATAGCTCAGTGTATAGCGTTGCTCAAATGAAACAACCACTGATTTTCAGCTATCACCCATAAGAATGACGAGGACGAGTGTAGTCAGACAAAAGACAAACAGCTACATACAACTACCGCGTATTGCACGAAAGCCTGTAAACATTACAAATTTACCTTATACTTCCCACACCTCGGTCATAGAAAATAAAAACTAAGCGTGGGAAAAAGACTACCTATATTGAGATTAATGAAATAATAATAATATTTGAAGTTATTATTATTATTTATTATTATTTTAGATTTATTAAATTTTAGATGTAATTTAAAATAATATTTGAATAAATAGAGAAAAAAAAAATGAATTTCATTTCACATTGTCTCCATCAGACAGATAATGAGGCAGATATAGATATACGACAAGCGAAGTTTTGAGGAATACCTTGTTTCTGTTTCTCCAACAAAAAAGATTTATATCGAGCTTTAAAAGTAAATTTACTGTTAATAGTTCTCATCGGCGGTGGGATATTATTCCAACACTTCGTTGCCGCATACCTGAAGCTACCAGTAAAAGCCTCAGTCCGATGCCTGTGAAACATTAGTACTGAACGTGTTTTTCTTACATTACCGCGAGTGGCGTAATTCAATTTTTCATGCAATATTCTGGTTTCTTGTATTTAAGAACATCAAATAACAGACTTGCCAAATGCAGCTCTCTCCGTGATTCCATATTAAGCATTGATGCATTGTTCAAATATGGCGATACGTGACTTCGCGGAGGTATTGAATAGCAAAATCTACAACAGGCGTTTTGCACTCGTTGCACCAAACTTTTTGTGCAATGCAGCCTTGCGGCGCTAGTGTCGCACAACCATGAAAAGCGACACTAAGGAATTGCAATTTTGTGTTTAAGGCTATAACAGCCGATGTTTCCGAGGATGTAAGGATGTTTGCTCTTACAGAATTGCATGGCAGCACCGTCGGTGGCCGCTGGAGCTGGAGGCTCTGGCGGACCGGCGCGGCGGCGCGGCGCCCGCTCCGCGTACAGCAGACATCAGTGCACAGTGCGTGAGTGATAGTGTCATGTAGCAAAGTGATAATGAAATCTCAAAGCAACCTAGTGCGCGAGTGCAAAACAGGGCGATATCGCATATTTTTCGCAAACGTTTTTAGTGATTTTTCTGTACTTTCTTGCTTGCGGGAGCATGTACGAGCGTACGTATAGAGCTATACTATATTGTGCAATATGTCAACATAGGCATTATGTGCGCGACCCATTGTCGTCAAATGTATACTTATTAAATTTAGCATCAATAAAACCGCCGTGGAATCAAGAGTGCATTTAATTATTTCATCAGTTGGTACTCTTCGTAATTATCAATATCATCTCAAATCAATCAATAGCAATCAAATGTGTATGGTAATAAATCGTACAATTCTTAATATATTTTATTCTAAAAGCAATTGAAAAACAATTTGAAAAAAGATCTTCCCGTCAAAATGGCATTTATTATTCTAGATTGGTAATTTCCGAAATACTGTTAAATAAAATATATATATGTGATATGAAAAAATACAATAAGATTTTATTTCAAAAAATATAAAGTGCACGCGGCAACCCAATGTCAAATAAAAAATATTTGTCTTGAACTAGTAACCGCATTTTAAATTTTGAACCGCATTTAAATCACATTTACAATAATAGATTTAGTTATTTTTTTTTCTTTCCGAATAATATTGGATAAGCAATGCTTAAAACTATTCCAAATTTCAAATCGATAGCATTAAAATAAACCACTTTTGCAAGCGGATAGACAGACTCACGAAGTCACACCATAAGGATTCTTTTATCCTTTTGGTACGGAACTCAATTAAGACAAAGAATATTTTAAAAACGAATGTGTATAATTAAATATTAGAGAATGAACTAATTTACTCCCTTCACATTTGGGAATAATGTATAAATTTCGGTATCAAATTTAAATCTTCTTCTTCCGAGCGTTATCCCGTATCCTAATTTATTAGGATTCGCGGGGTTTGCTACCTAAAGCAAAGGATTTGCCGAAGATACTGATTTTGATATAGAGCGACTGCCGCGAGACCTCCACTAACCAGAGGGAAAACCAGAAATATCTATAATTTGGTTACACTTCTCATTTCTTGGACGTGCGGGCTTCTTTGTAATGTTTTCCTTCACGGCCGAATGAGTGATAATTACAAACATGTACATAAGTTACCTAGTTTTGTATATATGTTTTGCTGTGTATATATTGTTGTTCAGTGTTGTGTTGTGTACGAATAAATATTTTTCTTTCTTTCTAAGTCCGAAAACTTACACTTCAATGGAGAATCAGTTGCAAATAAAAAGTCGGTTTGTTACTTGGAATTCCTGTTAGACGAAGGTTTTAATTACATTGAGCACATGAAGCAGGTTGGAGAAAAAGTCAAAAAGAACTTGTGGGGCTTAACTTTTAAAACGTTAAAAATTATTTACACAGCCACATATTTAGAATGTATTACGTAAGGTTCACCTGGATGGGCTGATAGGGCTACCATAGGTGCTGCGCGTCGTAAGTTACTGGAAAGTCAGCGTCTCGCTTTAATATCTTTATGTAAATCGTATAGAACTGTGAGCACCGAGGCACTACCAGTGCTGGCAGGCGTATTACCAGTTGACTTAGAAATTCAACGCCGGGCTTTAATGTACTACACCTCTAAAAACATACACCCTGACTTTCTAAAACGCCGCGATATTGACAAAATACTTAGATTGTTCAAACCAATTGACGAGCTACTTAAAACTTTGCTGTCTGAATGGCAAGAAAGATGGAAAATTTCTACTGAAAGATGCCACTTGTGTCTGTTCTTTCAATCAGCGCGAGACAGATTAAATAAAGAGTGGTTATTTATTTATTATTTATTCATCCCATGCAAGTTTACAGAGTCCGTACAATAAACTCCAACACACCAACAAGTCAAAAATTAAATATTTTTTAAAAATTGTAGAAAAAGAAAAAAGAAATTGAATACAAACATGTCAACAGACGAACAATTAACATTGATTATTACATAAATACAACAATTTACCAATTTAAAATACAACACAATTACATATTACAAAATCAAATCAAGTTCATAACATATGTCATTAGATTTTAAATGTTACACCATTACTGTAATTGCTATTGAGGAATTCTGCAGCCCCGATACACAACCTGTCAACACTGTCAGCAAATAAATCTAAATCCTCATACTGAAGAAGTATGTACCCAATTAGTAGAATAGCGCGTACCGTGGGTGCGCAGCCCGCGTGGACCGTGCGCGTGAGAGGCCTGCGGAGCAAGCCCGGCCGGCGGCGCGGCGCCACAGCTCCCGAGGCATCGCGCGGGATCCGCGAGGGAACTAACAGAGTGAATTTCTCAATTAGTGATGGACTGTCGATTCTGTGATGTATTACAGAAAGGTAATGTCTTACGAGAAGTAGTTTCCTCCTGAGTGCAAGGGTCTCAATTTCCACCATTCCAGAGACAAATAGAGAGGGGTACAAGTAGGAGTAGTAACCATAGGTTCTCTTATACAACCAACGAGCAAACTTGCGCTGTACTTTTTCCACCATCATGCTATATTTATGCTCATGAGGATCCCAAACTGTAGCTCCATACTCTAGCTTGGAGCGGATATAAGCATTATACGAGTATAATACCTTTGCAACATTTATAATATTAAATTCAGACGCTGTCCTAATTATAAATCCTAGGACTTTGTTAGCAGATTTGCATATATCTGTTATGTGTTTGTGGAAATCTAACTTATTATCAAAGATTACTCCAATTAGTGATGGACTGTCGATTCTGTGATGTATTACAGAAAGGTAATGTTTTACGAGAAGTAGTTTCCTCCTGAGTGCAAGGGTCTCAATTTCCACCATTCCAGAGACAAATAGAGAGGGGTACAAGTAGGGGTAGTAACCATAGGTTCTCTTATACAACCAACGAGCAAACTTGCGCTGTACTTTTTTTTTTTTTTACTCCAAGGTCACGAATATCGTTTACTTTATTTAAAGGTGCATTACAGATACTATACGATGTTTTTATTGGACAACGTTTGCGCGTGTAAGTAATGGTATTGCATTTCTCTGTATTGAGTGGAAGATGATTTGTGAGGCTCCAGTGTGATATGGCGTCGATATCAGCCTGTAAATCTCTGACGTCCTTCTCATCACAAATTCTAAGGTACAATTTGAGATCATCAGCAAACAGAAGGCATTCAGCTACACTCACTACTTTCGGTAGATCGTTTATCATTATCAGAAAAAGCGTCGGACCCAAAGTGCTACCCTGGCTTACACCTGACCTTGTGTAATATTCGTTGGACTCATACCCATTAATTTTGACGTATTGCCTACGATTTGCGAAATAACTTGCAAAAAAATCAAGCAAATTGCGAGAGAACCCTATTGAAGCCAGCTTACGTAATAAAATATCGTTATTTACAAGATCGAATGCTTTTTTTAAATCGAAGTAAGCTGCATCAACTTGACGACCAGAATCCATTTCTGCCAACATGTAGTCGGTCAGGGTTATTAAGTTGCTGGTAGTAGAACGAGCCCTACGAAAACCATGTTGGTTAGAAGTCGATCATCCCGTTGCGCAATGTTTAACTGGACATTTTATTTTATTTTTACATTTTTGGGATACTTACGTCTAATTTACAAACAATATTACAGAAGTCTAGTATGAAGATGGACAATTACAAGTTTCCGCAGATAGAAATATGAGTATAACTTTGTTACCGTTTAGACGGTCAATTAACTTAAAGATAGTTAAAAGAAAATGGTGTTCAAAAGTTTGTTATTAAGAACAAAAATATAACTTACTTAACACTCTTTTAACATAGTATACACTGCTATTATATAAATCAAGATCACAACTATGCGATATTTCGTTGAAAGTTCGACAAGCACGT
This sequence comes from Pyralis farinalis, assembly GCA_947507595.1. Classification (NCBI taxonomy): domain Eukaryota; kingdom Metazoa; phylum Arthropoda; class Insecta; order Lepidoptera; family Pyralidae; genus Pyralis; species Pyralis farinalis. The sequence goes on along the minus strand of OX382277.1, from coordinate 32,558,580 downwards.
ATTAAGTATGAATTTTGTCTATAATTGGATTTCACTCGTGGAACATATAATATAAATGGTTTTCTAGTGTTTCCAGACGGTATACGTAAACATACACTGCTCAGAAGTTCTGCACAATCGATTGACCCGTTGGCTATTTTAATTAAATAAGTTAGATCTGCAATACGTCTACGCTCACTAAGTGGTAAAATATGGATTTTTTTACAACGTAGTTCATAATTAGGAATTAGGAAATTCTGGTTCTATACTGAAGATAACGTAAAAATCGCTTTTGTATGCCTTCAATACGTAAAACATAGGTCTGATATTTGGGATTCCATACCTGGGACGCATATTCGAGGTGACTGCGGACGAAAGCACAGTAGAGAATTTTAATTGTCTTGATATTTTGGAATTCAGATGAGATACGCATTATAAAACCTAACGCTCTAGAGGCTTTCTGACTGATACCATCAATATGCGACTCAAATGATAACTTCGAGTCAAAGGTTACACCTAAGTCTCTTATGGAATTAACCCTAGCGATACATTTTTCTTTTAATGTATAATTAAAGATTAAAGGAACAGGCTTCCTGGTAAATGTACATACATAACACTTGGACACATTAAGCTCCAGTTGGTTTATGTTACAATAAGTTTGGAACCTGTCAAGATCACTTTGAAGGTTAATTGAATCCTGATATGAATTAATAGGGCACAATATTTTCATATCATCCGCATATAAAATAATTTTGGAATAATGAAAACAAGAGGAATGTCATTCACAAATATATTAAAGAGAAGGGGCCCCAAAATTGAACCCTGTGGGACTCCCGATTGTATTTGAACTGTTGATGATGTGTTACCATTAAGTACAACTGTTTGACACCTATTGGTTATATATGATGAAAACCATCTGAACAAGTCCCCATGTATTCCCACAATATGTAACTTACGCAAGAGGATATTATGACAAATTCTATCAAAGCATTTACTATAATCTGTGTATATGACGTCGATTTGTGATGGTTCTGACATGAATTTAGTTAAATAATCACTACAGATAACGAGGTTTGAGGTCGTTGACCTGCCACTAATAAACCCGTGTTGATATTCAGAAAAATTTGGCTTTAATGCCGACTGAACTTGTTTGTGTACAATTTTTTCTAATATTTTGGCAAATATACAAAGTTTCGAGATTGGTCTGTAGTTTTCAACCAAGCCCTTATCACCTTTCTTAAACACTGGTGTAACAAAAGTTCTTTTCCAAGTTTTAGGTAATTTACCTTCCTTAAGCGAACGAGTAAATAATAAAGTAAGTGGAAGCGCAAGACTTTTTGCACAGTTTGCTATGAATATTGGAGGTAAACCATCGGGCCCCGCGCCCTTATTCAGGTCAACAGATTTTAATAAGTTGAATACTTCAGATTCCAATATTTCAATCTGTCCAATGTCTGATGGAGTATTAATAGGTAAGTTATATTCCTGCACAGGGAGAGATTGAAGCTGTGATTGATGCAAAAAGTTAGAACTAAAATGATCACTAAACATATTACATATAGTGTCACCTTCACTTGAAGTCGCCTCGCCATAACTCATGGTTGCAGGAAAAGCACTACCTTTAGTGATGGACTGTACATTTCTTTTGACTTTACGTATGACCAGAAAGATTTAGGACATTTCAATATATTATTTTCAATATTTAATAAATACACATCATACAATTCTTTTTCAAGTGTTTTAGCTCGGTCTCTAAGTATATTAAATGAATGTAAATCTGATAAATTACTATATTTTTTATATTTGGAATGATACTTGTGCTTTTCTTTCAATATTTTAATTAGCGGTGACTTGTACCAAGGGGGATACTTAGAAGAAAATTTTATTAATTTTGATGGTATATAAGTTTCACGAACTTCGTATAATGTATCATAGAAAAATGTTACGCCGTCCTTCAATGATCTCCTGCCAAATTCCAGTGACCAGTCAATTTTATCTAACGCCTCGCAAATTCCTTCGTAATTACCGCGGTGGTACAAATATGTACTATATGGGCGATTTGGTAAAGTGGATGACTGCTCAATGTCAGCCGTGATGCACAATGATGTATGGTGGGGGTCCTCAGGCACAAGTGGGTCGGTGCAGCATTCCACCGTAATTTGATTATTTGATAAACTGAGGTCTAAAATTCTATCATTTATGTTGACATAAGAATTATATTGTAATAAATTGCACAAATTGAAAGTGTCAAATAAATTTAATTGGGCTGACCCCAGTATATTAGAAGGAGACAAAAAATGACCATCATCATTTAAATTCCACAATATGTTTGGTAAGTTGAAGTCACCAATACTATGAAAATGTCTTCATGATTGTTCAACATTATGTCACTTAGACTATTAGAAAAATTTGTTAATTGTGTTGAGAAATTGTGTCCTAAATTTTGACTGCACATATAAACGACACAGATATGAAGTCTATAGGTTACCTTTGGTTTGGAGCTGTGTAATGTCACTGTTATCCATAAATCCTCTGCAGACGAACACCAGTCACTGTGGCCCTCCACCACAAGATCCCGCCGGACGGCAATCAAAACACCACCTCCGTACGCTTGTCCCGTTTCACTGTAATTCCTATCACGCCTCCACACAATGTAACGGTCGTCAAAAAGTTCGCAATTATTAATGCTATCAGTAAGCCAAGTCTCAGTTAAACATACAATATCATACGAATGTATACAAATATTCCTAAAAAAGCTAGATGTCTTCGTCCGCAATCCCCGAACATTCTGATAATATATAAAAATCATTTCAAATACATAAATAGTAATAAAGTATAGATATTAAGCGTAATTTATAAACATTTATAAAATATATTGCTATTTGTGCGGTACTCATAACAAAACTATAGTAGTAGTATTTAAAACAAGGCAAGCGATTTGCATTTCTAATACAAAAAGAATAGAGCATATCATCGGTCCTATGTACGAGCAATACATATGAAAAAGGGTATGAGCCGAGCGATAAGCGAACAATAGCGAGTGCATAGCAGTACGTCATCAAGTCTGAGGTTCTCAAAGTGAACAGTTGTGTAACATAAATAACAGTGTATAACAAGAATTCTGTTGTAATTTTAGCTCCTATTTTAAATCGGCCAATGACTTTATATTCTTTATTGGTGATGTCGGGTTTTTTCTTATAAAAATCTTGCAGCCTTTTACCCATACATAGGTAAAACCCCGCTCCTGGCCCACAGCTTAGTTTTGTTGAGTAAAATCTTGTTATCCACTGTCAAATGATCGTTGACGTATATCCTCCCATCTCCGTTGAGGCCCAGGTCTTTTGGTGTGATTAGATGGCATGACCTAGCCGCGGCTACAAAGTTCTCTTTCTGATATCTGTTATTTAAAGATACCACGATAGTTTTATCCGCTGAACTCCGCATTGGTACTCTTGCTAGATAATTTATTTGTTCCTTGGGAACAACGTAATTAATCTTCTTGCCAATGCTTGCCATGATCACATATAAATCCTCAGAGGTGGAGAATGGTACTCCTTTAATCTCCACGTTGTTTAAACGCGATCTCTGTTCAATTTCTCTTATTGCGTTTTCGAGTGTATGAACACGCTGCTGGAGAGACGAGACTTCCTCCTTAGTTGTATGAAAGCCTTGCACCTCCTTTTCTAGTCCTAGGATTCTGTCGCCCAGCCCCTCAATCGAATGATGAACAAACTCCACTGAGGTCTTAATATTATCGATTTCTGGTCTAATCCTCTTCAAATCTGCTAGTTCCTCTTGTATAGCCTTCACACTCTGGACTAAATCTGGTAACGTTGAAATCTTGGATGATAGCAGCTTAAGCTCAGTCATGATACTCTCCATATCAGCTGGCATCGGTGACTTCATTACTGAAGGCTTTTGTAATGACGGGATGACCAGGGGACTGGTTGCCCCGGAATTTTTACATGCAGTGCACTTCCAGGTGGCTCTTCTGTCTCCTAATTTACGATATCCTGTTTCTGTAATCCCCGCACACTGAAAGTCGTATTTATTTTGACAAACAGAACAGTGTGCTCCGTCTCTTGATTCGTCACCACATCTCTTGCAGGTGAACATAATGAACTTTAATCTTTAAACAAATTATATATTATTTATTTAAAGTTTGAGAAACTTTGGTATTGCACAGGTAGAAAAATAGGTGTGATCACTTAACCGTTTCGCGGGCGACATGGAAACTTTAGGGCTAAGCTCTTTTCGTTTAGACTTGTGTCATCGCCTTTATGTGAGTGTTCTACGACAAATCATGAATTCGAGCAAACAGCACATCATGTTCTCTGGGAGTGCGATCTCTGGCATCGGCAGCGGGACGATATGTTAAATTCCTTGCGTGCCACATGCGGGATAGTATATTATTCTGATTTGGTGGTAACAACACAACTTCCTACTGCTACAAATTTCTTCTGATTAAATTCGTTGTGAGTTCCAAGGCAGCTGTAGTTTAACCGCCGGGACAGCAATGAACTTCACTGTTCATTGCCTTTTTGGTGGTCGCCGCTGTTAATTCTGGCTACACAGGAGACACAGTGATGGGCATAAAAAAAGTCCGAAAACATGAATTTAGTGGTACATGCCCATGTCAGGATTCGAACCTGATGCCGTCGGTTATAAGACTGACTCTTTATGCACTGGGCTATCACAGTATCAAACTCAAATGGTTTGACATAATACCAAGTTAGCGAATAAAATCCCAAACAATAGCTGATTGTGCACAATGGGGTTTAGTAACGAATATTAGGGCGCGATAACATTTGATAAAATGAGAATCGAACAATAAATTATTAAATCAGATAAATAACAATAACAAAAGTCAACATGATGTATTGTTAGGAAATTAAATTAAATGATGTCGTCAATCTACTACCGCTATACAAGACATTACCGCTTCCCAACGATAAAACCCAGTCCGCCCCGAACCCCAAAATATGAATGGGTGGAGGACCATACTCCAAGTGTTTCATCGGTCCGACGGCGAATGAACGACCAAAATTAATATTGTACTTTATATGGACATGAGTTTCACTCTCCACCTAGCGCCACGTCGATCCGCCGACATAATTCAATCTGTCGGCGACATGCGAAGCAAATGTAGAGTAAAAAACAAGTAAATAAGAAACTAATTCCGATAAGACGGAATTGGAACTAAGCTCTTTAATTTACAGTAGCGCTAGGTTAGTTTGCTTTTGATCATAGAGTCTAGTTAGGTACTTGTAATGAGATTCAAATCCATTAACACAATTAGACAAGATTAGGAAATAACCCGAAAACATTGACATTAAAATTGTCATTAGAATTAGAGGCAAGAGTACCCCTATTGTAGTGCCAATATCTACTTGAGTAATATACCGACATCACAGATTATTATTTTTTAAGGCTCGGGTTTGATTCCTACACAAGACAAATATCTGTGTGCATTAACATATATTTGTCTTGGTCTGGGTGTTTTCAAGAGAGATAGGACTCATCAAAGCAGCCCGTTTGGGGAAGAACCTTCAGCTCACGGAAAACTGTAGCCAAATGCCAACTCTCTGGTCAAAGGTTTGTTATGTTCCTGCGTGATAGTGAGGTCTCCAGTAACCTAGCAGCAGAGTAAGCGTTCATAGGCTACGGTAACCACCTTACATCGCAAGGGTCGTATGCTGACATGCCTCCCGGCGTTATATAAAAAAAATGTATTAGAAACAGACCAGGTGTGGTCGTACCTTAAGCATCAGCTTTCCAGTCCTCCGCTAGCGTCGTAAAATGGTTACGAGTTGACTTCTTAGCGGTTTTATTACGGATTATGGTTTTCTAACACATAAAATATTGTTAGTAATTCACTGTAGGTAGCCAGTATGTTTTAATTTTACGCAATCATACTCATGTTCGTCGTTTTGCAGTGGTTTGATGACTTTCGTGACTTCGTTGTTAATTTGCCATAGGAATCTGCATGAAAAAAGCTATGTTTTTTATATACATCGTCGGAAGGCATACAAGCATACGGTCACCTGATGTAAAGCGGTTACCGTAGCCTATGAACGCTTGCAATACCGGAAGTATCACTGGCGCGTTGCCACCTCTGCTGATAACATAGCAACTCCTTAGAAGCTTACTGGTGACCTCACTCACACGCAGGAACACAACAACCCTCTAGGAGTTGTTATTTGGCTGCGATTTTCTCTGAGGTATTGGTCTGAGCGGTGGCGGTACTTCCCCATACTTCTACATGTTATGATACACCCTACCTCTGTTAAAAATATCAAGACCAAGACAAACAGACATGTTCATGCACACACATGTTTGCCTGTGTGGGGATCGAACCCACGACCGTTGGTGTCAAAGTCGCGTCATTCACGACTACGCAACCGAGTTATGTTAAAGTTAAAGAAGCGAGTGAGGTTTTTTTTATATAAGCTCAGCATAGTGGCTCCGCTTTGCCTGATGGTAAGCGAAAGAGGACCCTAAATCGCAACTGCAACTGACAAAAGACTACACAGTGTCATGTCAGTTGACGCTGCCATGCTGAACCGCAAGATGCTTCTTCACGCTTCGTTTGAAGGATCCCATATTGTAGGAAGTAGGGAACACATGTGCAGGCAAGGCGTTCCACTTTTTAATGGTACGACAAAGATAGGAGTTGCCCAACTTTTTGGTACGCGAAGAAATGTTTTCAACAGTGGAACAATGATATCCCAAGCCTGCACGTGTGGTTCTATGACGGAAGGGAGAGAGTGGGATAAGGGAAAACAGTTCTTTAGAGCACTCGCCATGGTAAAGGCGGTAAAATACGCTTAGCGAGCCGATTGGAGTTGAAAAGGTTCTGATGTAAAGCGGTTACCGTACTGAGTTGTGTAAGGAACGTGTCTTAGGGCACTCGGTTCTCTCAGCCTACCTCGCAAGGGACCTGGCATGAGATATACATAGAAACATACATTCATTGTTATTTCATATTAGTAGTTCACTCAAGTGCATAGGTATAATATGAGGATAAATTATATAGTACAGTGATGCATTTTTTTATATGACGTCGTGTGCATACAAGAATACCAGATGTAAATTGGTTACACAGCTTATGGACGCTTGCAGTACCGAAAGTATTACCTGGCACGTTACCTCTACTGATAACACAGTAATTCCTTAGGAGCTTACTGGTCACCTCACTCACTCGTAGGAACTCTCCAGGGAGTTGTTATTTGGCTGTGGTTTTCTACGAGGTGGAGTACTTCCCCAAACGGACTGCTTTGATGCACCCTACCGCTCTCACAAACATCCGGGCAAAGACAAAGACACACAGACATATTCATGCACACAAATGTTTGTGCTGTGTGGGAATCGAATCCTAGTTCGATACTGTAAAATTCATACCACCTAGCATGTCCATATCTTCCAGCATTCCGTCAAACAGTAGACAGGGCTCAAGAGAAATAGAGGAAGGTGACATCGATATGGTATTAAGGGCATCTCGACCTCATAGAAGTGACATTCTAGTAACAATATCCTGAAGAGTTTTATTCTCAGTAGGTCACCATGAAGCACCTGAGAAAATGCTGTTTCTGCAGCAGAAGTGGCAACGCTGCTGCTATGTCTCCTGTCTGGCAAGCGTCCATAGACTACAATGATATGCAATTGTTGTAATCGATGTTGTATTACACCGAACGTATTTCTTCTATCTATAATTTCTCGTCAAATGCCTTGCGTGGTAGGCAGTTAGAGCCGAGCGCCACATGAGTCGATCCTTACAAACCTCACTCGGTTCTTTAACATTAATTGCTCTTCTTAAGCACGCTCGCAGATTTCTAAGGCTCCTAATATGCCTTCTGATAAACTCTTGTATAGATAAACATTTGTATTCATGAATATGTCTGTTTGTCTTGGTCTGAATGTTATCTATATATCACAAAAAAAATGTACTTCCCTATGTTTATCAGTTGTCTACCTTGTACCCAAAACACAGGCTTCGCTTACTTTGGTGGCGTACTTAGGTGGCGCTGTGTAATTTGTCCGACAATATAGATTTATTTAATATAGTGATTAGGTTGTAGTGTTTTTTTATAAACCATAATTATATAATGTGAGATAAATTATACAAACACAAGTAGTGATATTGTACATTTTTATTATGAACTAGTTTATGTCTGCGTAAAGTTCCCATTCTCATAGCGTTATTCGATTTAATTAGGATTGGCGAGGTCCGCTACCCAAGCCTATGGATTTGGAGATGATACTGATTTTATTTGGAGCGACTACCGCAAGACCCACAGAACCTAGAGGGAGACCAGTAGGCCGATTCTACTAAAAAAAACTGCAACTGCACTGCAGCGCGGCGTGTGTCAAAATGCGTACATTTTGACGTTTCGTTAAGCGATCTGACAGCAGCGACGTTTAACGAAACGTCAAAATGTACGCATCTTGACACACGCCGCGCTGCAGTGCAGTTCTTTGCAGTTTTTTGGTAGAATCGGCCTACAGACCTTTTCTTAGGTTAGGTCACACTTTCTTCTTTATTTGAAAAAATAACTTTTAGGACGTGCGGGTTTCCTAACTGCTTTCCTTCGTCGCCGAGCAAGCGACAATTACAATACGAAAACACGAATTTAGTGGTACATGCTAGGATTCGAACTGGAGATCTATGGGTCAATAGGCCGCTTCTTTGTCCACTGGGATGTAACGTCTTCGTCTGCGTAGAGTTCTCATTATTACAATAAAAAGTGTTTTTTTTTTTCGTACTAAACTTCATTCCAATACATTTAGTAGCTTAGTTGTATAATACGACAAACATACAAACTGTCACACTGAATAACTTTGGCATTTATAATATATAAATTGGAATTGGTGATTACCGATTAGTAAATATTTAAAGTTGATCTGAAAGAAAGTATCGGTAATAAAATAAAAGGCAAGCTCCGTTGGTTCGGGCATGTAGAAAGAATGCAAGAGAAAAAATGACGAAATAGGTATACTGGTACAACGCGAAAGCAGAAGCATGTAGTTGCCGAGGAAAGCCAAGACTCACCTGCCATAATGAACTCCCAGCCGAAGTACCTACTCCCAAGGTACTACACTACAGTATGGAATTCAAGAAACGCATGAAGAGATTCGGCAGTACATGAATGACACCCATTACAAATGTCCATAGGCAACGGTAACTGCTTACTTTGCTTACTATCAGGAAGGCCTTACGCTTGTATGCCACCTTAAAACACCACCATCAATTAAGTCGTGGGGTATTTGAAGGTTGTGTTAGGGCCTAGAGATAGAGCATTAGGAATCGGCGAGTACGCATGAAAAGAGCTATACATGTTAAAGAAGCAAGGGAGGACCAAGTCTGTGGCGCTCGGTTCTCTCTGCCTACCCCGCAAGGAACTGGTCTAAAATATATAGATAGATAAATTGGTCAGTCGATCCTAAAAACAAAAACAATTTTTCACAATCTCGATAACGCGGTGGTTAATAACGCTACTTGACTGGTGTCAAGTTGCCGAGCGGTGGTACGCTCGTGGGTTCGATTTCCACTCAGGTCAAACATATGTATGTATGAACATGTCTGTTTGTCCAGATCTAGGTGTTTATACTAGAGGTACCATGAAACCAAATGCAGTACTTCCATCTACCAGAAAACCGCATCCAAATAACAACTCCCTGGTGGGTTGTTGTGTGAATGATGACACGAGTAAGCTCTTAAGCAGTAGTTGTTATAGCAGCAGAGGTGGCATATCGCTAGTGATACCTAATGCATTAGTAGCGTTCATAGGTTACGGTAACCGTTTTATAATTTAGTTGGGCCGTATGTTTGAATGCCTTCCGACATTATTTAAAAAGAATATCATTCTTTAACATTTGTTACAATCATTTTTTCAATGGTAAAATGCTTTAAAGATTTTAATTATAATCTGCTGTATAGTTATTAGTTCCTTTGCCTGAAAGGAACTAATAACTATACAGCCTATGCTGGTCGTGCACAGTCAGGGTTTTGTTTTTATTTATTTTCCAATTCATCGTGTGTGGCCACGGCGTAACTTTTAAAGTCCCAGTCGGGATGTTGTGTAACCGCACATAGTAAATTTATTACGACCATGTGTGTAGATAAAATGGTCCAGTATGGATTAGTATTAATGAAGTAAACGGTGGTTTGCTGATAACCGCTTTAGGTTTCATACCAACTCGACAGAAATGAACGAGAAAGATTTTTGAAATACAAACTTCTTCAGGCGAGTGATTTTTAGTACGTCAAAGTTTCGCGCCAGTGACATGCTAATTAACTCATTGCTAATGATGATGACATATATCATCATCACTAGTACGATAGTGTTAAGTTTCACTTCTTTCAGCAATCCCCATTATCTTTGTACATACTTGTCCTTTGTACATACATTAAATGAGCAATTCTCATATAAGTTGTCGGTGTATTTCTTGAAGAAAAGCGACTTTACACAAAAAAATCAATACTAGTTATTCGACATTACGACCGATCCGATGCTTATGGGCTTTTACTCCTCCACTTCTCTCGTTCAACGGCGTCTCTCATAATGAGATAATTGGCACGCATGTCTTCTTCTTATTATTGGGCCTACCCCTTCTACTAGGACTTGCCGGAGGTGGCACAACTAGACGTTTGTTTGCTTAACCGGAATTTTGAAACCGGGTCATATATGACACCAATCATCTCACGCCACTTGGCTCAAGCCGCAGATTGGACAGATCCCAGACACTTACATGGAGTCGTGTAAGTGTTTGGGATATGTCTTCAACGTGCGTGTGCTCGACCGTGTCTTCGCCAAAGTGCTCGGGTGTAGGATCCGAGCAGGCCGTCCTCAAGCAACTTTTTCCAAGCATTCACTCGTCGCACCAGGCGTCCCCTATCCGTGTCTGCCAGCGCGATATCGTCAGCATACACGAGGAACCTCGGAGGCTGCTATGTGCGTTGCTAATTCTGTCCGACTCTACGTCTAATGTTACTCTAACTGGAAACGGACTTAGGACGGAATCATAATACCATGTCCCGGCAAATATCAATATTGACTTCAAGCACCCTTTTGGACCTCAGTACCCACCAGATGATTGCGCGAGAAATACAGTCGAAGGCCTTCTACATGTTTAAAAACAGAAGATGCAGATGCGTGTACTTCGTCCTGTATTTCTTTATGATTTAAGTAGAAAGAAAACATTTTGTATTATTTGATTTGAAATCTTTGCCTGGAATCTATGTATTTAAATAATTGTGCACTCCTGCGGGGTAGTGAGGTTATCTGATAGCTCCTTCAGAGATATCCGCCGCGTTACATGCGGAGAATAAGACACTGTCAATACTCCTTATGTATGTGACATGATAATTATCGGACTATATGCGTGTTTGTCAACAGTTTTGAATAGGCACTCTTACCCATAATCTCACGCACAACTATATGCACAATTGATATATACGGCGATATAAATGAACGGTGTTGTAATCGTCCATAGAATACCTACTATAATTAGTTATTAAAAATGAGGGCGGTGTTCCTGTATGATCTGATAATGATGACGATATATTTCGTATAAAACTCGAGTACTTAGCAAAGACCGAAATAGTCTACTCTGGTGGTGGCTTCACTTACTAATTTGTTATTTCATTATTTTTAAGGTTCAATAGTAAACAAGTTTCGCTATGTCCGTCTGTCTGTCAGTCCGGTCAGTCCACGGCCTAGCTCAGAGACGCCTGACTCTAGAAAGCTGTTGTTTGGCATGTATATACATATTAACTATGCTGACAAAGTGGTAGAAAAAGAGAAAAATGTCCATATTGCAAATGAATTTCATCCATAATTTTAGTTCAGATATTTTGCACTAGATGGCGCTGTTCACTAATTACATCGCGCTGTGGTTTCGTTTTCATCAATAAAAATCAAATACGGAACCCTACTCTATGCGTGGCCCGCCATGCACTTGTCCGGTTTTTATAAAATATTTTTTTTCGTTTACAAATATTATTGTTCATAGAAATTGCATGTTGAATTATTTTAAACAAAGTAACAATCTAAAGTAAAAAAAAAAGCGACCGAGTTGAGAATGTGCAATGAGACAATACCTCATATAAGTCGGGTCAGCAATGGGATTTGCTTATCTCTCATATGCAATGTTAAGCAACGTTGCCTATGACCGTGTGTAATCAGGTGATTCCTAAGCCTATAAGACTATACTCTTAGGGACTTGATTAAGTTATTAAATGGCTATTTGAAAGATAAGTAATGAGCCGGTCGGCTCAGTGGCTAAATCGATAGTAATGAAAGGTCAACATTGCCGCGTACTAATGAGGAGCTGGATGTGATTTCACCATTGAGTCAGCATTGTTGCCTAATTGCGGAGATAAGCAAGCAGGTAAGCGTAGCTTTTAGATGGGAACTTTTCAAATATTCAAAATCTGACTAGTACGTGACAAACAAGCGTGGGGCTCGCCAGATGAAAACTTGCAGTAACAAGTATCGATTACATTATACCACCCCAGTCTTAACCATATTTATCCATGAGACCTCCAGTTACTCAGCATTTGTTTTTACGCCCAACGTAAACGAAACCCCGCAAATGAAGGACCAGCTCACTGAAATCGTGCGTTGGTCATTCTTCTGAGAGCGCGCCCTCCGGACCATTCGAGAGTGGGAGGTGGTGAACTCTCATTAGTACCCTTTTGGCCGGCCGAATGAGTTATGTCAGAGTCTTACTGACTTAACACTACCTAGGGGTTACCTTTAGCCGGGAAGGCTATAATGGCTCCGTCTTAAGCGATCGTCCCAGGACAAGAATTACTTCCAGAATTTCCCGATGTTTCAAATTTAGTGTTACATATATGACTTTTGCCAATACTGAAGATTTCATTGATAATAATAAATCGGAATTTGTTAATATTACTGTATTTGTTGGAATTACAGTAGACTCCAAATCGCAATGGGAACTCCATATAAATAAACTTGCCAGTAAGCTCAGCTTAGCCAAATATGTATTTGTCGGACGTGGCTTTTTTATGGGTCAGGGCCCTACCACTCATTTTCACCACTGATCCAATGAACAGTGAAGTCCATTGCTGTCCCGGCGGTTAAACTACATCTGCCTTGGAACTCACAACTAATACAATCAGAAGAAATTTGTAAGAGTAGGAAATTTTGGAAATGACTTTCCCTCTTGGCAAAGTGAGAGACAGTAATATGACAAATAAGGCATTTAAAAACCTAAAAGAGATGGCTAGTCAAGTGAAGCTCAACTGCCGCGCACCACGGTTTATCAAATATCTAACACGATTGGGACCTAAACTGTGAGTTGTTACCTAACACATCGATTCCAATAATATAGATTGCAGAACCGCCTAAACGCCTGGTAGTTCTCCCTTGTTGTTGTTGTCGGACATGGCTTCTGCACTCCCAGTCTATTTCACATTCACATCATTATGTCGTATGGTTGAGGGGAAAAGTGGCTGACATCGAAACATTTTCCATCTTACAGAAGAGAGCTATCCGCTTTATTATTCACATGGGCTCCAAATTTTGTTGAAAACCATGGACGAAGGAATAAGGCACATATACTAGTATATCCGATTGTTAGATTAGTAGGTCTCTTGTTGTAAATAGTATTCCATTCTACAGTAATTGCATAAAAAATTCTGTCCTTTCCCACAGAATATATAAAAGTCACATAAAAAATTCTCTGTATAAAAGGCTTATTATAGAATTGATAAATGATTGACAAATACAATAAAACAAAAAAATATAGTACCTGTGGAAATAATACACCACGTTCTATAATTTTGTTACAAGACTTCATTATGTATAGCGTTATTGGCTGCCTAGAGCAGTGACAGCCCAGTGGACAAAGAGCCGGCCTTGTGACCGACAGGTCCTCGGTTCGAATCCCGGCATGTACCACTAACTTTGTGTTTTCGGATTTATGTACCTACATATTTCTAATTTGTATTTATCACCAGCTCGGCGGTGAAGGAACACATCGTGAGGAAATCCGCCCCTCCAAGAAATTACATTTTCGAAAGTCGTGTCGTGTGACCTCAACTAAGAATGATCTGGTTTTCCCTCTCGGCTGTAGAGGTCTGACGGTAGTCGCTTCATGTAAAAATCAGAAATGAGGAATGAATAAGACACAATATGATGTTATAAAAAAAATGTAAGACATGTCGCAGAGGGGGTTTATGACCAATATAATAAGAAAGGTTGTTATTTGGCAGTATTCTATAAGATGGATACCTACAGTCTGTTTACATCGAAATTATGTTTCGCATGAGCCTTGTTTTATAATCGGCAGGAAGCACCACGTGCAAGCGAGTGTGCATTAAAAATGGTGGTGAGATTTCGTCTTCTTAGCATTATCCTGTTGCCTAATTCATCAGGACGCGAGATCCTCTACCGAAGATACTGATTTTTACATGGAACGACTGTTAGACCTGCACAACTCAGAGGGAGAACCACGCCCCTTGTAAGTAAGCTAGCAAGTCTTTCGAATTACAATTACTTGAGCGTGCGGGTTAAATACAAAAACAAGAAGTTTAGTGGTGATAAAACATGTCAGGATTCGAACTGTGGACATCAATACGGTGATTCTTTATACACTAGGCTGTCACGCACCATTTAATTTTATAATTGGGATTGTCCCAAATTGCACTGGCTCCAATAATAAAACGTATCAAAACTATGACCTTTTTAACTTTGGCAAATCTAAGTACCTTCATCTTACAGAAAACCGCAGCGAAATAACAACTCCCGGAGGGTAGTTGTGTTTCTGCAAGTGAGTGATGTCACCAGTAAGCTCCTAAGGATTTGCTGTATTAGCAGCGAAGATGACATCGCGCAAGTGATACTTAATATGTTGCAGACGTTCATAAGCTACGGTAACCGCTTTCCATTAGGTGGGCCGTATAAAAGTAAGCCTCCCGAAAATGTATAAAAAAAAATTTCAAGAGGAAGAACCAATTTTGCCAATTGACATTTTCTTTCCAGTTTAAAGCAGTAGACACAACTTAAACAGCATATAGGCAGCCAATGATTGCCGTGCAACAAAAAGTTGCAATCTGTTTACGATCTATTTTTGAAGTTATTCTTCTAATACGACTTGAAAAAAGGTTGCGTTAAACGTTTAACGCTACCATGGAGGGGGAATAGAAAGAGACAGAGCGAGAGTGAATGCGTGGCACTTGAATACAAAAGTACAGGTTGAAGCTGCTAAATGATTCACGGTATTACCGGTAGATGGCGCTATAGTTAAAATTAAAATATTATTTTTAATACCTATTATTAATACTAAATATTATTATGTTATTAATGTTAAATATTTATTTAATGATGCCAGAGAAGTATAACTTCTCACGCGCGTACATAACATAATAAATCGTTCAAAATTGGAGTCCCAGCGGTATGTTTCGATAGATGTTTATCTGCGGAGGTGTGGCCCGAAAACGCTAGAGTGAAGTCCTGGTTTTTTCGAAGAAATGCGCGCGACAACAAACTATAAAATTTCGTACAAAACTCAATCAAGTACTATGTCGCTGAATATTGTATATCAGAACGTTCGAGGCCTCAACACGAAGCTTAAACATTTCAGACAAAATGTCCTTACTCTCAGCTGTGACCTTGTCGCAGTCACTGAATCTTTTCTCACCGACGCGGTATACGATGCAGAGCTGACTGGCGGGCAGTGGAGCTTATTGCGTCGTGATCGAGAAAACGGTAGGAGTGGAGGCGGTATTCTACTTGCTGCTCGACAGGGTATCACTTTAAGTAGACGTAAAGACCTTGAGACGGAGGGTGTCGAAGACCTTTGGGCATCGGTTAGGGTGGGGCGTGTTACCTGCTATATCTGTGTTATATATATTCCCCCCAGAGCTTCTGAAGAACACTACATGCGTTGGTTTACAAATGTGGAATCAAAAATAGATACATTAAAAAGTGAAGTGATTATTCTAGGAGACATGAATTTGAATCCTATCTATTCATCTCAAACTGTTTTAAATTATTATTGTTATTTTTTAAATGTTTGTGGATTGAAAGAGATGAATGAAGTTCAACATACGTATGGTGGCCAACTAGATGTTGTCCTGGTGACAGAGAGTCATAGGACTCATCCTGTAATAGTGACGGAGATTCCCGGTGGTGGTCTTGTTCCGCATCGCGACGCTTATCACCCACCTCTTGATATTCTTGTCCCTTTTGAGAACTCCTCGAGTGGCCGTTCGGATCCATTAGATCGTAGCAATATTGACACACAACAGGACTGGAATTTTGCTAAGGGTGATTATGAGCTGCTATATCAACTCTTATCTCGCGTGTCCTGGCATGAGGTTTTAGCCGCTAATGATGTCGATTCTGCCGTGAATTCCTTCTATAACATTGTATATAGTGTGTTTGCTATATCCATTCCGAAGAAAGTTCGATCTGGAAGGTCAAGTCGACGTTATCCGGTTTGGTTTTCGGCTGAACTGATAGCTAAGATAAGGCGCAAAGCTGACTTACACCGTATTTGGAAGGCCTATGGCGAGCGCTCTGTATATAATGAATTTTCGCGACTTAGGGCTCATATTAAGATTTGTGTAAGTGAAGCATATGAGAACTATGTTCACTCCATTGAAAACAATATTAAAGTTAACCCACGTGCATTTTGGAAACATATTGGTAACCTAAAG
The DNA here is from genome assembly GCA_947507595.1 of Pyralis farinalis. Lineage (NCBI taxonomy): Eukaryota > Metazoa > Arthropoda > Insecta > Lepidoptera > Pyralidae > Pyralis > Pyralis farinalis. Next base: position 32,541,914 of record OX382277.1, on the reverse strand, counting down.
TCAAGGGCTGGATTCGAGACACGTGTTAGTTTTGAAGGAGTTGAGTGTACTGGTGGTTGCTTGGCAGATGCTTTTTCAAAGTTCTTTTCCAATGTTTTCTTGCCAGATCCTCCAACCCTTGACGATAATCCCATTCAGGACAATAAGACCAGCCCTGTGGCTAATCACGTACACATACCCAAGATATCTCTGGATGATATTAATGCTGCTATTAGGCGACTGAAGCCAAGAAGTGCTGTGGGACCCGATAATTTTCCAGCATTTATTCTAAAAGCGTGTAGGGAATATTTAGTTCTTCCTATCTATCATATCTTTAATTTAGTTCTTGCAACAGGAAAATATCCAACCCGATTTAAACTCACAAGAGTGCAACCTATTCCAAAAACAAATGACGTTAACAGGGTTGAAAATTACCGACCGATAGCTATACTTTCGGCACTTGCTAAATTGTTAGAGTCTATTCTACATAAGCATTTATCATCCCAGCTTAAACCATACATATATGACTCACAACATGGCTTTAGAAGAAATCGTTCGGTGGACACCAATCTTCTGACTGTTGTTGGTCTTATTTCTGAGCAGTTGGATAAAGGTTCACAGGTTGATGTCATTTATTTTGATTTCATGAAGGCCTTTGATCGCGTTGATAATGACATTTTATTAAATAAACTGGATCGCATTGGCTTCTCACCCAATTTATTAAAACTGTTTGCAGACTATCTGCGTGATCGACAACAATATGTCAAGTACGGATGCCATGTATCAAAACCATATCATACACGATCCGGTGTCAGTCAAGGCTCAATTCTTGGACCCCTTTTATTCTGTGTGATGATAAACGATCTTGAACTTGTTCTCAAGAATTCCAGGTGCTTACTTTATGCTGACGATCTGAAATTAATCTACGCAATACAGCAGCCTTCGGATTGTATATCATTACAGGATGATATCAACTCGGTGCTTCAATGGAGTAATACCAATAAGCTTCATTTTAATACGGCGAAATGCTGTGTCATGTCCTACACTAGATCCACAACACCAATTCTTGCCTCATATACTCTGGGCACTGACGTTATATCACGAGTAAACTCAGTTAAGGACCTAGGTGTTATCTTTGACGTCAACCTAACTTTTCATAATCACATAAAATCTTTAGCCAAAAATTGTTTTCGACGATTGGGTTTCATAATTCGTTGTGCACGTGATTTCAGTGATCCGAAGGCTATCAAATTAGTTTACAGTGCGCTCGTGAGAACTAAACTTGAAACTGCAAGCATCGTGTGGAATCCTCATGAGAGTTCCTATGCATTGCTTCTCGAAAAAGTGCAAAAAGCTTTTTTAAGGTTCCTATATAGGAAATGTTTTGGATATTATCCCTTTTTATTCCCGACAAAATTCTTATTAGGCACACTAGGATTCAACTCACTTGAGGTGAGGCGCAATTACAACTTACTTACAACTACATGTATGACTAATGAGAGGAGAAAAAGACTGTCCTGAACTTGTGGCTCGTTTGGTAAAGCTTTTCGTCCCGCCAGTGCCCAATTACTGCCTGAGGCCACGCGTTTCAGTTCTACTGGCCCCACCTCGGACTCGGACAGTATCCTACTCGAAGGCGCCTCTTGTTCGTGCAATAATTATGTTCAATGATCTTCTGTCATCAACACCCGACTTTGATCTGTTTGCGTGGAGATGGCGGATGTGAATTATGAATGCCTTAGACATTGTGAGAGGATGGATGGTAGTTAACTAAGATATAATTACCAAATTGTTATTGAATTAATGAAATATTGTTATTAAATTATGAAACATAGTATGAAATTTATAGCGCAATAGTTTGTTACTGTAATGCTGTAAATTTTGATTTACAATAAATAAATAAATAAATAAGTACACGCACCCATTTTTTGTTTTAAGTGAAAACTTCTTTTGCTGCGTTGTGCACTTTTTAGGATGAGTAAAAAATGTTAAACTCGCGTCAGGACCGTCACCGTGACGCTGACCGTAAGATTTTGGTGAGAATTAGAACTTAAGTTCGCTGCAGCGCTAAAATATTATTTCCTTCTAATTAAACAATTAAAACATGTAGCGATAGATCGTTCATAGGGCATTATTTTCTCGCGACCAAAACGTTGTAAGCGCCATGAAATTGTTGGCGTTTACGCGTTTCGTTCAACGTAGTTTATGAACATCGCTGTCGCTTGTGCGAGTGTGCGTGTGTGTTTGAGTTTTAGAGATTGGCGATGATGACGCTGGTAATGATGATGGTGAATCGTTGAAATTATGGATGAAAGTTGATTTTTCTGAAAGATAAACTTTTGAATGTAAAATAATTATAATAGTTCTGAAGTGTAAAATTTTGAATGTAATATAAATTGTCATGTTTGTGTACGATAGCGCAATAAATGAATATTGTATTTTATCACACACATGATACTCGTAGTACTTTTATATTAATAAATAAAGCAATTCGTGCGAAATTATTCCCTAACCATTCCAAAATATTCAAAAATGCACAACGTTAATGTTCAAGTTTTCACTTCTGCCGGCACTCCCGGAGTGCAACACGTTTTTTTTTCTATTCAACGTCGGCGTCGGGAGGCATTCAAACATACGGTCCGTTTGATGTGAAGTGGTTACCGTAGCCTATAAACGCTTGTAATACATTAAGTATCACTGGCACGATGCCTGGCTCTGCTGCTAACACAGTAACTCCTTAGGAGTTGACTGGTGACCTCGCTCACACGCAGGAACACAACATCCCTCCAGGGAGATGTTATGGGGCCGCGGCTTTCTGTGAGGTAGAGGTACATTTCCAGGCGGGCTGCTTTGATGCGCCCTACCTCTCTTAAAACACCCAGATCAAGATAAATATACATGTTCATGCACACAAATGTTTGTCTTGTGTGGGAATTGATCCCGCGACCGATTGTGTCAAAGTCGCGTCGTTAACCGATTTCGTCAGATCTACAACATGGGCTCATATGCCTTGCGGGGTAGGCAGGGAGACCAGTTTACAACACCACTATCTTTTTAATTTTTTTACACTACGTCGGGAGGCATACAAGCATACGGCCCACCTGATGTAAAGCGGGTACCGTAGCCTATTAATACTACCACTACATAGGCAGCCGTGTTTGGTCGTTTGTCAAATACAGTATCCATCGAGTGTGAAGCTGCCGTGTCTCGCTACGTGTGTAAAATGTTGTACACATGACTATTGTTAATACGGTATAATTTTGATGTTTTGTTGTTATTGTCGCTCCATGTAAAAATCGGTATCCTCACCAAATCCTTAGGCTCAGGCAGCGGACCCCGCTAACCCTAATGGATTAGGAGGCGGGATAACGCTAAGAAGAAGTAGAGTCCCAATTACAAAGTTAGAGCCATAGTCAAGCGTTAAGTTTTCATGGGACATAATGACCCATCAGTCACCAAAAGCACGGGACGTACACTACTACTAACCTGCCTGAAAGGGTTAAGGCGACACCTCGATCGTGAAGCTTTAAAATGGCTCCGCCCAATCACCCCGCGCCCCTCAAGTGACACTCTACTTGACTCTACGCTCAATTTGTAAAATTTGAAATTAGCGCCTAATAGGTAACTTGGGGTCAACGTATAGTCAATGCAAACGAACAGAAAAACTACGGAGTCGCGTCACACCTAAAAAAAATTATAATATCAATATTTAATAAAAAATATTGATTTCATTATTATTTAGCTTTATACATACTGAACCAAACATATTTATTTAAGCTAGACGGAAAACAATAGTAATAATAGTAATAAAAAACTACAGAAACGTATTCACTTTTAAAAGTTTATTGAAGGAGAAATCAATGACATCGTTTTATGTTTATATCTCTACAAGTTAACATGTCTCGGTATCTATGTTGTTCTTACTTAGGTCTCGTTCAGTGGCGCCCTCATTGAATAAAAAATCATATAATAGCATAGAAGATAAACATTATGAAATCCTATGTTGCATTTATTACGAAGATAGTAAAGTATTTTTACGTTATTAAACCAACACTCAAAATATTTCACTATCGTTGTTATAAGCAAAAGTGCTAAAAGAGGCCGTTTTTGGCAATTATGCCTATAACAACGAAAGCAAAACATTTCAATTGTTGGTTTAATGATGTAAAAGTACGTTATTGTATTTGTAACACACGCAACACAGGACTTTATAATGTTTATCTTCCACGCTATGATACGATATTTTATTCCTTGAGGCGCCACCGGATGGCATGTATCCCCCTTAAGAAGAATGAAACACCAGCTACATAATACAACATTGTTTATCGAGAGGCTAAAGCGGGCCATTTGTTGATTCGGGCACATATGTTCGAGTGTCATAATGGCTGATAGCGCCGAGTAAACACAGGATTGGAAATTTTTTGCAACTCCCTCCTGGGGAAGATTCACAAGTTATTTTACACAGTTAGGTATATCTCTGGTAGGGATCCTAGCTTTTTCCCTAAATATAATACACTCTCGAATGACTAGGTATGCGCTTTCACTAACAGTCAATTTAACTACGCGAATTTTATAAAAAAGTACAGGAAGAACATGACGGTTAGACTGTAATTTTGCGCCTATTATTTGATAATTTACGTCTCCAACTAAGAAAATACTTGATTTATTGCTTCTCAATTCCAGTGCCATCTTATAAAAGTTAAAACATTACGTATTAATCACGAGAATAACTGACATTCAAAATTAATAGACGGTTAGGTAATTATGACGAAGTTAACGATGCTCTCACTAAAGTTATTCTTTGGTTTAGTGTTAATAATCTGCTTTTAAATGATAAAAAGACTAAAGTAATTAAGTTCTCAACACCTAATGTAAGACAGGTGCCTACCAATGTACATGTTAATGGAACTAATTTAGCCTCTGTGGAGACAACTGTGTTCTTGGGTATAACAATTGACTCCAGACTACAAAGGGGCCCACAAATTGAAAAAATATCAGGAAAACTAAGTTCTGCAGCTTATGCAGTGAAAACTATTAGACGGCTCACTGATATTGATACGGCTAGAATAGTTTATTTCAGCTACTTTCATAGTATTATGTCATATGGAATTCTTCTTTGGGGTAACTCCGCGGATATTAACACTATCTTTTTATTGCAAAAGAGAGCCATAAGAGCTATCTACAAACTTGGTCCCCGGGAGAGCCTTAGAGAAAAATTCAAAGAAATAAATATTTTAACAGTCGCATCGCAATATATCTATGAAAATCTTTTGTATGTCCATAAAAACATAGACTCATTTTGTAAAAAGAGTGATACTCATAGCATAAATACTAGATATAAGCATAATCTTGTGTTATATGCAAGCCGTCTCCACAAAACAAGTAATTATTTTATGGGGCAATGTATACGGTTCTATAACAAACTTCCCAGCAATTAAGAGATTTGTCAATAAACAAATTTGAAACTACTATTAAAGCCAAATTGTGTAGCAGGGCATATTATAAAGTATCTGACTATATTAATGATAAAAATGCCTGGGAGTGAGTCGATTCAATTATAATGTAATTAACAAAATATGTAAATTTGTTTGGATACCAAAAGAGGGATGCCTGAGTTTTTTGGCAATATTTTATCAGTGCTCACCTGGTCATAAACTGCACGGTAGGGAAAAAAATTGTGACGATTCCAAACAAATGTAGCCATTTTTACGGAATAAAAAGATTTTGACTTTGAATTTGAACAAATGAATACCGCGAGTACGTGCGGCACTGCCGCGCAACTTGTATGAACATGTTTCGATGTAATTCGGCACGGATTATCGTAATCCAAATAAGTTAAAAATTAATTTCCGAGTGTTTTAAAAGCAAATGAACAAAACTAAGACCTATGCGTTAGAAAATAAAAACTTTGAAAAATAAGGGACACCCTAATATACATATATACAAATAGATTTTATAATCTATTCATATTTAAAAAAAACATGTGACAAATGATTTTCTTGCTGTTTCATAACTTTAACTTCAGTATAATGACATTTATTGTATTTTACTTATGTATATTCTGTGTATTGTATTGTTGTACGTTTCCTTGTTATTTATTAAACTCTCAAGAAGAAAGAACCAGGACCATCTCTGATGTTGCAAAATAAATCTAATCCGTACAATAGTTCAATACTAACCACAATGTATAGAATAGATGATTTTTTTGTGTTTTCAGTGTTGGTTCATAGTAAATATTATTTGTTTTCACGAGTACCATGGGTATAAGTATACTATCTATCTATATCTTCACGCTAAATCCCTCGTGAGCGCCACATGACTCGGTACTTACACACCTCGCTCGCTTCTTTAACATGAAACATACCGAGTTTTTTTAAAAACTATCAAAATATACTATTTTACTAGTAATTATTTTAATACAAAAAAAAAAAAAACCTCCACTGGTTTTCTATCTTCTGATTGGATAAATTTCCAACGTAAACTAACCTTCACCTACGTACAATGTCTAAGTCGAAGTTCGGTGAGCTTATAATGGTTACTATGAGTTTGTCGTCCCGTATGACACTTACGTTAAAGTAGCATATAAATCGAGTAGTGATTCTTCTAGTGGAATATGTTTATTTAGTAAGTTTCTCCTAAAAAACAAAACAGCAAAAATATTCTATTTTATAAGTTTTTATTTTAATACAAAGAAATAAAGAGTCTCCACTGGTTGCTATGTGCTGAGAGCGCGAACCTTATTGGTATAAATTTCCAACGTAACCTGACCTCCACCGACGTACAACTTCTAAGTCGGAGTTCGGTCAGATTATAATGGATATAATAGGAGTTTGACGTCCTATATAGGTACGCGGTCAGCCTGTGGATAATGTATACCAATTATCAAATGTTACTGTTTATTCCTGCAAAAAATAACTCTTATTTAATGCAGTTTTATATAGAGTTATTAAGTAAGCAAAATTAAAAAAAAGTTTGAAGAGGAATTAAATAGCTTGGGCCAACCATACCTAGGAACTGTTCTAAAAACTAGAAATATGTCTACACAATGTTATTATAATATGTTTAATGAATATAATAATTAAAAAAAATAAATACCTTGTCTTGTTCGCCTCCGCCATTCTACGAACATTTTCTTTGTATTTTTATTCTATATATTTTCTTTTTAGTGTTCCCCATTATTACAACAGTATAATAAATATATATAAACCTATAATATTATTTACTACTACTACTACTATATCTAATAATAATACACTTACGCTAAATACTATAATATTGAATATTTACAACTATTAATTATAAAAACTTCGGTGTCGCGATGTTAATGGAGCGAGCTCGAGCAGACAGTCGACATAGGTCTTACCTCGAAGCGGGCTGCAGCCGGACTGGCTGGATGTAGTTAGTCAACGCGTTTATAATCCTCATTACCGCACAATAAGGTCGAAAACACGTAGCACCCAAGACGAATGTGATCGCTTAGAAATTGTCAGAAACTTAAAATATTTTAAAAAAATTTCATGTTTCACTTATCAAAATATGCAGCAACCATATTATAAACATAGATATTACTAATAGATTTAAGTAATTTTGAAGCGTATAAACAGAACAACTTCGTTGTAATTTCAAAAATAATGAATTTCAGGAGGTGTTTTCGAAAGTAATTATTATCGAATCAATTTTACACAATCGCGTATTTGAGCAAGCAAATTCAAGATAAAGAAATGAAGTTATTTATATTAAAATCTTAGATCCGTCAGTTTAGTCATTAGCCTATACTATTCGATGAAAGTTGGTCTAATTTTTCGATGTGTCGCCTTAACCAGTTTAGGAGACGTAGAGCGAAGATGAACAAACATGTTTGTACTTCCTTACGTTTTGTTTGTATATCTAATTTATAGACGCTTGTGTTGTAGGCAGTGTGTAATGTAGGGCTAAACTCGACATTTCCTTAGTTTACTGGTGATGGTGAGTGGATACCCGTGGTCTGTAAAGACAACCTCATCTACACGTGGTGTACCCCGCCGGCTAGTCAATGCATAGATTATATATATATATATATATATATTATGCAACGCCGGGTAGCAAACAAGCACGCGGCCCACCTGAAGTAAGCGGTTACGGTAGCCTATGAACGCTTGCAATACCGAAAGTATCACTGGCGTGATGACATCTCTGCTGCTAACACAGCAATTCCTTGGGAGCTAACTGGTGACCTCATTGACACGCAGGAACACAACAATCCTCTAGGGAGTTGTTATTTGGGTGTGGTCTTCTATAACGTGGAGGTAATTTCCCAGACGGGTTGTTTTGATGCGTTCTACCTCTTTTAAATCACGCAGGCTAAGACAAACAGATATATTCAGGCACACAAATGTTTGTGCTGTGTGGGTATCGAACCCACGAGCGTTGGTGTCAAAGTACCTAACATAACAGCGCGTTACACCACTGCGCCACCGAGCTCGTCAAGTGTTGTGAAAACTCGTCGATTTCCTGTGTGTTGGCAATCATAAGACAGTAGCAAATCTCGGCATGATGGGCCTTGTTGAGGATTAGACCCGTTTAACTACTGTTTCCAACTATTCTCATAAGAATTACAACTCTTCGTATTCTGAGAAGTGGGTTTTCAAGGAATTTCACTAATTGCCTGTTTCACTGCAACACGTAAACAAAAATCAAACAAAGGGCGAGATTACCGGTGAAACCGGCCTCGTCTGTATGTTTGTTTGTTTAGGTAAACCACTTGAAACGAAAAGATAAAGGGCAAAGCTTTCTAATAACTATAACGTGGGGGTGCTGCTCTGGTGAGTTAAAAATGTACCGGTTCGTTCTATCAGTACAATATGTATACAGATGCATAGGGCAGTGATACACGAGTGAATAAAGAACCGCAATAACAGGTCCCCGGTTCGAATTCTGTATCACTAAATTCCACAAAAACCTAGTACCTCTTCAACTCCGTAGGGACATTGGCTCTCTAAGCGTATTTTACCGCCTTTACCGTGGCGTCGTTCCACTGTTGAGAACATGATATGTCATCGCGTACCAAAAAGTTCGGCAACTCCCATCTTTGTCGTACCATTAAAAAGTGGAACGCCTTGCCTGCACATGTGTTCCGTCCTTCCTACAACATGGGATCCTTCAAACGAAGCGTGAAGAAGCATCTTGCGGGTCAGCATGGCAGCGTCAACTGACAGGACACTGTGTAGTCAGTTGCAGTAAAATTTTGGGCTCCTCTTCCGCTTATCATCAGGCAAAGAGGAGCCACTATGCTGAACTAATATAAAAAAAATCTGGTTTTCTGATTTATGTACATATTTGTAATCGTCATCAGCTAAGCGGTAATGGAAAACATCGTGAAGAAACCGGCACATCCAACAAATTATATTTCGAAAACGTGTGACCTCGCCCGAGACAGGTCTGACTGTCCTTGTGGCAGGCCTGATGGCAGTCATTCCTGAAAATCAGTATCTTCGCCAAATTCTTTGGATTAGGTGGCGGACCTCACCAATCTTAATGGATTACGATAACGCTAGGAATGAAATCGATTACCCCCAGTTCCGAACAATATTTATGCATAATAGAATAATATAAGTACAGCGTACAAGTAGGTTTATCGGTTAGATTCAATTAAGATTACATTTCACAGATACTTCTAACAAGTACATGAAGTGTACCACATCTTTTTAAATATTTCCGTGACTTACTTTTTATTGGTATTTATTTTCATCATTCATCTGTACGTGATCTCCCTACAAGAAAGTATTCTACGCGTTTGATGCTTATTGTACATTTCCGAGGTTGAATTTTTTATGAGAAACAAATCCGGTGAGAACTCGCCGCCGTGCAGGCACAATGGAACATCCATTCATGTTTACTTTGCTTAGTAGAATGAGCGTAAATTATATGACATCCATCTTTTATAATAAAGGTTCACTGCATGATAACCAACGATTTAAAACTGCACTCAATGTCTTCCTACCTGAAGACGCTTATTATGACATTTATGACTTAAAAACATTTCTAAATGATAAGATGCGTTAATAAATTATATAAGTATCGTAAAATTTAATTGTATACTACTCTATTGACTTATTTTGTATTTTTATTTTTCGTAGATCTTTAATTTCAACGTAATTTTTTTTAATAATGTCTATTTATTATTAATAAGCAATTTCTTAGCCCAGTAAGGCGAATCATGGCTACACTTAATATTAACGTATTTAACACCAATGTAATGAAAAAAATACGAAATTTCAACAACCTATATCAAAAAACAATGGTATGTTACTACTATAAACAAAGCATGTTGCTTGAGCGCGTCATTCTAACCGAGCATGCAGGTTAAGCAACGTCTATCGCGACCAGTCCATGGTTGGGTTATTCTTTGTCGAGCTTCTCCCTGCCGGAAGGTACGTTGAACCGTCGGACACGGCTGTTGTCGATAGATATCAGTCGTTAAGGTAAGTTAGTGGCCTTCAGGCGGCTTTGACATCGGCCAATCCGCAGATAACCAGCGTGGTGGAGTATGCTCTAAACCCCTTCGGTTGAAAGAGTTAGGGCAGGGAGAGTTAAGGTTGATGTAGTAGACTTTATAATTGCAAATGGGTGTAAAAAGTTTTTGGACTAATTTTACCATTTCTCTTTTGACTTCACTGTATCCCTAAATCCAACAATATTGTGGAGTTTTGTTTATGTTCAAAACACATGAATTTTAATTCTCTACCTAAGACTATCTATGTTATTATATACTTTCGGAGAGATCTTAAAATTAATGAGCGCTAAACGATTTCTCATACGTACGCGAAATAAAAAGAGGACATGAACACTCTACTGAGAATTCCAGTCTGACCGCTTCTAATGAGTTGTCGCAAGCAACCGTACAGCATTGCTACCAGAGGCAGATTAATAGTCAATTAAGTGGAAGAATCGAATGTTTCCTTTGCATTTGCTATCCTTGGTTGGCTGAAACCCTGAGGCGTCTCTACGACATAGCTGGAGCATTCGTTTTTAGCCTTAATGTTCACATATGTTGGTTGAAACCTCAACAGTCTGACTCCGAAATCTTGGAAATAGCTTTACTAATTTCCAGTTGGGATACAGTTCTTTTTTTTAATAAACATCGGAAGGCATGCAAACATAACGTAAAACGGTTATCGTAAACTATGAACGCTTGTAATACATTAAGTATCACTCGCACGATGCCTTCTCTGCTGCTAACACAGCAACTCCTTAGGAGCTAACTGGTGACCTCACTCACACGCAGGAACACGGCAACCCTCTAGGAAGATGTTATTTGGCTGCGGTTTTCTGCAAGGTGAAGGTACTTCCACTGCTTTGATGCGCCCTTCCTCTCTTAAAACATCCAGACCGAGACAAATAGACATGTTCATGCACACAAATGTTTGCCTTGTGTAGGAATCGAACCCACGAGCGTTGGTGTGAATGTCGTGTCATTCACGACTGCGCCACCGAGCTCGTCAAAAAAGTTCCTGAGGATATGCTATGATAGCAGCGGGAATCGCTAAGGAATCTACGGGGACCCAAGGACTTTGGGGGACGGAAGATCTCTACATAAACCATTCACAGACAGCCTAACTTTTCTGTTAGTCCGACAAGCACAAATAATAGGTACTTCCTTTTACATCGTTTGTCAACGCAAACTTAATTAAATCCAATAAAATAAACACATTTAAAGTTATTGCGTAGTAAAACTTAAACATTACTAAACTAAGCAAAGCGAAGTAAGCATGCTTCTCATCGGTCAATGATTGGTACAGCATACTAACACGATACCTGCCGGAGTGCATTATTTTTATGACGTAATATATATGTTGTTATAAACTTTTACGTTGTGCAATGTTCATAATATGATAATGAATATTGAGGTGTTGAGAAATTTGTCCGACGAGGTATAGACGGCGAGAAAAGTGAATTGTAGATTTGAGAGAAATAATATTGATTATTGAATATGTATGACTATTTTAATAAGTTATGCGTTGATAGATAGATATCTATAGATGATAGTCGCCTCCAAGTATCGGTAATTTATGTACAGGCAAAGATACAAAAAAACACCTCATTAATGTTATATTATATATCATAATGTTCTACTCACCGCGTTGGTTTAGATTTTTTGTTTTTTATACAACGTCGGAAGGTATACAAGTCTACGGCCCACCTGATGTAAAGCGGTTACCGTAGCCTATGAACGAGAGTACAACAAAGAAAAACGTATTCCTATCGGTGACGATCCCTTACTATGGTGGAGAGTAAATACAAAATTTCAACCATTGTACTCGATTGTTCGCCAATATTGATCGTGTCCACAAGGCTCAGTGGCAAGTGAGCAACTTTTTAGTGGCGCTGTACTAATATATGATCCGCTAAGAAATAGACTAGACGGAGATAAAGCTGCTAAGCTTTAGTTTATTAAATACATTTTTTTGCTTTTAGAGTCACTTAAGTTGATTTATAATTTTTAATTAAGTAAGTATATTTAAGTATATAAGTATAATACCTATGTGTGATTGTTGGCACATATTATTATTATTTTTCTATTGTTGCATGTAAATGCGTATGTGTATTAATTGTCATCACTTATATTTGACTGATTAAGTACTGAATTATGTTTCTATTATTTCATTAGGCCTGCCCTTAACTTAACACATATCTATCTCTCACTACTCCGCGTCTGCCGCCGGCTCCGACTCCGGTTCCGGTAAACCTACCTCCGTAACATCCCTAATTGGGAGCTTACCGGTGACTTCACTCACGCGCAGGAACACAATAACCCTCTAGGGGAGTTGTTATTTCACTGCGGTATTCTGTGAGGAGGAGGTACTATCCCAGACAGGCTGCTTTGATGCGCCCTACCTCTCTTAAAACATCCAGACCAAGACAATCAGACATGTTCATGCACACAAATGTTTGCCTTGTGTGAGAATCGAACCCACGAGCGTTGGTGTCAAAGACACGTCATTCAGGTAGTTAACATAATCTTCTGCTCATATTAAATAATTAAGGGGAAGTTGTTCGAATGTACAGTATGTTGAGGGTATATGAGTTTTTATCTATGTATATAAATAGGTATTGTTATAAATGTGTCACCTTACTTGTTTTTTTTTACTGATTGCTTCTCTTACTTTGATATGGTTGTCTGGAAGAGATCGGTTTAGCGATAAGACCTATTTGTATCCTTAAGTAATAAAGTGTCACTTAAATGTATTTATTTAGGTACATAAAGTGTGTTTTATTCTAACTTTAAAAAAATATCTTCAAATAAAGCTGACTGTAACGCTTTTCCAATTACTTTTATTTTGATCCAAATCCGACGACGATGCGATTAAATGGGTCTCGAAATGCGAAAATAATAGATTTTTGACAATAAAGATTGTAAGAATTGAGAGAGAGATTTGGTTAGTCGTTCATATGCTAATAATCGCTTTACATCAGGATGGTAGATCGTATGTTGATATGTTTGTTGTATAAAAGAAAAATATATTAATATCGATTATAAATTTTCGGAGATATCGCTGTGCATGCATAAGAAGTACTATGAATTTTCAAGAAGCGAGTGATGTTGTATAATCATGTGGCGCTCGATTTTCTCTGCCTACCCCGCAAGGGATTTTGATAAAGTTATAAATATATAATTTGTCCCTTATAAAATAAATACGTAAGTATTTGCGTCCGTAACGTACGCAACAAATAAGTTACACTACTTGTTATTTGTGTTTACTGTGAGGGCAGGGGCCTCTTAAATGACTATACTTGTATGTGAATTAAACATACAGTGCCTCGTTCACAAGGTAAACAAAGTCGTGGAATATTAGTATGTGAAGTGGCACTTGTGTGCGACATGATAAACAGTTCATTAGTCTTATTAGAAGAAGATATGTGAATTGTGCTGTACTGAGTTGTGTCAACATGTATTTATACCGATTACAATAAATACGAGTACGAGAGACGAGTACTGGCGACAACCTTACAGTGAGTAGTAAACTACGGCCCACCTGATGTAATGCGGGTATCGTAGCCTATGAACGCTTCTAATACATTAAGTATCACTCGAGCGATGCCAGCTCTGCTACTGACACAGCAACTCTTTAGGAGTTATTAGTAACCTCACTCACACGCAGGAACACACTCCAGGAAGTTGGTCATTTGGCTGCGGTTTTCTGTGAGGTGTAGATACTTCCCTAGACGGGCAGCTTTGGTTCGCCGTACCGCTCTTGACAACACGTAGGCCAATACAAACAGATATGCTCATATACACAAATATTTGTCCTGAATCCAAGATCCTGAATCCATTGGTATCAAAGTAGCGTTACTAACCACTGCGCGTCCAAGCTCGGCAATAACTTTACTAACTTGCAGGAATATAAACCCCAGAAAGTTCTTATTTGGCTGCGGTTTTCCGTAATGTTCTTCCCCATTTGGTCTTTTTTAGTCCCTTCTTTCTTAGTTAAGTATTGTAGAATACTAAAATTTACGAAATGGCTAAATAGGCATCAATTTATCTTAGATCTACATTACATTGGTATAGATACAGAAAGTTGTACCCATACTATTTACAACTATGAAGTATGTTAATCTATCACTATCATCACTTCATCACTATCACTATCACTACATATTATAAAACAAAGTCCTCCGCCGCGTCTGTCTGATCGCGATAAACTCAAAAACTACTGCACCGATTTTCATGCTGTTTTCACCAATGGATAGAGTGGTTCTCGAGGAAGGTTTTAGTATATAATTTGTTAAGTTTTTGTATACATTAACGATATTTGTTGGAGGTATCGGAAAAAAATGAGCCGTCTGGAAGCTTTCAACGAAAACGCTGCTTAAACCCTTTGAGCTATAATCACGATTAAAGTGGTGTCAAGATCACGAAAATCAAATTAAGATGGATATTTTAGCTTCTCATCATGCAAAAAATGATTTTCGTTCATTTTGGAAACACACAAACAGGTTGCAGCATAGACCTGCCATCCCCATGAGCATTGATGGAGTGAGTGACCCTGAACAGATAGCTAATCTGTTCATGGATCATTTTATTGTAAGATCGCCACTGGGACCTTCATGTTCGACATTGAATGCTGTGCCCGACGTGGATAGGGAAATAACATTTATGTGTAAAGAAATAAGTGTAGTTAAAACAATGTCAAGAGGAAAATCCCCTGGCCACGACGGGCTCAGTATTGAGCATCTCAAGTCTGCTGGATCGCACTTACCTCGTGTTCTGGCCATGCTATTTAACTTCTGCCTTACGGATGCTTACATGCCTACTGATATGATACGGACTGTGGTCGTCCCTATTGTGAAAAATAAAACAGGCGACCTAGCTGATAAAAATAATTATCGACCAATATAGTTGGCAACTGTTATTTCTAAAGTATTTGATAGCGTGCTTAATACACATCTAAATAAATATGTAAAACCTCATGATAACCAATTTGGCTTCAGACCAAAATTGTCGACTGAAACCGCTATACTGTGTGTTAAGCACGCAGTCAACTATTATACGAAGCGCAAAACCCCAGTATTTGCGTGTTTTCTGGATCTGACGAAGGCTTTTGACCTGGTTTCCTATGATATTTTGTGGGAAAAACTTGAGAAAGTAAACTTGCCCGTGGAGCTCATAAACCTGTTCAAATATTGGTATGGAAACCAGGTCAACAATGTAAGATGGGAAGGTACCATATCTAGACCATATGGTTTGGAGTGTGGGGTGAGACAGGGGGGACTGAGTTCGCCAACACTCTTCAACCTGTATGTGAACGAACTGATAGGTGAACTCAGTAGTACCAGAGTCGGTTGTTATATAGACGGTGTCAGTGTCAACAATATCAGCTACGCTGATGATATGGTGCTGCTGAGTGCGTCTATCTGCGGCCTGAGAAAACTGGTGGCTAAATGTGAAGAGTATGCTATATCCCATGGTTTGACCTATAATGTTAAAAAGAGCCAAGTCATGGTTTTTCAGGCCGGGAGTAAACATTATGACAAGATGCCTCCCGTTTTATTAAATAATAACGTATTGCAGCGAGTATATCGGTTTAAATATCTAGGCCACATGTTGACTCCCGACCTTAAGGACGATGACGACATAGAGAGAGAACGAAGGGCATTGTCAGTGAGAGCAAACATGCTGGCTCGCAGGTTCGCACATTGTTCACGTGAAGTTAAAGTAACGCTATTTAGAGCCTTTTGTACATCTTTTTACACGTGCAGCCTGTGGGCTAGAGGTACTAAAGGGGCTTACAGCGCCCTTCGTATACAATATAATAACGCGTTTAGGGTGCTGTTGAGACTACCTCGCTACTGTAGTGCATCGGGGATGTTCGCGGAAGCCAGAGTGGACTGCTTCCATGCTACCATGCGTAAGAGGTGTGCGTCCCTGGTGCGCAGGGTGCGGGGGAGCACCAACAGCATCTTAAACATGATCGCCAGCAGACTTGACTGCTCATACGTGAACCATTGCTGTAACATATCGGGTGGCATGGTGCAGGAATGGATCACAAATTAATGTAAGGTTTTATGTTATTTCATTTTTACTAATACTAGTTTTTGTACATATTCTACTTCTACTAACAAAATGTGAGTCCTGGTTACTTGAATAAATATTATTATTATATATAGTGTATCAATGTATGGTGGAATTGTGTATCTTATACATGTCTGCAGTCATTCGGAGCAGTGAAAATATCAAACTTCTATGTCATCGTAATAAAAACACACGCCGCTCACGCTGCACACCCGCAAGGGAATTAAATACCTACTGCCGTCAGTAGATATGCCATGGCTGCTCCAGTCCTGTCCTGTCACGACTGTTGCGGTCATCCTCGCGATTGCCCGCCATGTGGAATAGAAACCGCCTGCACCCACCACCGTTGCTGCGTTGACTGCCCTACGACACGCGACATACCCCACGAGGCATCCTCGTGCGCTAAACATGTTAGTGGTTATAACAACATGCTGCATGCTCCTTATACATGTTAGATCAAATTGTATGTAAATTTGACTTTCGTAAAATAACGCCTGAATCTATTAACTATCCTATCTTTATTTCTAGACTATATTATATAACAAAATAATCATAATCATAAATTTTTATTTGCCTAAAAATGTATGGTGGAATTGTGTATCTTATATAGGTCTATAGAAAAGTCCGCGATGGCATATGTCTATGTCTTAAGTATAACATACTATATCCATTTTAATACTTTAAAAAATGGGCAATTATAAAAATTGGAAAGCTATTTACACAAATACTGAATTAATCCTTATCATTTTAAATACGTTAGTTGGCTTGAGCATTTCATAGGGATTATTTTTTCCCTTTACACCATACGAATTAAATGAATACCTTAGGAGATATAGCAAAATCATAATAATGCGCAACGAAATTAATTTCGTGTCGCCGTGACTCGAGCGGGCCGCGCGGGCGCCCCGTGACCCCGCGCCCCGCGCCCCGCGCCGTGCGACCGAGCCGAGTCCAAAAGTTTATGTAGTGTATCAATGTATGGTGGAATTGTGTATCTTATACATGCCTACAGAATAGTCCGCGATGACATATGTCTATATATGTTAAAGATAACATACTACCTGTATCCATTTTAATACTTTAAAAAATTGGCAATTATAAAGCGGTAATGTAAAAGCTATTTGATTTTTTGTTTGTTACGATTTAACTCAAAAACTAAACATCTCGGAGTAACCAAGGCTATTTTATATTTTCTGTAAAGAAGCCGTACGAAGCCGGGGCGGGTTGCTAGTATATAAATAAAAATCAATGTTTGTTCTATATAGAACAGACATTGATTTTTATTCATCATCAGTCCATATGGACTCGAAAACAGTTGGGCAAATTTTGATAAAATTTTCAGGGAATCTTCTAATTAGCCCAGCAGACTGTGAAATTTTGTAGCGATACGGGTAGCTAGTCTAGAAATAAAGATAGGATAGTTAATAGATTCAGGCGTTATTTTACGAAAGTCAAATTTACATACAATTTGATCTAACATGTATAAGGAGCATGCAGCATGTTGTTATAACCACTAACATGTTTAGCGCACGAGGATGCCTCGTGGGGTATGTCGCGTGTCGTAGGGCAGTCAACACAGCAACGGTGGTGGGTGCAGGCGGTTTCTATTCCACATGGCGGGCAATCGCGAGGATGACCGCAACAGTCGTGACAGGACAGGACTGGAGCAGCCATGGCATATCTACTGACGGCAGTAGGTATTTAATTCCCTTGCGGGTGTGCAGCGTGAGCGGCGTGTGTTTTTATTACGATGACATAGAAGTTTGATATTTTCACTGCTCCGAATGACTGCAGACTTATTGATATTAATTTTAACTTCCTGAGCGTGCCTAAGAAAAATAATTTTGACATACGGACAGCCGGACAACGAACTGATCCTATGAGGGATCCGATTTTTTTTATAAAATCCTACAACAGGTTATAAAGTTTAGTTGCATAAATCATTTCGCCTGTCTATCAAAATCTCATTCTACCTGGCGTTATTCCGATTCCTAATCCATTAGGATTGGCGACCAGACCTTACTTAGGTTAAGTCCCACGTTATTCGGAATATATATATATATATATATATATATAGGACGTGCGGGTTTCCCCACGATGTTTTCCTTCATCGCCGAGCAAGTGACAATATGTTTAGTGGTACATGCTTATCATCACCTAATATATACATGGTATTTATCTTTAATGTGATATCTTCTCCTCAAAACTATTACTTACAGCTTATATGTTTTACTATTCTCAAGTACTAAAATTTGACGAGTTCGTTGCCGCGGTTAACAACGCGACTTCGATACCAACGCTCGTGGTTTCGATTTTCACACAGGACAAACATTTGTGTGTGACGTCAGTTAATAATATCTGATATTGTAAAGTTATAATATGATAATGGGTATGTATTAAGCATCTTGCCAGGATCTCACTTATATGTAGGCATTTAGTGGGCATCGTGCTACGAGATAATTTGAGAGAGACATTACTAAAAGTATAATCACGTGACCGACTCACGTAACTACATTGCGGCAGTTACCCTCACGGGGTACATCACCCCACCACCGTCACATGACTCTACCGACCTCGGAATCGCGGGAGATATGCACGACACTTGCTGCTCTAAGGCTCTGTGTCATGCCGTGGGCAATTCTCAGCTCCGTACAAGTTATTTAAATCTCTATCCACAATGCCTCACTAACGCTCTCTCCCCCTTTTGGGGCAGCGACATTCACAGAACGCTTTCGGCGCTTTCATGTGAGTTCTATCATCCAGTACAAGAGTCTAAGTACAATATAATCATTATGGCGTCAGATCAGAGATCAGATAGAGCAATGATAGCCCAGTGGACAAGGAACCACGCTGTTGACTAACTGGTCCCCAATTAGATTCCTGGCGAGAGCAAGTACCACTAAATTTCGGATTTATGTACATATTTATCACTTGCTCGGAGGTGAAGGAAAACATCGTGAGGAGACCCACACGTCTAACCTAAGAAATATTTGGTTTTCCCTCTGGTTGTGGATGTCTAGCGGCAGTCGCTCTATGTAAAAATCATTGTCTTCGCCAAATCCTTAGGCTTACATAGCGGACCCCGCCAATTCTAATGGATTAAGAAACGTGATTGCGAAGAAGAAGAATCACTGTGACACCAAATCTACATAACTAATATAGGATAACCAACAGTAAATTATGTGCACCACTCCATGGCAGAGCCTAGGTCGGACTCCCCACTTTGGCAATAGTCACGCACAATAATTAGTAGCTACAGAGCGTTATATTGACATGTGCATTGGCTGACGCCAAGGATACTCTCAGCTCACTTGCATTTATTTTTGTTTTTAACGACAATGTGAACGACGACCCGCAAACCAATGGGAGGGAGGTGGTGAACTCTCATGAGTACTCTTACAGACAGCTGTGCAGTGAGTTATGTCAGACTCTCACTGACTAAACACTAACTAAGGACTGCCTTTAGCTGGGAAGGCTTTAAAGCTTTATTGGAGGCGATCGCCCCCGAGGAAACGCTGTACCTTTTATAACAAATAGGAGGGGATGGCATGTTTCATCGATGCGACCAGCGGACCGGTTCTTTATAATGAGTCATGAACATGTCGGTTTGTCATAGTCTGGGTATTTTATGGGAGGGATATCATAGCAGTCTGATGGGGCAAGTATCTCCATCTCACAGAAAACCGCAGCTACATAACGATTCCCAGTAGGGTCCTTAAGTATCTGCGTGAGTTGAATTTCCAATAATGTTCTAAGAAGCTGCTGTGCTAGCAACAGGGGTAGCAACGGACGAAGGGTACTTCCTGTAATGCAAGCGTTGATTGGCTGCCATAGCCGCTTTACATCAAGTAAAGCGATATGTTTGTGTGGCTCCCGACGTTCTACATAATTCTTTAATATATTTTTTTAACGCCTCTGTGTTCGACTGTACTTATTTGAATCAAGCTGCGTATAAATGGTCGGAAGAGATATTTTCTATGGTTTACACTAAGTAATAGAATACTGACGACTCCATATTGATATTATTATAGCCACTTTCTGAGGTATATCATCAGAGCATATATCTACGTACTTAGATTGCTACTTTGTCGTGTTTCTATTATCACTTCCTTTCGAACTTTATGACGAACTCGGTGGCGCAGTGGTTGGTGACGCTGCTTTTAACGCTCTGTTATGTTAGGTACTTTGACACCAACGCTCGTGGGTTCGATTCCCACACAGGACGAACATTTGTGTGTATGAACATATGTGTTTGTCATGGTCTGGGTGTTTTCTATATATCTTATGTATTCGCAAAAAAAAAATGTATTTACGTATGTTTATCAGTTGTCTAGTATCTATAACATGAGCTTCGTTTACTGTGGGACTAGATGGCGCTGTGCATTAAAAAAGGCATGTATTTTATGCAGTCAATTGACATAGTAAATTGTCATTACTACAGTTATATGTTTGTTGACGCAAGGTAAGTTACATCAGCTGTTTAACAAAACAGGTTAACCATCCTTAGAGTGTCCGTGTTAAAATAAGAAGAGCTCCGTTGGTTCGGACATGTAGAAATAGTGCAGGAAGAAATTATCACGAAACAGATATATAACACGAAAGTAGGACCTGAGGAAGGCTAAGACTTACCTACCATGACCAAATTGAACGAGATTTTTTATTTTTGTTATACCACTAAAGTGACAAACGAGCGTACGGCCTGCCTGATGGTAAGCAGTTACCTCAGCCTAATGATATTTGCAAATCCAGCGGTGTCACTCTTGCGTTGCCAACCCTGTAAGAACCTCTTCAAGCTCTTCTTGAAGAACCCCATGCCGTAGTACCTTGGCAAAAGCTCGGCTGGGAGCTCATTCCACAATTTAATAGTTCTCGGCAGAAACCTTCTCTGGTATCGTACAGTGCGCGACCATTGCGGCTCCAGTGTATGAAGATGAACTCCCAGCCGTAAGGTACATAAATAAATAATATATGTAGGTAAGGCTAAGTTTGTAAAGCGGGGCGGTGCGATGTACAACGGGTCGCGCGGCCACACCGGCCTGCTCGTGCGGGCGTGCCGCACGGCGAGACCGCACCTTGTCCAACAACATAAATATCACGCGGCAATACATTGGTATCAGTAAGTGTGAGTACGTGTGTCATTATGGAACCAGGAAACCTAAACTCTTCAAGAGATACATACTACGGAACTCTTAAAAGTAATTTAGTATGGAGTAAAAGGCCCGAAGGAGTGTTGCTGTCACAATTTGGGCTCAAGCACATTTTTTGTATACAACTTTAATAGAAAATGGTTAACGTATTCTATGAACGCTTGCAGTACAGGAAGGAGGAAGTATGACGCGCTTGTTGCCACCCCTGCTGATAACACAGGAAAACAAGAACCCTCCAGGTAGTTGTTATTTGGCTGCGATTTTCTCTGAAGTGGAGGTACTTCCTCAGTCTGATTACTTTCTTGCTTACTTACTTCACTTACTTGAAACATGATAAAAATATATTTCGTGAACTAAGGGACGTATGGTTTAGTATAAATATAGGAAACTGCTGCCTCTAGCACCACAGGCACTATTACGATATAGGCGGCACGGCCTGTTCAACATGCAATGCTTCGGGCTAGATCCTGGTGTCGACATTAAAGGAACCTGCTGCACCTGTTGCCACAGGCCACTCTTGCGGTATAGGCGGGACGGCCTGTGCAACTTGGAATGCTTCGGGCAAGATCCTGGTGTCGACGTTGTAGAAAGTTGCTGTGCCTGGCAGCACAGTCCAAACTGGGTTGTACCTTGTTCTCGGGAGTTGTTCGCTGCTTAAATATCCGCATTCATAGGAGGCTTACTGCCATGTATATACTGTGTTCCGATTGATATTTGCCCCATTTGTTGCCGTCTGTGGCTCAACGCATGCTCTGGTAACTCTGCCGTCGAAAAGAAATGTTCCATCTCGGAAGTCGAGGCATGTACGAAGAAGCATCTGGGACGTTTACATTTGCGGTTCTCAAAATCTCGAGAAAAATTATAAATTCCGTCTAGTTGAGCCAGGTCCACTTTTTGAGCATAGGTATATGCCAGAGTATCCCTTTTTGCAATTTCCTCTTATGCACATTGTTTTATTCGTTGTTTCCGGATGGTCTGCTCCTTTGACTTTGTTTGATCGTAGTCAGATTTAAATTCACTTTCCTTTTCTTTAGATCCGACCACTGAGTTATCTTCGTAACCATCGTCTTCAATTTCTTTTTTAATAATTAAATTTGTTTGACAGTCCGGCGGTGGGGGGTAGGGTGGTAAAGGCGGCTCAACCGATAATTTCAATTTCTTGCTTGGCCTATCATCAGGTAGTGACTGTCGTGACTGTTCCTCTTCTTTGTCATTATTAATTTGCCTAGTATCGTTATTTTCCATTTATATTTGAAATATTCCCATATTTTCAGGAACACCGTTCCTATATGAAATCTATGTTTGTCTCTGTTTGTGTGTGTCTGTCGCTTTTTTCGAATATTCGAATTTTGACTTCAGATTCGGATTCAGCATAAAAAAGTAGAATAGGAATGTCTGAAAAACCAACCTCCTATCTCTTAAGGAACATGGTCAAAATGGCCGACAAATTAAAAAAAAAAAAATTCAGATTCGAAAAGTAAATTAAAAAGTAAAATAGGAATGTTTAAAAAACCAATATCATATTTCTTAAGGAACATGATCAAAATGGCCGACAAAGTTTAAAAAAAAAAACAATTGCTATATAATTAACGAGCCAGGTGTTCCTCTGGCAATGCAAGCTTGCGCATTCTCAACTTTTTTTTTTTTTATATTAGTTCAGCATAGTGGGCCCTCGTTGCCTGATGGTAAGCGAAAGAGGAGCCCAAATCGCAACTGCAACTGACAACATACTACATCCCGTATCCTGTCAGTTGACGCTGCCATGCTGACCCGCAAAATACTTCTTCACGCTTCGTTTGAAGGATCCCATATTGCAGGAAGGAGGGAACACATGTGCAGGCAAGGCGTTCCACTTTTTGATGGTACGACAAAGATAGGAGTTGCCGAACTTTTTGGTACGTGAAGAGATATTCTCAACCGTGGAACTATGACATCGCAAGCCCGCACGTGTGGTTCTATGACGGAAGGGTGAGGGTGGGATAAGGGAAAACAGTTCTTCAGAGCACTCGCCATGGTAAAGGCGGTAAAACACGCTTAGAGAGCCTATGTCCCGACGGAGTTGAAGAGGTTCTAGGTTTTTGGTGACCTCTTCGTCGTCAATTATGCGGATAGCCCGTCGCTGCAACCTATCGAGAGCCTCAAGAAGATACTGTGCGGAGCCGTCCCAGAGATGCGAGCAATACTCCACGCAGGCCCGAACTTGTGTCTTATAAAGCAGACAAAGTTGGTCCGGCGTGAAGAACCGGCGCACCATGTTCAGGACTCCGAGCCTTCTTGAGGCAACTGGTTTAAATTGGGAGATGGTATATATTGATATTATAGATTGTAGAATTATTCATTTATTATTCAGCCTTTTGTATATTTGTACCGGTTTTGGAAATTTCTATTCCATTCGCCTCAAATGGTTTAGTATATACATATATATAACGACGGGTAATCAGGATGGTTATTATCGGTGGGTTCAGACATGGCACCAATTTAAAAATAACAGTCCGAAATTACTTTCACAAGGTATAATCTTCGTTTACAATCACGTTGACAACATAATATTCGATAATCACCCGGATGTAGATGGATTACAAAATAAATAGGAAACGTATTTATTTTATACATAAATAGGAAACACGATGAGTTTGACACGGAGGTGGCTTATTTCACGTACGTTCGAGTCATCTCTCCAAAATGTACCTCCACCTCATCTATTTTCCCGCCGTGTTCTCATATTACTTGTCAAACGTCGAACGTCAATGTTGCCAACCCCGTGTCAACCTCACCCAAGCTATCCCGCCTGAGCCCACATACTAAGCTCGAGCACTACATGAGCACACGCTGAGATAAAATAATAAAAGCGTCGTCATTGGCGAGAACACCAATAACGCCACAAAGAAGTAATAATAATAATATACCGCCTGACGTTTCCATGCTAACAAAGAAGAAGAGTTAATAATCGCGAAATAATCTTATTACTAAAATGTTGCGAATGAGCTATTGCCGATATTATGCTTCAACATATATATATATATATACATATATATATATATATATATAACAGTATATTATCACGATGATCTAATAAGGCTATGATTCCAAATATTGTAGACAACGCAGCACTCTGGTTTTGGTGACAGAACGAAAAGAAATAGAGCTGATAATCCGTTACATGGCTGATAAACTGCAAGAGTGTTGCCAACGCTGGTGCACGCCGACCTTATAAGTAATATTGCTTACATACTCTCTACAGTATTTATAATCTAACACATTATTCTGCAGATTCTTAGTAGTCTTCAGATCGCATATTGCGATATTAAAATGTCATTACGTGTCATCTTTCTTCATTTTTAGGGTTCCGTACCTCAAACGGAAAAAGGAACCTCATGGGATCACTTTGTTGTCTGTCTGTCTGTGTCTTACCGACCGCATGTCAAGACCTTGTTTTTCAGAGACGGGTGGAACTGTCAAGTTGAAATTAATAAATACTCAGGTCTGCAATCCCTTCAAAAGCGTTGAGCCGCTTAAGAGAGGCAAATTTAGCGCACATGGGGACATGGGCACATGGGGCAAATGTCAATTGGAACACAGTACTCTACTCCTGTGAATTTAAGTTTTTAATTTAAGTTTATTTTATTTTATTTAAGCAGCGAACAACTCCCGAAAACAAGGTACAACCCAGTTTGGCCTGTGGTGCCAGGCGCAGCAACTTCTTCCAACGTCGACACCAGGATCTTCCCCGAAACATTCCATGTGGCACAGGCCGTTCCGCCTATACTACAATAGTGGCCTGTGGTAACAGGTGCAGCAGTTTCCTCTATTTATACTAAACCATACGTCCCTTAGTTCACGAAATACATCTTTATCATGCTTCAAGAAAGTGAAGTAGTAACCGCACTGAGAAAGTACCTCCACTTCAGAGAAAACCGCAGCTAAATAACAACTACCTGGAGGGTTCTTGTTTTCCTGTGTTATCAGCAGGGGTGGCAACAAGCGCGTCATACTTCCTCCTTCCTGTACTGCAAGCGTTCATAGGATACGGTAACCACTTTCTATTAAAGTTGTATGGAAAAAAATGTGCTTGAGCCTAGATTGTGACAGCAACACTCCTTTGGGCCTTTTACTCCATACCAAATTACTTTTTAGAGTTCTGTAGTAAATAAGGTATCGTTATAATTTCATCGGGGGCTCTTAGGTTTCCTGGTTCCATAATGACACACGTACCTACTCACACTTACTGATATAATATATCGGTGAAGACACGCCACTTTTGAGTACAATATGTATTGCCACGTGATATTTATAAATGTAGATGGTGCTTCTGGGATATTGTGAATAAGAAGATTCATTTCAGCAATGAACTCTTCAACAGCAGAGCGTCTGTCAGCATCGGCTGCTCTCAGCTTACCGTACCATAATGGCGGTGATGCATTTACGTCAGCTCCTATAACTACTTTATGACCAGAAAGCGCATGTAAAACTCTACGCAGATGGTGTAAATGAGGACCTACTGGGTCTGAATATTGAAAATAACAACTCACTACGAACTCTCTTAGATAAGGGGATGTTACTTCAGCTACCGTACAGTGCGTGGACATTAAGTTATTTATCGCTGTTATAGTTAAACCGCTTTTTGGAACATAAATACCCGCGCGTGACCTGTTACTGAGCTGTAGAAATTTACTAGTTAGTTGGGCTCGTTGGTATTACTCCTGAACTAAAACTAGATTGAGTTTATAGTCCGCTACGAGCTTATTTAATTCTGATGTTGCAATTTTATCGTTATGAAGATTTAATTGAGCCATCACGACGTTATCCATATCTGGTATTTAATATATTGTACTCCAACCTAGCGGCGTAAGTTAGACAACATTCTGAGCCGGTGTTGTGGTCAGACGCCTTCTTCGGCCACCTACATGGTGCGCATATCGGTTCGAAGTCTGTGTCCGACTTCCTAGTACATTCCCGCGAGTCATGAGATTCAGCACAGTGAGCACAAGTTGATTTGGTCTCTGTACAATATTTACTAACGTGGCCGTATTGTTGACATTTTAAACAACGTACTACTCGTACTTCAATGTTATCCACGAATCTACATATGGCAAAGTCGATATATTTTTTTTCTTTTGTTAGAATAAGGTGCTTGCGTATTTCCGGGGATAGTTCGATACCCATCCATTTTCTACCGTAGGCTACAGGACGACGACGCACTATTTTTACATCTTTCAAGTACTCTGACAATGTAATTCATTTCGTCTTTTATATTTTGATTATATAACGCTGACAAAAACTTTGTGTCGTCCATTTTATCGGGAATGTCTTTTATAATAATACGCGGTCGGCATCATTTAGGCTTTTCGAGTTTAAGCCCTGCCGTTTTAATGCCTTCTGCCGATTGCAGCTTCCGTAACTGAGCATCATTCGACACACGTAAAACTACACCCGATTTGGCAGTTTTCTTAACGTTTAATTTGAAAACTATCATCGGATGGCCTACATGGTGCGCTTTCATAAGAGCCTCCTTCGTAGCTTCGGACGTTTTAAATTCCGCGGATCGTGTCTCTGTGGGATATACCACAACGCAAGGCATTGGTTCGCGAGTTTGAATGGGTTTAGTTTGCTTGGGCAGACGAAGTTTCAATTTATCTGAGTACTGTTAGTTGTAGTTTGGTTTTTAAATCAAAATAACCGCAATAAATATGTCATTCAGTGGTGTTTACTGACACTATTTTTTTATACTACTAATATGGAAAACAAGCGTACGGTCTACCTGATTGTAAGCAGTTACCGTATCCTATGGACATTTGCAACACCAAGAGTGTTACTCATGCATGCCGACTTACAATAAATGTATTGTATTGTCTTAATATATTGTTTTTTTGTGAAACTCATGAAAATATGAGAATTGATAGAATAAAGACGATGAGATGAAAGATAGTCAAAATCAAAACTTTCTACGTAAACAAAGTCGTGGGCAGGGATTGCCTGGAATAATTTGAATATACGACAGTAGAACGGTGTATTGACTGTCATTAGTTTTCGTTTAGCGCCTCGTAAATCATAGAAAACTACACTCTCTGTGCGGACGGGATTCAGAGTAAGTGGTTGTGTGGTCCAAGTGAAGAACTTTCTATCTATAAAAAATATTACGTACAAGTTGACTATGTTCTGCAGTTAACTTCCTTTCGCTGAAATTATGATGTATGATTTGGCAATGTCGACTATTTTCTATTCAAGGCTACTTTAAGCGCGTAGTTTAGAAAAATACATCTCTATGGTGTTTCTGTGTTTCGTCCATACTTGAGTGAAAGTAAAAAAACGTATTGTAGGACTAACTTCTACCCATACAATTCAGTTATATTGATAATATATAGTCTTTTTTTTATATATATAAGTTCAGCATAGTGGTTCGGCTTTGCCTGATGGTAAGCGAAAGAGGAGCCCAAACCGCAACCGCAGCTGACAAAAGACTACACAGTGTCATGTCAGTTGACGCTGCCATGCTGACCCGCAAGATGCTTCTTCACGCTTCGTTTGAAGGATCCCATGTAGGAAGGAGGGAACACATGTGCAGGCAAGGCGTTCCACTTTTTAATGGTACGACAAAGATAGGTGTTGCCGAACTTTTTGGTACGCGAAGAAATGTTCTCAACAGTGGAACAATGACATCGCAAGCCTGCACGTGTGGTTCTATGACGGAAGGGAGAGGGTGGGATAAGGGAAAACAGTTCTTCAGAGCACTCGCTATGGTAAATGCGGTAAAATACGCTTAGAGAGCCTATGCCCCTACGGAGTTGAAGAAGTTCTTGGCTTTCGGTAACCTCTTCGTCGTGTACTGTCCAGGCTATCTCAGTAAACATCGCGTTACAATTCATTTAGAGGTACAGACAGACAGTGTTACTTTCGCTTAAATAAAATTAGTGTAATAAAGTGAAAAAAAATCAAAATAAAGTGACTTTTGCAAAATTACAGTTATGCCATTGCCATTATCGATATTACTCCAATAATCCGGTAATTAAATAAGGACCAATACGTGAAACGATTAAAATATTGGAGCGGTCAAGAGTATGTAACACGCAACAGAGGGGTCGTCGTGCGCTGCGACTGCGCGTACTGCGGGCAAAGGGTCGTCGTGCGCTGCGACTGCGCGTACTGCGGGCAGAGGGTCGTCGTGCACTGCGACTGCGCGTACTGCGGGCAAAGGGTCGTCGTGCGCTGCGACTGCGCGTACTGCGGGCAGAGGGTCGTCGTGCGCTGCGACTGCGCGTACTGCGGGCAGAGGGTCGTCGTGCGCTGCGACTGCGCGTACTGCGGGCAGAGGGTCGTCGTGCACTGCGACTGCACGTACTGCGGGCAGAGGGTCGTCGTGCACTGCGACTTTTTTTT
Source organism: Pyralis farinalis (assembly GCA_947507595.1). NCBI lineage: Eukaryota > Metazoa > Arthropoda > Insecta > Lepidoptera > Pyralidae > Pyralis > Pyralis farinalis. The sequence goes on along the minus strand of OX382277.1, from coordinate 32,512,865 downwards.
TATACCTGTGTGTTAGATAAATATAAAAAATGAAAAATGTGAAAAATCGCTTCATTTTACTTGTGTAATATAGGCCTTTTTGATAAATAATTTTCCGGTTTCAGATTCTGTCATAGACAGGATTAGTTTCTCTATACAACAATGTCTACGTCCCTTTTTGAAAGTGTACATTTTTATTTAAATCCACAACCCAGAGAGATGGGAGAAGTGGAAAAGCGACAGCGATCCGGGACAGATTTGTTTAAACAAAAAAATTAAGCAGTCGTCAAATAAAATAAAGGCTGTATAGGATATTGTTAAAAAGGAAACAGGTAAATATAAACCACGGGATAATGAGTATACAATTAAACATAATAATCAAACTGTAACAGCGGTTAAACAAGTAGCAAATCTATTTGATGACATAAACAATTTACAAGTAAATATTGCAAAGACCAAGGCTGTTCAATTCAAAACTTACTTAAGCCCAAGACTGACACTAAATATAAATTGTAGGGATCAAAAAATTGACGTAACTAATTCTGCAACATTCTTAGGCATAACAATCGATGAAAACCTAAATTGGAAAAATCATATCGGTGTTATATGTAAAAAAATAAACAGATTTGCATTTGCACTTTACAGACTCCGTCAAATTGCATCGCTTCAGACGGCGCTGAACGCCTATCACGGTTTTGTTTCTTCCGTGTTACGCTATGGCTTAATAATTTGGGGCAACTCATGTGACATTGAAAGAGTATTTAGGGCTCAAAAGAAATGTGTAAGAGCCTTATGTAATGTAGGGTGTAGACAATCTTGTAAACCTCTTTTCAAAAAATTAGGAATACTACCCTTACCATGTTTATATATTTTGGAGGCTTGCATGTTTGTTAAACAACATCTGGAATTATATGTTACCTGTGCACAAATAAAGGAGCATGTGCGTTCAAATAGAAAAAATAGAATTGTTATGCCAAAAAGTAATCTTCGACTTTTCCAAAAAAATGTGTCTTACATGGCGCCAAAACTATTCAATAAATTGCCATCTAAATTCGTGGAGTTGCCTGTGAACAAATTTAAAAAACAACTGGAGGAATGGCTTCTCCAAAATTCCTTTTATTGTATAAATGACTATTTAAATTATAGATTTTAAGTTGACCTGTATTATTATCATATCTATTGACGGAATAACTTAACCTGGCATCAAAAATATGTAATTGCAATAAACTGAATATTTTTTTTTTTTTAATTTAAATTAATGTTGACATTTATGAATAACTGTATTAATTGACATGTTGTAAATCTCGTAACTAAATGTATCCAAATATTTTGCATGCCTACATTTTTAAGGCAATATACAGTTGCCAAACAATATTCATCCTTGGCCTTACATTTAAAAAGAAAAATGACTGTATATGTGCAAATAAACAATTTCATTTCATTTCATTTCATTTCATTTCATGACTACTTCACTAATATCCCTTATATTACCACTGACTCCCTCAATTCATCTCCTCATGTTCCTGCGGAGTTATTAAAGGAGAATGTACAACCAAGAGCGGAGCTTTACCAGAGGATGTACCCCTTGCAAGTGTGGTTGGCTCTTAAGATGAGAACCTGGCACCCCACTACTAAACATGAGTGTCTCCTACTATCAGATATCAGAAATTATTGTTATGGGCCCTACACACGCGTACTATTTTAAACTCTAAACATTCAATACACACAGTATACAAAGAAACAAAGGAATAACATTCCTTGACGTCCTATACTTAGGAATCAAAATCCGGTGTTTCAAATATTTTAGTCATTCAGTTTGCGTGGACAAGTGCACATAACAAGTAAATTAGTAAACAGTGTTGTCATGGCAACGCGACAGTAATAACTTGCTGTATCAAGGACTCGATCGGGACTTAAGGATAAGTTACAACGTTTATACAAGTTTATAGCTTGTAGTGGTGGGTTTATTTCAGTTTCATATCCGATGAGTTACGACTTACGACTATTTTTGTAGTTCAGTACCGTGCGACCTACTGTTACTTTACATTTGCATGCGAAGTCTATAAGAATTACACCGGGTGAAGTTATATATCGTTCCGAGAATAATGATATAAAAAATATTGACTACCTTTTTCATACTGATATCAATTATGCATTAGATTCGTTAGTTAGCACTCTTACTAATAGATGACTGTAATTATAATGTGATGATGAATGAACCGTGTGACAAATTTTCCCGCTATTTGACATTCGACATGGCCTCTACGCGGCTAGAACGATGTTTGAATTATTTTATTTGACTTTTAATGTGAATTTAGAACATTTCGATTATGTGTAATTTTTGATAGTAGATGTAAATGAAATTAACGTAACTTTACGAGTAGTTTTTCAACTTGTTTCTTTGTATTTTATACGATTGAAACACTGTGAAATACAAAAAGAGGTTAAGACAGAACTATAATATCTTCGGCTAGACCCGAACGCTGTCGAATTGAGGATGCTGCAGGCTGGTTATTGAGGGAAGCGATGGGAAGTGGAGTGATTCAGACTATGAACCGTTTTTTTCAAAATTCGAAATTTTAGAAATTTTTAAAATTCGCGTATCTGCGAAATTGGAAAAACAGTTCTATTCACATCCCAGAACTTCAATACTTTCATCCAATACTAATGACACATGTGGTAATCATGAACGGTTATGTATCTTTGCTTACTTTCTCAAGCTCAAGCAAGGCATCAGAAGCTCAGGGTTTTACATGTTGCTGACAATAACAGACGCGATGGATTTTACAAAGTTAGATCCAGTTAGATGTTTCAGAGACAGTAAGGCACAATAACAGCGAAACAGCACCGAAGCACTTCGAAGCGAAATAATGCTACTTTGGCACCAATTCTCGTGGGTTCGCGTGGACGGCACACAGGGCACCATCAATGTCAAATCCTGTCAAAGTCCTTAAAACTGCAGAAAATGTTCTGGTCTTGATTAGATAGGCGCTAGCTCCCGATGCTTCTTCATGCATGATAAAATGGAGAAATTGTCTAGAAATAAATTAATCTCAACTGTTTTTTTATGTACTTGGTACCATGTATCAAATATGATATTTCGCATATTTCATAAAAGTAGTATATTTCCTTTCAGTACATGTCTAATGTAGGGTCACATAAGCCTACAAATAAAAATACACGGCCTGATATCTGAGTAATGCTCGGGTCCGAAGAAGTATACAGCAGGTTGCAATTAACGGAAAGTTTTGAATACATTCACGTCCCGCTTGGTGGGAAACTTATAACCGCAAGATAGAAGGCGGACATTTTATATTCAAAGACAAAAAGTAGCTAGCAAAAGTAAACTAGCGCGTCGAATCCCCGCTGGTAACAAGTAATTGGACAGGGCGCACCACTTGCAGGAGGAGGTTGGCATCGCAAATTTTTATCATATGTAGCATGACTGGAGAACTCGCGAACAATTCACTACCTAACACGGTGTAAAGAAAAACACTTTTCTTGTATGAGGGCTTCTATTAATTTTTTTATGCAACATCGGGAGACATATAAGGCGGCTACCGTAGCCGATGAACGCTTGTGATACATTAAGTATCACTCGCGCGATGCCACCTCTGCTGCTAATACAGCCAATCCTTAGGAGCTCACTGGCACCTCACTCACACGCAGGAACACAACAATCCTCCAGAGAAGGCCGTGTTTTTCTGTGAGGTGGAGGTACTTCCCCAGATGGGCTACGTTGATGCACCCTACCTCTCCTAAAGTCTCATTTTTAACTTTATTTTGCTTTTATTGTTTGTTGTTACAGCGGCCATGGTAAACATATTTTGACGAAGAGTCAGACAGCCAGGTATATGGACAGACAGACGGACAGCTAATGGAGTCATAATAATATGGTTCCGTCGGTACGCCTTGGTAAAGAACCCTAAAATGTAATAATGAGTATCATGTACTTTCTTCTTCTTATCGTTATCCCGTTTCTTAATCCATCAGTCCTTAAAGCCCGCCTAATATGAAGCGGTTACCTCGATTATATCACATTAAGCATCACTCGAGCGATGCCACCTCTGCCGCTAACACAGCTACTCCTTGGAAGCTTACTGGTGGTGGCTTACCTCACTCACAGTCAGGAACACAATAACACTCTAGGGAATTGTTATTTGACTGCAGTTTTTTGTAAGGTGGAGTTACTTCCCCTGACAAGCTGCTTTGATGCGCCCTACCTAACCTTAAAACTTTAGACCTTTTCCTTATACATTAGGGTTGACATGGCGAAGATACAATTTTTCACATGGAACGACAGCCGTTAGACCTCCATAACCCAGTGAGTTTGATGTACCTAGTAAAACCTAACTAGTGTCTATGTATACCATCAGGTAGGTAGATTCTTTCACCTTTCTAAATTATATAAATACTATAACATCTACCCAGCAGTGTTGTGAAAGAAGTGTATCAGGCGAGAGTGAGTGGAGGGGCCGCCCTGGACGTACACACATATAGATCCAATTGGTGATGTGCTGAAAAAGGGTCAAATCAAAAGTACCCAAAACCGAAGAGCATGCATAAAGAGGTTGATGAGTGTGGAAGAAGCGAAGAGAGAGGTACGTTTTGATCGGTGCACCTGACGTTCGATAGTCTCTGCCTACCGCAATAGGAGACAGGCGTGATGATATGTATGTACGTAACTACCCAGCAGTGTGGTTCAAAATAACAGTACAAGAATTCAGCACACTTTCCCAATGTTTGAAGTTCGCAGGCCATAATTTAATCAAATTGCTATGGTTTTGCTTAATAAGCATTAATTGCCAACTTCCCTGCACTTGTGTTTGTTTACCATTTCTTCAGTGTACGGCGCTGGGCGTGCAGTAGGACACAGAACAGTTTTATGCCGGCGTAAAGTATGATAATTGCATTGCGTTAAATTTGCTTACTGTGTTCGTTAATGATTGGGGATTCTTCTAAAAAAGAATGGGTCAAGCCCGGAAATAAAAGTGAAACAAAATAGGTGTCAATAGTCAATAGACTCAATCCATCAATCAATAGACAGGCGTTATACTGCGAAAGTCAAATTTATATGCAATTTGTTCTAACCTGCTTTTCATACGAACTAGCGCCGACCGATACCCACCCACTATTGTTAGTAGATCCTCTCCCTCGGCGGTTGCGGACATTCTCGCGATTGGCCGCCATCTGGAACAGAAATCTGCTTTGATGCACCCCACTTCCTTAAAACGTTCCAAATCCGTTAGGATTGGCAGGGTCCGCTGCCTAAGCCTAAGGATTTGGCGAAGATGCTGTGAGCGACTGCCATCAGACCTCCACAACCAAGAGGGAAAATCCGATCTTTCTTCGGTCAGGTCACGGCTTTTCGAAATATAGTTCCTTGGACGTGTGAATTTCTTCACGATGTTTCCTTCACCGCCGCACAAGTGACATTTACAAATATGACATAAATACAAGAACACGAATTTAGCGGTACATGCCCACATCAGGATTCGCACCATCTGGTGATAGACTGGTTCTTTAACCACTGACTGTCATTGTTTCAGTCGCTCTCTATCAAATTCGAAGTGAAACCCGTCACCACCTGCACATTTTATGAACAGTGTCAAAGACTTTCCTAGCATTATCATATTTTCTAATTTATCCACTAGGTAAGCTTAAAGACCAGCCGGTTATTACGGTCGTTCTGTATGTACAATTGCTCTTCACTACTCACTAAACTCACTCATAATAATTAAAAACACAAATATGTTCATTTTGACGCAGTGGCGACATGCGGACACTCGTGTTGTCTGTGATCTCCGTATGAGACCGAAATTAGAGGATGTTTCCGGCATAATATACATGAGTGACGTGTTCATTTGTATTTGTGGGACACGTCAGACTGAACAACGGAACCCTCATAGCATCGCTTGTATGTCTGTCTGTCAGTCTGTCATCAGCCACTTTGCTTTTAATCTGCTGATTAAGTTGGAAATTGGATTCTGTGATCCAAATACGGACTAGTAAAATAAAAAAAATAATTTGGACACGGGGGTGGGGAAAGTATAATAAAAAACAGTTTATTTTGCATACTTTGTTTATATTTAAAATTTATAATTCAAATATAACACGTACTAAGAAATATAAACCAGTTGAGAATGCGCAAGCTTGCATTGCCAGAGGAACACCTGGCTCGTCAATTATATAACAATTAAATTTTTTTTTTAATTTGTCAGCCATTTTGACCATGTTCCTTAAGGGATAGGAACGGTGTTCCTGAACATTCCTATTCTACTTTTTTATGCTGAATCCGAATCTGAAGTCAAAATTCGAATATTCGAAAAAAAGCGACAAACAAACCCACAGACAAACACATAGATTTCATATAGGAACGGTGTTCCTGAATATTGAAGAAAGCAAGAGCAGTGGCAGCTCAGTGGATACAGACCGGACTGCGCACCGACTGGCCGCCGGTTCGAATCCTGGCATGTACCACTAAATTCCCATTTCCGGATTTATTCACATATTTACAATTATCACTAGCTCGGCGGTGAAATTATATTTCGAAAGACGTATAACCCCTTATCCTTTCTGAGGTTAGGTCATTAACCTCAGAAAGGTCTAAAGGTTAAGTGGTTGAAGAAGCAGATCGCACGTTAAAGTTTCATCTAATACATAATTCTTCTGTACGTGTGTTTGTCAGTTGTCACACAACTCTTCCCGGACGGCTGGACCGATTTGGATGAAATTTTGTGTGTTTATTTCAATGGCTTCTTTGATGGTTTGAAAATACAAGTGGAGCCGGCAGGTGTCGTTGATGTCGCTATGTGACCAAATCTTGACACTCAATTAAATGTGGCGCTGGTTTCCCGGCAGGACGACGTCTGCGGGCCCGCTGGACTATATTAAGTTTCTTTTGTTAAAATGTTGCGTAAAAATATTCGACACATATATAGTAACTGTCTGATATGATATTATTGTTTAGTACTATTGTTATTTATTCAGTACTTAGTTATACATTTCTGAACAAGTCTTCCCTATTTAACGTTTGAGTCTTTTTGTACATTCTATTTATCAAATTGGTCGCGTTTTATCAGAAGGTGATGTCAGGAGCCTTAGGAACCGGCGAGCGTGCATGAAAAGAGCAATGAATGTTAAAGAAGCGAGTGAAGTGTGTAAGGACCGCGTCTTATGGCGCTCGGTTCTCTCTGCCTACCCCGCAAGGGACCTGGCGTGAAGATATACATACATACATATACTATTTATCATTCTCACGACGCATACTTACAGTGTGCATTATTATAGGAGCTAACTGTAAGCATCGCTTTGAGAGTTGGATACTGTTCTTTTAATTCCAAGAACATGTCGGAGAGCGGTATCAATTTACGAAGTATCGTAGAATAACTTCTTACCCTGCGTATTAACTGTAATCAACCTTTTTATAAGTATTTCGCAATAGATGAACGGTTATTTCTTGACCGGCGTTACTTGAGTTAAACTCTATACGGGTAATCAGTAAAGCTTTTAATCGGGCTTGTTATTGGAGCCAGCACTGGAATTACCTATTTTGTGAAGACCTATTATCATTATCTATTCTAACGAGCTCGGTGGCTAAGTCGTGAACGACGCGACTTTGACACAAACGCTTGTGGGTTCGATTCCCACACAAGATAAACATTTGTGTGCATGAACATGTCTGTTTGTGTTGGTCTGGATGTTTTAAGAGAGGAAGGCATCAAAGCAGCCCGTCTGGGGAAGTACCTCCACCTCACAGAAAACCGCAGCCAAATAACAACTCCCTAGAGCGTTGTTGTGTTCCTGCATGTGAGTGAGGTCACCAGTAAGCTCCTAAGGAGTTGCTGTGTAAGCAGCAGAGGAGGCATAGCGCGAGTGATATATGTTACAAGCGTTAATAGGCTACGGTAACTGCTTTGCATCAGGTGGGCCGTGTGCTTGTGTGCCTCCCGCCGTTGTCAAAAAAAAAAATCTTCCTTTCTAGAGTCACGGGTGTCTGACAGGCGCGCTCAGCGATCTGGATACAACGCGTAGAGGCCCCTTTGTGGAGATTGATATAATGTATTATACCTGTCGTTATCCATCGCAGGCAGCTGCAGGTGATATCAATGGAACAGTATACCCATGAACAGGTCTCGGCAGGTTTACGGACTATTGTAATGCGATCTGGAGGCATTATTGGTACTGGGCTGTTACAGAAGTAAGTTGTACGTCTGCTATAGCAATCAAATTGGATCGTCACTGGCAGCAAGCGGTGGCTTGTCACTTACTGGCTCGACGTACGAAATACCATGAAAAGCCGACCGGGGCAACACCGGCGTGAGTATCGGACATGTCCAAATAAAGTTCTAATAGCTTTCTGTCTATAACAAACCAATAAACCACTTGATGACGCATTAAAGCTCCCTCACCAAAACGATAAGCAGTATCTCCACCTCAGAAAACCGCAGCCAAATAAACTCTCTAGAGGGTTGTTGTATTCCCACGTGTGAGTGAGGTCACCAGTAAGCTCCTAAAGAGTTGCTATGTTAGCAGCGGTGGCATCGCTCGTGTAATATTTAACGTATTGCAATATTCATATGGTACATCAGGTGGGCCGTATGCTCGTATGGCTACCGACTTAGTTTAAAAAAATGTATGTGGGCGTAATACAAACGACAACGAAGCAATGTTGCAATGGAGATAAGCATCTCAATTTATTTCATTTTTTTGTCAAGGGATTTATCGTGGTGAATGTTAGTGCCCGCCAACGCTGAGACTTCGTAGGCGGTTTTAGTCACGACCTATCTTTATAGTCCTCTGCATTCTCTCGTGACCATTTTTTGAGCTATTTTTAGTCCCGTCTGAAGTCTACAAGTCTTAATTTATTCTCTTCTTTATATGGAATACCTGCCCTTTGGGAAGATTGTTTTGTTGTATTTTGTGGGTTTCGTTTTACACATAAAAGAAATTCTTAAAGTGGTTCTGTGGTTACACTGTTCGTAGCGTACATTTTTACCACGCTTTTTGAACTTCTTTTTTATACAACGTCGGAAGACATGAAAGTATACGGCCCGCATGCTGTCAAGCGATTACGAAGCCTATGAACGCTAACACAGCCAGTATTTAGAACCTTACTGGCGACGTCACTCACTCGCATGAACACAACACCCCTCCATGGAGTTGTTATTTGACTGCGGTTTTCAGTCAGCTGGAGGTACTTCCCCGGACGAGCTGCTTTGATCAGCTGCGTAGAAGTACTTCCCCAGACTTTGATATACCCTACCTCTCTTAAAAATCACCCATATTAAGACAAACAGACATGTTCATGTAAATGTTTGTCCTGTGCGGGAATTGAACTCACGAGCGTTGCTGTTACGTAACGTTACTAACCACTACGCCACGGAGATCGTCATTTGTTTTCGTTTTTCTGAAAAATGCTGAACGCTAAAGAGCGATGCGAAATCTTACCTTGTTCTGTCTAACCAGAAGCAAGTACAAAATGTTAAACTTGTGAAATCAATCAGTAAGTAAAGAGCGATGCGAAATCTTACCTTGTTCTCTCTAACCAGTAGCAAGTACAAAATGTTAAACTTGTGAAATCAATCAGTAAGTAAAGAGCGATGCGAAATCTTACCTTGTTCTCTCTAACCAGAAGCAAGTACAAAATGTTAATCTTGTGAAATCAATCAGTAAGTAAAGAGCGATGCGAAATCTTACCTTGTTCTCTCTAACCAGAAGCAAGTACAAAATGTTAAACTTGTGAAATCAATCAGTTAGTAAAGAGCGATGCGAAATCTTACCTTGTTCTCTCTAACCAGTAGCAAGTACAAAATGTTAAACTTGTGAAATCAATCAGTAAGTAAAGAGCGATGCGAAATCTTACATTGTTCTCTCTAACCAGAAGCAAGTACAAAATGTTAAACTTGTGAAATCAATCAGTAAGTAAAGAGCGATGCGAAATCTTACCTTGTTCTCTCTAACCAGAAGCAAGTACAAAATGTTAAACTTGTGAAATCAATCAGTAAGTAAAGAGCGATGCGAAATCTTACCTTGTTCTCTCTAACCAGAAGCAAGTACAAAATGTTAAACTTGTGAAATCAATCAGTTAGTAAAGAGCGATGCGAAATCTGCCCTTGTTCTATCTAAGCAGAAGCAACAAAGTGCCTAAACGAAGTATAAACAAATAAGAATTGATTTATACCAGTGGGCAGTTAACCAAATTAAGAAGAAGCCGAAGTGTCGGGCGATGTGGGCTTGGTTATTGGTGTTGCCCGTTACAGGCATCCAATTTATACTTTATTTAAGGGGTCTATAATTTGCTGCAGTTGGGTTAGGATGGGGGATTGATTAGTGATCGATTATGGGGCTGCATCGGGAGTAATATAATGGCGTCGCTGCGTGTATCCGGTAATGTCGAATATTAAAGTCAAGCACCGTCAATCGTGGTCTATACACAAATGGCCCTTTTTATTTTGGGTATGTATTGTAGAGTCGCCAGTACGCGACGAGCCGGGTGGCAGAGTTTACATTATCACTAAAGTTTGCGGATTCGATTCCCTCACATCACAGGACAAACATTTGTGTACATGAACATGTAATAATATAATTAATATAAGTTGTAACAGTTATGTACGTCTTATACGTTTTTATGTATCGTATAATGTATATGTATGTATGTATGTATGTATATATATATATATATATATGTCTTGTAAGTATATATGTATTTAATGTATTATATATATTTATAGCCGCAATCGTGAGTCTCTGCACTCCTAAAGGTCGACTGGTAGAGAATGCAACTAGCATTAAGTCCGCCTATTGTACCAAAATGTAAAGTGGTCAATAGTTGTTGTTCCCTCTAGGGACAACCAGAGCCAAATAATAACTCCCTAGATGGTTGTTGTACCCTCTAGGGAATTATTATTTGGCTCTGGTTGTCTGTAGCTGGAAGTACTTCCACCGACGGGCTGCTTTGATGCGCCCTACCTCTCCTAAAAACACCTACCCACCAAGACAAATATTCATTTTATAGTTCATGCGAGCGAGGTTAACATTAAGCTCCTATGGAGGTGCTGGTTAGCATCTGAGGTGGTACTTCAGTCATTGCAAGCGCTCATAGGCTGTGGTCTCCACATTACATCAGATATGTCGTACGCAAGTTTACCGACGTTGTATAACAAAATATAGGCCGTTGTCTAGATGACGATCATTCAACCTTATCGAGGTCTTTAGGTATCTATATATACCAGGACTTCGCCACCTCTACTTCGCCATGCGTTCCGTACACAGCTTCGATTCAATCTATTAGCTTTGACGAGCTCGGTGGCGCAGTGGTGAAATGCGTTGTTACATTACTTTGACACCAACGCTTGTGGGTTCGCTTCCCACACAGGACAAACATTTGTGTGCGTGAACATGTCTGTTTGTCTTAGTCTGGGAGTACTAAAAAGAGGTGGGGTGAATCAAGTCTGGGAAAGTAACTCCACCTCACAAAAAAACGCAACAAAAATAACAAATACCTAGAGGGTTGTTGAGATTACAAGTAAGTTCCTAAGAAGTTGTTGCGTTAGCAGCAGAGGTGGCATCGCGCGAGTTATACTTAATGTATTGCAAGCGTTCGTCGGCTACGGTAACCGCTTTACAGGTGCGCCGTATGCTTGTATGCCTCCAGACGTTGTAAATAAAAAGAACTAAAATCTGTTTCCCCAGTAGGTAAAGCACAAACCAATACCACTTGACTGCGCATGAAGCACACCGCGCTCACAAAACGTGTTTAGCGCCTTTTTTTATACCGCTAAGGTGGTATCACATGCTGTAGTCGGGAGCTCATTCCACAACTTAAGAATTCTCGGAAGAAACCTTATCTGGAACCGCACAGTACGCGACCACTGCGGTACCAGCGTGTGAGAGTGAACTCCCCGCCGTCGGCGAGCGATGCGGTTATAAAAAGTAGCTGTCGTCATCATATCGAATAATTCTTCAGAACAGAACCCGTTGTACAATCGGTAGAACACACAAAGGGAGGCAAAATTTCCCTTTAAACTTAAGGGTTCAATACCGTGTGTAAAGCTTAGGATCTCTCTGTCTTAGACGCGTAGTGAAGTACCGCTGGCTGGCGTCGGATGTGGTGTGCTGCCAGTGTTGCCACACCCGATGCTAACGAAACTCCTCGGGATCTAACTAATAGAAAAGATAATATAGTGCATTAATACTAATAGTAATCTCACTTACTTGCGTAGATTGTTATGCGAGATAGGTAATCTCATAAAATTTAAATACCGCTTGTATATCACAACTGTTGACGACTTAAGCCTAGTTTCTGAAAACATAATCTAGGAACCCCATAATTCCTATTGCGTCGTAAATTATCAAATTTATTATGTAGTATAATCGAGATATTACATTCTCAGTTACGCTGTATTTGTAACCATCGCTAATAATGTAAAAGCGGGGTCGAGTGTTGATCTAAGTTGAGTCAGCATTGAGTCGGATTTCAGTCCGGTTTTGGGTTGGTTTGAGTCAGGTTTCGTTCGGGTTTGCTTTAAGAGGTCAGAGTTGCGTCAGTCTGTTGTGAGGTTTTGGTTAGGTTTGAGACTTGTTAGGTTAGGTTTCGGTTAGATTTGGATCAGATTTGGTCAGGTTTGAGTCTGGCATTAGTCAGGTTCGGGTTTGGTTAGAGTCAAATTTAGATCACAGTCGATTAGGTTTATTAACTTAAATCTAATCAAATTCTGATTCAAGCCTGTGTATGGTCTGTATGGGTCAAATTTTAGTGGTTTAGTTTGGATCTTTTGGATGTGAGATCTTACCTAAGAAAGTTTGGTTTTCCATCTAGATTGTGGAGATCTGACGACAGTGGTAAAAATCAGTGTCTTCGCCAAATCCTTAGGCTTAGGTAGCGGTCCCGCCAATCCTATTGAATTAGGAAACGAGATAACGCTATGAAGAAGAAGACTTGGAACTTTACCAAAATATCAAATGATGCGACTCCTATATACTTACCTCGCTCGCTTCTTTAACATTCATAACTCAATTCACGTACACTCGCCGGTGCCATGGCTCCTTACATCAGTTTCTGATAAAACACGAATTGATTGTGGTTAGTATATCTTGATCTTCCTCAGCTCCAGCATCCTTCCACCTTTGGATTGTATGTCTGTTTCACCATACTCTAATTCCGATATTCGTTACATGTCCAAACCAAGCAATGAACGTGCCATTTCTTAACTTTACTTCGACACTCTTTTACAGCAGTTTAAATTTAAATGCTGTCATTTAAGGTACGTTAACGACGACATTCATGTACGGCAGTGGAACATCAGTATGTCTGAAGAAGTATGATAGTAAGGTGATTGGAAATTGGCAAAAAATATCGGCAGGCGCCGCCCTACACTCACACATATAGATCAAACTGGTGACACCCAAAACCGAAGAGCATGCATGTAGAAACTGATGAGTGTGAAAGAAGCGGGAGAGGTATGTTGGGATCAGTCTCTGCCCCGATATACTCGTAACATATCGGGGTAGACAGAGAGACCGCGGAACGCCATGTATTTGTACATACATGCACACGTACATATCATCATAATATGATATACATACATACAAATATAACTGGCTTCATTGAACACGTAACTTAGCCAAATTTATACGGAACCAATACGGTGCTATATTTCCCAATAAAAAAAGAAAATCTAAATCGAAAAAACACACAAAAAGATTATATGTTTTAATTGTTTAATTAGAGGGAACTAATGTTTTAGCGCTGCAGTGAACTTAAGTTCTAATTCTCACCAAAATCTTATGGTCAGGGTCACGTGTCCTGACGGCCTGACGCGAGTTTACATTTTTACTCATCCCAAAAAGTGACAACGTCGCTAAAGAAGTTTCCACTTCAAAAATGTAATGTAAAACTAAGGAAAAACTTTAAAAGGAAACCTTTACTCGCAACAAGCAGCATTACACAATTAATTATTAAAGTGTGTTGGTAGAGAAAACAGGAATTTGTAAGTGAATTTGAGACAAGAATTCATCTAAAATTCAACAAAGGGCACATTTACCAACCACCTGCGCATATTTTAGTCGAGTTTGAAATATTTAGCGCCGTCACCGGAGCTGGCTCGTGGCGTACTGTGTGTACGTAGAATAACTTAAAACAAACTTGGGATACAGAAGATTTAGCTCGGATTCATGTAAATGTACAAAGCAAACAACAATTTGTATTGAGGCATAAGGATTTAGTTACTTATAAATTCGTTTATGTTCGACAAGTAGTTTATAGCGTACTTTTTACTATATATACCTATACCCGACCCCGTAGCGGTGAGTTGAGTTACAAAGTGAAATCGGTTCTCTACTGTTTATTTCTTTCCTAGCCCACTCGGTTAGTTTTATTTGTCAGTTGTACATCTGATGCGGCAGGTAAATCTGATGTCTCTCCTGCTCTCGTGTTTCTTACTTAAAACTTTCTTACCATAAGTCGACAACACGATTATTCCATGAAATATGTAGGTACGAGTATAATGGGGTACGTATGGCCAAAGTTCAAAATACCGTATTTCATAAGATCTGTGAACGGAAGGCCGAATTTTAAAACTACGAATGTGTATTTGACCGAAAACATAAAATACCGAAAGTTCAAAATCATGAAAGTTAAAATCCTGAAGATTTATATGGTAGTGTAATATACGACATATCGCCTTCATTTGTTCGAATAACAAAATTTGATAGTGTAAACATCAAGAGTACTTGAGTATTACAAGCACTCCGACATGGCTCGGTCAGGTCTGGTTCGACTGGTGACCATCAAAAGCCGAGCGAGGCTCGACATGAGTTTCAATGTTATAGCAAAAGAACATTATAGGGATATACGACGTAATAATTAATCCTCTAAAGTAAGTTTCGATATTCTAATTATCGGGATTGTGAACTTTTGGTCATTTGAAAATAGACTGCGGTACTTTTTTTCGATACTTTTAACATCGGTATTTTATTTGTAGGTATTATGATTTTTCGGCGTACCCGTATGGATCTAAAGGCAACAGATTTTAATAAAGTATAAGTTTTATGTTCGTATGTTTTTCTTTGTTATGTAGTTCACTGCTTAACCGATTATCTTTCTATTCATGTCTTCAGGTCAAGTCCCTTGCGGGGTAACGCTGAGAGAACCGTGGGATATGGACTCGCTCCTGATATCATCTTGATTGTTTGTCTCGACGAGCTCGGCGGCAGTCGGGAATGACGCCACTTTGACACCGACGCCGAGATTCCCACACAGAACCGACATTGTTTTTTAAGTAAATCCAATTCTCTTCTCTCTAAAGGCAAGGTAAGCTAAGCGTGCAATAAACAAGCGGCTCCAGGTCGCCCTCCAGGTCCTTCCAGAGCCAGCGACCGTCAAAACGGTTTTCCCGACGATCGCTCTACTGAAGACCTGCGAGTAGTACCGTTGGGCTTTGGCAGTCACAAGTCAATGTCTTGAGACCATGCCAGTAGTCGTATGCCATGACATCGAGTTTACATCTATTTTTTTTATTAAATAATAAAAAAAATAGATCTACCAAGAATCTACCAAATGGTAGATTCTTGTCCAGCAGATAAATTCCGTTATTAATGATAGTTCCACCGATAGCATAAATATAAATATTAGCCCCGAAATTCTGTTTTACGGACGGCAGTAACAGAGACATGCCGAGACCGTAGGTTGCGCTTCATTTATGTATGAAATTGAGGGAACCTGTTCTAATACGCAGACATGTGTCTCGACGAGACTTGTCGCTGGTGTCAATAACAAGTTACCTTGTCGAATAGACTACGTGACGAGTTTTCCTAAGAAAATACAGCTTGAGGTTCTTTAATCAAAATAAAAATTATAGCTTTTATTCAAAAATTCAGTTGCACTAAAACGAAAATAATAATTTTATTAGGCAAAAATAATTTCAAATTTTATTTTGGTTACAAAAGATTTTTTGAATAAGAATATCCTTGACTTTTAATTTTTTTATATTAATAATTTTATATTCAACTCTTTAGAGTTTTATCTTTATCTGTGTATTTCTAGCAATGCATCATTACTGCAAGGTATATTTCGAATTATCTAATTCTTCGATGTCCTTTGTTTAGTTTAAAAGTTCCTATGTTTGCCTTTCGTCTCCATCTTTAGAACAGATAGATATCATATAGGACCAGTGTGCTTGCCAAGACAAAACGACAGACCCCAAATTTGATAGGGTGGTTTAATTACCTTCCTTACGTTCCTTTGGCCACCTACCGTCTGTATCTTCAGACCCTGAATATTATGTAGTACCAGAGTGTTTGCCAAGACAAAACAAGTAACCCCAAATTCGACGGGTTTATCTTTTTTTAGTTTAGGAGTTCCTATACAAAATACCACCTTCCGACTCTATCATCACACCAGGCCCATGGTACTTTATTATTGCATTGTCACTTTGGGTCCAAGATTAGACCCGCACGTACCTACTATCAAGGCAAGTTAAATAAAAGCTTGTAAAAATGGATTGAATAGATTTTACAAAGCGAACAATGTACGCGTGATGTGTAACAATTGTGGTAAAAGTAGAAATAGAAAACTGCTTATCATCAGGCGAGCCATTTCGACGAACTCGGTGTGGAGTGGTTAGTAATGCTACTTCGGCACCAACGCTCGCGGGATCGACTCAGACACAGACACATTTGTATGCATGAACATGTCTGTTTCTCGTGGTGCTTTTAAAGAGGTACGGCTCATTATAGCAGCCCGTCGCGAAGTACCTCCACCTCACAGGAAATCGCGAAAACAGTGATGCTTCCACTTCCAGTAAGCTCCGAAGGAGTTGCTGTGTAAACAACAGAAGGGACATCACCCGAGCTATACTTAATGTTCGTAGGCTCCGATAACTACTTAACATCAGGCGGGCCGTACGCTTACATGCCTTCTGACGTTGTACAAAAAAATACCGTTACTACTCGTAGTGAATGGTACATAAAGTACTCGTAGTACTAAGTTAATTACCCCTGTCGCTACCGTTTACCTTTCAATACAATTTTCAAGCTAAACGTCCTCTGAGCTGTTTTAAATGTTGAACACGAATAAAAAACAAAACGTTTAAAAATTGTCTATTTATTTATTTAAAACACTAGACACAGTCAAACACGCATCATTACTCTTAAAAATATTTACAATTGTTGAACATAAAAAAATCTACACCAAAAATAGTACATTATATACGAAGGAATGTCATTGTAGCTAAAAAAGTAATATTCATATTTTAGCAAGTAAAAATTTAAATAAAACCATTAAACAAACAACCATTTATTCTCCAGAAAATGACAACAAATTAAAAATTTTCTCTCTTTTTACCAAAATGAGTAAAATTAAAAAAAACATACTAAAAATTAATAAACATAAAATGTGATTCGAGTCCGAGTCCGATGACGTCATGTTCTATAGAACAAATGGCTCCGATAGCGGAACTCTCCTAAATGTATTTGATTGAAATCATAAGGCGCAATCACACCTGGGGCCAGAACGAGGCTAAAGCAAATACATAATATTACTCATTAGTACGTCTACTTTAGTCAGTATCTTGCTCGCAGGTGATTGATATGTTACTGTAACAACACCAATTTTTGTTTATAATATAAATTTTAATACGTTTGTCAATACACTTTTTACTGTTCAATATTAGACTTTGTTATGATGAAGTCTATATACAGTGCGTGGCATTTATATTGAAAAAAAGTGGGCGAGTGGAAGTTAGTTTTAAACTGGTTATTAAGGAGATTTGCGGTGAGACTTAGTACTACTATTGATAAAAGTGAGAGAGTGCTAAAGATTACACACAAAAACCATAATTAGACACTTTTTTATTAAAACTGCATAATTTTTACGGTACAAAACCAACATTTTAAATCTTTCACATCTCACATACTTTGCTGTAGTGGAAAATTGAGAAAAATGAAACAAGTAGTTCAAGTTAGTTCAAAAGTTCCTATGTTTACCTTTTGTCTCCATCTTTAGAACAAATAGGTATGATATAGAGTGTTTGCAAGACAAAACAAATGACCCCAAACTAACCAAACGGGTTTATCTTGTTTAGTTTAGGAGTATAGCCACCTTCCGACTCCATCATCACACCAGGTCCATGGTACTTTATTATCGAAACGTGAAAATGCCTTACTATATTCATGAAATTCCTAGAAAAAAAATGATTTTGTACTCGTATTTAGTTTTCAGTTATTTTTTTCACTAGCAGCGCAGTTGTTGCGAAAATGACTCCATAACCTAAATTTATTCAAATTTATATTAATAACAAATAGTAATCCGTGCGTACTTCAATAAAAATATGAATCTCTTTACGTCTAAAATAGTAAAGACTAACATATACAAATAAATTTACCTGCTAAAATACGGTTTTTTAAATAAAAATATACAAAAACGATCTGTAGCTGTGAATTCACTATTATAAGTATTATAATAGATTATAAATATAAGGTGGGTGGGTAATGAATAATGATACTTAAATACTTAATTATATTAAATCGATATCGATCTTACGACTAGACAGGTACTGTACAATGAATACTGTTCTCAATGAATGTATGGCTAAACTGATGCGGTTGAACCTGTTGCGATGCTAGAAAAGGAAATTTAAAGTTCCATCAAGTCAAGCATCTCGTTATCAGTTTATATGTATAATAAATTAAAATAAAAGGCAGCTATAATTGACGTAATGCAATACCAGACATTTAGTGTCAGTGCCATACATTCTTTTCATATTTCGCTCATTTGGTGCAACAATGACGCAATTACACTTTTTGTCAAATATAGTTAAGTAACAACAAAACTCGCGGAAAGGTGTTTCCGCGAGTTTTGTCATACTTAACTATATTTTGACGCATGATGACGCAATTATAGTTTTTGTCAAAATATAGTTAAGTACGACAAAACTCTTTAAGTTTTGTTGTTACTTAACTATATTTGACAAAAAGTGTAATTGCGTCATTGTTGCACCAAATGAGCGATTTGTTTACAAATTCAGTGGATATTTTTAAATCCTATAATTTATGAGACAAAATAATTCGTTCAAGCTTTTGAATGTATTTGAAACAACGTCTTGCTTTGAACTTGGCCCGAATTACTCCATGAAAATAGTAATTATATGTCCATAGTTTTCCTTTTTTCATTAGGTTTAGTCCACGCTTTCTATAAAAAGTACTCATTTGTTTTTGCTGTCTTACTATGAGTATTATTTACTATTTTTATATAAAAGATTGCAAATTATTCTACATCGGGACATAGATTAGGTAGATATTTTTTTAATCCAATTCAATATACAAGTCAAGAAGTTGATGAAATAGACATTATTTTGATAGGTAATAAACAAAATGTGATTGGTGTACACAGTACAAGTTGGCTTTAATTGCAGAGAAAATATGATTATGTTTATTTATTCATTTATTTATCTGCATAGTACAGTGCACAATAACATAAACGATGTTTTTTGTTGTTTATGCTATTTTGATATCAATTTCTGTAGTTGTCGTATAAAGCATGCGATAAACACTTTAAAAAACCACTAAATTAATAAATAAACCTTTACCTACTGTTACCTATACAATGAAACAATAAGTAGATTTGAAGCAAATAAATAGTCCTAATTAAAATTCACTGGTATATTTATAGAAGTTCAATCACATTCTATTTATATTCTAAAGGAGTCTGTGGTCACAATTTTAGTTAAAAATACATTGAAATTGCTATACATATATATTGGCGGAATTCTGAATCATATATAAACCGATATTACGATACCTGTATAATAAATATAAGTTGCAAATTTAACCAGAATACACTTTTCTACAATAAGTATTATTATTATTCTATTTACGTATTTCTAGCTGCCAATGGAGTCAATAAAAAATTAAAATACTTTACAAGCGCGACCTTCACTTTTAATTATATTTCATCGCGATGACATTCGAGAATGTTCACAATAAAACACAATTTTTCACAGTTTAAAAATTATTACTTTCGTATTGTATAAGTTGCCTGCGCATATCCGCTACTAAACCTACCTATTTACAAAATAGAACACTGCAAATCAGCATTAAAATCATTGAAACAACTTTTATAATAAGTATTTAAAATGTCTACGACGCTACTGTTTTTATTTTGATACCAAGGTCTCTGAATTATTTCGAACATTTACGAATTTTTGAACATTTACCTACATCACTATTCAGCACGACTAATATAACTTTTAATCACATCGTTATGGCAAAATCGATACTATCGAATGGTTGTACCAATTTATAGTACGTAAGGTTAATCACGTATTCACCACGTATCTGTCAAAGACTTTCTAATTAGCGTATCGCCTAATATGTTTTTATTGCTTATTTAGTAAAATCCTATTTTAAACAAAAAATGTTTTCTTTTTCTAATTTTTACACTCATCTGCCAGTCCGGCACTATTCCAAAATCAATTCGAAATCGGAACACACGGCCTCAGAGGTAACATTTTTTTAAATCCATGTAAGCACAAGGCTTACACTGCCTGAGGCTAGGGCACTACAACACGAGATTCACTAGGCAGTAGTCTTCGGACTGACTGGTGATTGTTGCCATCACTGCTGGAAATGTCGCTGGTGCTCACTACCGCTGGCTGAGAGAAGTTCTTGCATAGAACCAACACCTAGGAAAAATATATATATTAGTCTTAAATAAGAGTAAGAAAGTGAGGAAAAGAGATCTATGGAGATTATTTAATATTAAAAATACATTTATATTGGTAATTATATTTACAAGATACGCAATACTTAGCAGCTATTTAGTCGTATTTATATGAGTTTTAGTTATCAAAATTAAATTTTCATTAAGAAAATTATGTTCTCGGATTCCTAGGGTACCTACATAAAGTATGAAAACACACTATTAAATTATATGATTACGCCTAATAATAAATAAGGATAATAATAAAGGATAAGTAAGCTGAAGTGGCAGTGGGTCATACAGTTCGTGGAACCGACAACCGCTGGGGCACAATAGTGTCCCCGTACTGGTGCACGCAGCATGGGAAGTCTCGCACTAGATGGAGCAACGACCTCATGAGGATTACAGGGAGTAGAAGGACGCAGGCGGCACAGGATCCAGACGAGCGGCGCTCTAGAGGGGAGGACTGTGTCCAGCAGTGGGCGAGTGCAGGCTGAGGTGATCTACACACGCCATCAGTTGCCAGCATTAGTGATTATTGAGACTAATTAGCTCGATTATATATTGAAGATATCTCAGGTATATATATAATGGAATTAATGACTGCACCATCTGTTTAAGTCCGCCAGTCAGGCCAGGGTTCCGTAAAGGTTATAGTTCTGTGGAACGCATAAAATATATATATAATATGTATATACCTATTGTTTTTTATACTACGTCGGGAGACATACAAGCATACGGCCCACTTGATGTAAAGCGGGTACCGTAACCTATTAACGCTTGCGATATCTTAAGTATCACTCGCGCGATGCCTCCTGTGCTGCTTACACAGCAACTCCTTGGAAGCTTACTGGTGACGTCACTCACACGCAGGAACACAACAACCCACTAGGGAGTTGTTATTTGGCTGTGATTTTCTGTGAGGTGGAGGTACTCCCCAGACGGGCTGCTTTGATGCGCCCTACCTCTCTTAAAACATCTAGACCAAGACAAACAGACATGTTTATGCACATAAATGTTTGCCTTGTGTGGGAATCGAACCCACGAGCGTTGGTGTCAGTCATTCACGACTGAGCCACCGAGCTCGTCAGATATAATAATATGTATGTTAGTATTTTGTCAAATCACTAGATATCTTTAGTAAGAAGACGAAATATCAATAGAAAATTATTATTCGACATCTGCCGTCATTTTGTGACATTTCTAAAAATATCGTGAAATTCCTCAAATATTCATTTATCTATGACACTTATGACACCTATTTTGCGGCTGATTATGCGAAAATGCTACTTTGCCGTTCTATATGTCTTTTTTAGACCAATTACAATTATAAAAATATTACTTTTTACATTCCCGGCTCATTTGGCACAAAAAATACACCAGACAAGTTGCAAGTTCATTCAAAATTATTTTTAACAAAACTATATTGTTGCAAATTATCATTTCTTGAAAAAAAGCTATTTCAAAGAACGCTCATTATCACTGAATGTAGACTGTTTCTCATTATCTGTTTATTCAGTTCTAGATTACCACCAATCAACATAAAGAGCGCAAAGTGTACATAATTAGCGTCGATTATTGCAATGACGGTCACACATCTGGGATCATAACCAATACGTATTCGGATTATCTTCGTGGAAAATAATGATGTTTTGTAAAATATATATCAAAATGATAAATACCTTATTCACAATTAAATTGCTTTCCACTAATTTACACAAGAAAATATCGGTTTCTATGTAGATACTCGTAGTAGAACATAGCAGATGAAAGAATCTTCAAATATCTATTTGTCAATATCTGTGTTGTATAGTTATTGAGATACCTACAAACTATAGTTAGTATTGTATAGCTTTGTTGTCCATGTACTCGTAGCTTTATTGACGCGCCATCGCCTTCTTCTTAGCGTTGTACCGTTTCCTAATGCCCTTAAGCCGAAGGATTTGACGAAGATAAGAAGATTTTTATATGGAGTCGTCAAATCTCCACAACCCAGAGGGAAAACCAGATCATTCTCAGGTCAGGTCACACGTCTTTCGAAATATAATTACTTGGCCGCGCGAGAGCCGAGCGAGCGATAATTACAAATATGTACATAAAACCGAAAACATGAATTTAGTGGTACATGTCCCCGTCAGGGTTCGAACCGCGGACCAGCTGATCAATAGGCCGGTTCCTTATCCACTGGGCTATCATTACTCCTCATCGACAGAGTGACGCACCATCATCGTTAGAGTCAAATCCAACATCTGCCCGTGGTAATCTGCCAATTGGCAAATCTCAGTGCCAATAACAATGCACTGCTAACTTATGTTTAGTTAATTCGCATCGGGGATACGAGATGACATAGACAACTCGCTCCATTATCGGTGCTATAGTTGTCTTACTATTTAACTTAAACACATAAAAGTCAGAATCAGAAATTAATATTTCCTTGAAGTAAATATAAGCACAGTAATGTATATCTCAACAATTGATTAATGATATCTCGTATACTTTACGTTGCCAAATGCCTACTTACATACATTTCTTGTTGCATGCCAAGCACACGCCAATAAACCACTCGGCTGCATATGGAGGCATTGTATTTTAGCCCCTAAATATCTCGATTCGAGCCGACTGACCAATGGCAGAATATTATAACCAATAAGCGGATAAGTGCCGCGATGATGATCCGCGGACTAGCCAATGAGAGATGCGCGTTCTAGTTTACCCTCCGGCCCCGTAGCGGTGAATTGAAAAAAATCAGCAACATTGATTTTAAATAATTTGTATACTTTATGACACCAAGTAATGTATGCAATATATAATACTCGTCAAATATATATAATATTTGAAGAGCTCCGTGGCTCAGTCGTGAATGACGCTCCTTTGACACCGACGCTCGTGGGTTGGATTCCCACACAAGGCAAACATTGTGTGCGAGAACATGTCTGTTTGTCTTGGTCTGGATGTTTTAAGAGAGGTAGGGCGCATCAAAGCAGCCCGTCTGGAGAAGTACCTCCACGTCACAGAAAACCGCAGCCAAATAATAACTCCCTAGAGAGTTGTTGTGTTCCTGCGTGTGAGTGAGGTCACCAGTGAGCTCCCAAGAAGTTGCTGTGTAAGCATCACAGTAGGCATCGCGCGAGTGATACTTAATATATCTCAAGCTTTAATAGGCTACGGTACCCGCTTTACATCAGGTGGGCCGTATGCTTGTATGCCTCCCAACGTAGCAAAAAAAAAAAGAAATGCAAGTAGACCTTTGTGCCGAATTTCTTCCGACAATTCTTTATGTCCAAACTTCAAACAGACTTGCTAAAGACGTATTTCTATCAGATAAATCTGAATTGAAGCTCTTACCGTGTACAAAACAGCCAGCACACCCATAGCACCACCGACAAGGACATCCCACCAGTGATGACGGTGGTCAGTCAGTCTACTGAGCGAGCACACGGCGGCATAAATCAAGCATAGAGCTTGGATAAGAGGCACGATGAAAACTGAACGGTTGCGCCAACTGAAGGCTCGCCTCTGGAGGTACCACTGTAAAAGAAAAGATAAGAGTTTGGACAGGCCACCAACATCCTTACTTTTTAATATAATGTCGGGAAGCAACAAATATCACTCGCGTGTTTTCACTTACGCAACAAGCGAGTAATAATTACTAATATGTACATAAATCCGAA
This sequence comes from Pyralis farinalis, assembly GCA_947507595.1. NCBI lineage: Eukaryota > Metazoa > Arthropoda > Insecta > Lepidoptera > Pyralidae > Pyralis > Pyralis farinalis. The sequence goes on along the minus strand of OX382277.1, from coordinate 32,488,517 downwards.
AACACGCATTTAGTGGTACACGCCCGAGGCAGGATTCGAACCGAGGACCATCTACAAAATATGCATGAAAAAATAGGTACTTCTGTTCCGATACTATAACAACAGTGCTTCAAAATCCAATTTCAATTTACCTAAAAGAGACAATTCATCTCCGTGATGTGGACAATCGTTGCGCTCCTGCCTCCCTTGTTCTCGATATTCCGAGTCAGAATACCAATTCGTAGACACAGTCTTTTTCTGCAATATCTATTAGTCTATGGAATGCACTTCCTCTAGAAGTTAGACTGGCTCCCTCCATAGAATCCTTCAAACTCCGAGTCAAAAACATTTTAATTGGTGAATTGTGAGCATTTTTGGATGCATACCCTAAAATATATCTCGTGTTTGTTTGTTTCTAGCTTTTGTATTTAATGTTTGTATATTCCTATTTCTTTTTTCATCCTTGTTTATGTATAAGTTCATAATATGTATTAGTTAAAGTTGATATGCGTTAGTTTTATGAAATTTATGATATTGTTGTAGTCAATTGGTGTACGTTTGTACTCTCGCCCATAACATGTCATTCTGTCAATAGATCTGGGTTTGCTGGAAGAGATCCCTTTTAGGGATCCGCCTTTGTAACATAGAATTAATTTCATTGTAATATGTATGTATTTTTAATTTATCATACAATAAAGATTACAACAACAATTTAATTATACAACAAATGTCATTTTACTATACAACAATCAGGAATTTAATTATATTACGAAATGCACAGTGTGTGTACGCAACATGAAATGTCTGGATGTATTTAAGAGAGGTAGGCCGCATCAAAGCAGCCCGGCTGGGGAAGTACCTCCACCTCACAGAAAACGACAGAATATGACAACTCCTGGAGAGTTGTTGTGTTCCAACACTGCATCTTGAATAAAATATATTGACACATATTCAATAGTATAAGAATGGAAAGTAATCACCGGCCATCGGACGCACGATCAATCAGAGTAATGGTGGAATTGAATAATACAACGATATTTTATGCTTAGAATATAGCATCTGGTTTAATATTCATAGACTTCCTTCAAAGTATGTGATTATGTCTCGAATAGTTAATAACGCAAATGCTGTATTTGTGTTATTTTTACGAGTTATGTTATTTTTAAGATGACTAATTTGTATTCAATAGATGAATACAAATTAGTCATCTTCTTTTTCTTTGGTTATCCCGTTTCCTAATCCATTAGGATTGGCGGGGTTCGCTGCCTAAGCCTAAGGATTTGGCCAAGATATTGATTTTTACATGGAGGTACAACCCAGATTGTAAATCGGATCTTTCTTAGGTTAGGTCACACGTTTTTCGAAATATAATTTCTTGGATAGGAGGTTTGCTCCTCTGGGTGTGCGACCGGGAACGCAAAACTGACCGCTCGGACGATGATTGATTTTGACATGGAGCAACTGCGTCACACCTCCACAACTCATAGGGAAAACGAGACCTTTCACAGGTTCGGTCACGCGTCTTTCAAAATATGATTTCTTCATCGTGCGGGTTTCCTGTCGATGTTTTCCTTCACCGCCGAGCGAGTGATAATTACAAACGCCACGTACGTTACGCCAGCATCAAACCGGGGACCTGTCCTATATTCACCGGGCTATCATTGCTCGATTAAATACAAATTAGTGTCTACTAATATTACAAAAGTAAGTCCTACTTACTTGTTTTTTCCTCATAATTATACTACTGAACTATTGTCTGTAGATTAGGATAGTCTATTGTCTATAGAAATTCTCAACAGAATAATACATTTCACTATTTTCCCTACGAAAAAAGAGTGACATATTGAGATTTTATCTCTAGTCTTTTAAGTTAACACAAGGGCTAAATTTTAGTTATAAAAGTAATATTTCGTTCAATAATTCATGAGATGTAGGAGCCGAGGCAGGCCAACACTCACCTGTCGCCATGTAACGACTGGTCGTGTGGTACTAGTATAGATGGTGAAGTCAGGAGCCTGAGAAACGGGCGTGAGTGCATAAGAAGAGCTATGAATGTTAAGGAATGGCAAGTGAGATATTTATGGTTCTCTCTGCTTGTTTGTTGTTAATTAAAAGTAGTCCACTTACAAGGAACGTGTTTATTACGGTGTAACTTTAACGGTACTTAGTGTCAGCAGCCCTAGGAAACGGCGAGCTTGCATGAAAACAGCTATGAATATAAAAGACGCGAGTGAGGTGTGTAAGAACATAGGGTTATTTCTGCCTACCCCGAAGGCCTTGCCTTGGGGTAAAAATGTAAATAGATATATTCATGTAGCTGAAAAGAGCATCTATATAACTAGCTGCATCCCGCGACTCCGTCTGATTTTTTTCTACTTTTTTCTTTTCCCCAGCTCGAAAGGGTCGTGTTGTAATGTTGCATAGCGTCAAGAATTGGGCTATCAAATGCTAAAATAATTTTTCAAATCCGACTCGTAGTTTCAGACAAACAAACTCTCGCGCTTTACATACGAGTATACTCGTAGATAAAGCGGAAGGTTTGTTCGTTTGAACTACCAGTCTGAATTTTTTTTTTTTGCAATTTATTACCCGATTCGAAGTCAACCCAAAAGAAAGAAAGTAAGAAAACGCAGTGCTGTGGGATACCGGAAAACGAGCGGACAAAGTCGGCTGCAGTCGGCAATGAATAAGACTGCCAGAACTCCTATGTCAAATAAACCAAAGTGATACTTACAGCAAGAAACAAACCGCAGTAAACGGACATGGCTGCGTGGGCAGACGGGAAGCTTCTGGCGGAGTCTATTAGAAGATACTTTGAGAACGTCGTGGAAGTGCAGGTGTAGGTGGACACGAACTCCGATCTGTGGAATGAAGATATATTAAACAGATGGTCCGTCAGTTATGAAATGGCGTGACATATGAATGGGGAGTTTAACTTTAAAAATCTGAGATTACTATTGTATGTTGTCTATTATCTCAATAATGTCTATTATCTCAGTAATTGGAAAAGTTTGTTTGTGAATGCCAGGACACAGACGCCGAGCCTAGTGTGGAAGTTACTACTAATACACGTGTAGGTTAATTTAAGCGATGTACATTTAAGATATCAGTTTACTGGGTAATATTAATTTTGTCTATTATGTATCTATGTATACTATCTAAAAAATGATGATTATTATCATTTATTATAATTATCATTCAGGAACAGAAATGTTGACATAGTTCGTTCATTAGACATTTCGGAACTGTTTCATTCACGCAACTTTCTTTGAATGAACCTTGGTTTGACAGATTCATTATAGAATGGAACAGAACAGAATACAATATATGTATATTTATTTTTCTATCACACACAGGTTAAATACATAATAAACAAACAAAACAATATCAACATATGAACGTCGAGTGTGAGGTCCAGCTCCTCCCCACGGGAAAGGGTAAGTTGGATATAGTTACCTAGTGCTAGTGTTGAGATTACTCTGTATTTGTGAAGGATTTAATAGCAGCTTTATCCAATGATTCCAGAAGCAAAAGTTAAGCCAATTGCATAGACACATCTTTGTAAATAAATGTAATTCTTTTACTAGAAAATTTGTATTTTTAATTATTAAATTATATTAAAATTATCGTTTTAACATTATAAGTAGTTGTATTGCTATATTTTGTAGTACACTTATTCAAAAAGTAACTACAAAACAAAACATACAATGCTGAAGATTAAGCAGTTCACAGTGACAATTCGTCATTAGGTTTTCGATAGACAAATATGTTAAAGATTTAAGCCAGAATGTTATTGTTTTTTTTAAATTATCATATTCATAAAAACCCGAGTAATGCCTCTGGTGTTGATGTACCTTCTGTCCATTACGCAGGTCGTAAATCGATTGTCGTAGTAATATATATATAATAAACACGTATTACGTATATCTTCACACGAGTCAATGTAGATCACACGGGAGTGCTTTAGACGTAGGTATCATTGTCAATAATTTTATTTTAAAACAAAATGCGATCTGAATCTTTACAACAAAAGTCATAGACGTTTGTTCGAGCATTTAGAAAGAATGGAGGACGATGAAATTACGAAACAGATGTACAATGCTAAAGTGGAAGGATGTAGAAGGATTTCATTCGCCTTAATATAATAGTATAAATTAGTTGTTGTTGTTGTCCAGTGGCCGTGATTGGACCCAAATTAATTGAATGTTATTAATAACTTCACATGTTATATTTCTGCACTCTTTCAGTATACGAACTTTATGTATGACAAATCTGTCTGCTCTGTGCGTGCAATGTTTTTTTTTTGGTATAACTAGATTGGTAAACAAGCATACGGCCCGCACCAGATGGTTTCGTCACAGTACCCAGTAATTTCTCTGCCATATTCCACCCTTCAAACCGGAACACAGCTATATAAATATATCTGCTTGGCGGTAGAAATAGGTGAGACAGAGGGACCCACGCAGACGACTCTGGTACAAAGTCTCCCTCTGGTAAATGTCTTTAAAAAGGGGTACATTTTTTTCGTTACGTATTAATATAAATGTCCATGTAATTAGATAGATTACATACTTAACTTCCCTCTACAGTTATCTGCTAAAATGTTGACTTTAGATAATAAATCACATCGTGCATAATCAGCGGATAAACTAATTCGTCTGCAAATTAGTCATCTAATACCTTTGAAAGGACACGCTGAACAGACATGGCGGGCGAGTGATCTATTTCTGTTTACTTCAAAGTTTTGAATTGTGCTTTGAAGTGGAGATATTTTTGAACATTATAGCTGCAGTTACAGATTTCATATATAGAGAAGAAATGCAGGTTCTTCACGACTGATGACATGTTTAAACTTTTAAGAGAGGTAGGGCGCATCAAAGCAGCCCGTCTGGGGAAGTACCTCCACCTCACAGAAAACCGCAGCCAAATAACAACTCCCTGGAGGGTTGTTGTGTTCTTGCGCGTGAGTGAGGTCACCAGTAAGCTCCCAAGGAGTTGCTGTGTAAGCAGCAGATGTGGCATCGCGCGAGTAATACTTAATGTATTGCAAGCGTTAATAGGCTACGGTACCCGCTTTACATCAGGTGGGCCGTACGCTTGTATAGCTCCCGACATAGTATAAAAAAAAATCCTAGCGCGTGTACCATTAAATTGTGTTATCGGATTTATGTATATATTTGTAATGATCACTCGCTCGCCGGTGAAGGAAAGCATCGTGGGAGCACCTCCAAGAAACTATATTACGGAAACCTTTTAATATTTTATATTATTAAATTAATATAATATGTAAATAACTTCTTCTTCGTGTTATCCTGCTTCCAAATCCATTAGGATTAGCGGAGTCCGCTACCTAAGCCCAAGGATTTGGTGAAGATACTGATTTTTACATGGAGCTACTGCCGTCAGGCGTCCACAACCCAGAAGGAATAACCAGACCTTTCTTAGGTCAGGATATCACACGCCTTTTGATCGGTTTCCTCCATCGCCGTGCGAGTGATCAATATGTACATAAATCCGAAAACACGAATTCAGTGGTACATAGCGAGGCCAGGATTCGAACCCGTCTATCCGTCGGTCCGGGCTGTTGTCAACAAAACTTAGTGACCCTCGGGCGGCCTGAAAACGCTGGCCTCCGCCAATCCGCATTTGAGCAGCGTGGCGGAGTATGCTCTAAACCCCTTCGGTTGAATGGCGATCCGAATCCTTGCAGTGGTTGCTTTTAAATAAAAGTCTGGCGTCACATTATAGAACTTTATTAGGCTAAATGTGTTTTATCAGAAAGTAATATAAAGAGCCCGAGGAACCGGCGAAAGTGCACGCAAACTATGAATGTTAAAAAAGCTAGCGAAATAAATATCGCGTCTCTTGGCGGTCGACTCTTTCTCTGCCTACCCCACAAGAGACCTAATGTGAAGGTGCACAAACATTCATACATAGACAATTATTATATACAACAAATTGAAGTAATAACCAAGGCACATAAATTTTGTTTTACTATTTGCTGATTAGTTTTGAAAAAAAAATCACCGAACTTAAATCTAAAACGCAAAGATTTTAAGGATTAACAGTAATTTATTACTGCGTATTAAGGTTAAGAAAAATCACTTCAGACGGATATTTTACTACTCGGAAACTTTTATACGGCTATAAAGTTTAAATTTAAATACAGCTTTAACAATTTAAACTCTACGTGACCTAGTTTATAAGTCCTGATTTACAGTATCCAAAAGAGGATTCGTATCTGGACTGTCATAACGATGACACGGGGCGATAGCGTCGTGACCGGTCTCGTGTCGTGTCGTGACACAGGGTTTTCGAAACGTCACTCTAAGTATGCACAGCGGTCAATCAGCATTTGTGGTATTTAAATACAGTAATAATCTCATGATTCGAATTGCATAACATATTCCTTAATACTCGTAGTTAAACAATATTAGTCTTAATTTTCAAATCTTGGAATTCCACCGGTTGGCACGTCTAAACTTAGTTATGTACCTAATTTGTTTTGTTAATCGGTTTTATATAAATAAATAAATAATATCGGACTAATTACACAGCGCCATCTAGCCCCTAAGTAAGTGAAGCTTGTGTCATTGGTACTAGACAACTGATAAACATAAGTAAATACATTATTTTTTTTGTAAATGTTTGTAAAACCTATTTATGATACATATAAAACACCCAAACTAAAGCAAACAAACATGTTCACACACACAAATGTTTGTCCTGTGTAGGAATCGAACCCACGAACGTTGGAGTCAAAGTAGCGTTACCACCGCCACCGAGCTAAAAGTGAAGAGAGAAGAAATATCAAAAAGTGCACGCCTGATATATATGTAAGATAAATAATAATTATGTTTATCTTCTTCTTCTTAGCGCCATCCCGTTTCCTAATCCATTAGGATTACGGTACCTACTTAACACTGGACTATCACTACTCAAAGCAATGCGAAGTAGGTATGTGAACTGTTGGTGTATCATCATCCTCAGCCTGTATCTGTCCACTGCTGGACACAGGCCTTCCCCAATGCTTTCCACCATATGCGATCCTCGATGATGGTGTATAAATAAAAACCAGTTGAGAATGCGCAAGCTTGCATTTCCAGAGGAACATCTGGCTCGTCAATTACTATTATCTATTCAACATTTTTTTTTAATTTGTCGGTCATTTTGACCACGTTCCTTAAGAGATAGGAACGGTGTTCCTGAACATTCCTATTCTACTTTTTTATGCTGAATGCGAATCTGAAGTCATAATTCGATATTCGAAAAAAAACGCACACACAGACAAACGCACAGACAAACATATAGATTTCATATAGGAACGGTGTTCCTGAAAATTAATAAAATGTTTTGTTCTCATGAAAATTGAAAAACAATCGCAACTTGCAAATACAAACTGGGTACACATCAGGTGCAACTTAAAACTGGAGATAAATATGTGAATCATGTTGGCCTGTACACTATACAGCTCGTCCCAACGAGCTTTCAAGAGCTTTGGAAAGCTTTGCGGTTGAAGCCTCCTTCGGTCTCCCATTAAGCATCATCCCGTTTCATTCTTGTCCCATTAATCAAGTTGGGCGTAAAAAATGTTGGCCTATTTATAACTTCAAGTTAAATTCCTGCGGGGTAGGCAGGGAGAACCGAGTCACATGATTCGATCCTTACAAACTTCACTCGCTGCTTTAACATTCATTGCTCTTCATGACGTTTAAAGAGAAGTAGGGTGCATCAAAGCAGCCCGTCTGGGGAAGTACCTCGACCTCACAGCAAACCGCAGCCAAATAACAACTCCCTAGAGGGTTGTTGTGCTCCTGCGTGCGAGTGAGGTCACTAGTAAGCTCCTAAGGAGTAGCTGGAGAGCAGAGGAGGCATCGCGCGAGTGATACTTAATATATTACAAAAGTTAATAGGCTACGGTACCCGCTTTACATCAGGTGGGCCGTATGCGTGAATGCGTCCCGACGTTGTATGAAAAAAAATGATATTGATGTTGACCTATTATTCAAATTCGTCATAAAGTTGAATAGGTTATAGATTAGACTATTATTTGTCGATAAAAAAAAAGACATGGAAAGTATCTACGTTTGGGGAATTTTGGACAATAAATCTAATTAATCTTAAATCAAGCATTACAAGTAAGTTCAGTACGGTTTAGATTCCTTGACGATAGAGATTTAGCGCATTTATTTACTTATGTAGGGTAATCCATTCAATCTTGAAGCTATCTTGAAATAATTAGAAATATTTCATCTCAACTGGAATCTGATACGATTAAAATTAAACTTTATATTAATACATTATTTTTTAGCCTTTACTTAGTTAATATATGAAAAAAAAAGATTTTATTTATGCCGTAACTCAACTCTTGGCATATCCTATTCAAGTATTGGAATAAATAAATAAATATTGTCGGACAAACTACACAGCGCCATCTAGCCCCAAAGTAAGCGAAGCTTGTGTTATGGGTACTAGACAACTGATAAACATACGTAAATACATTTTTTTTTGTAAATACATACTTATTATACATAAAAAACACCCAGACCAAGACAAACAGACATGTTCATGCACACAAATGTTTGTACTGTGTGGGAATCGAACCCACGAGCGTTGGTGTCAAAGTAGCGTAACAACGCGTTTCACCACTGCGCCACCGAGCTCGTCATCTTAATATTTGTCTATAAAGGATGCCAATAATTGGGTGGGTGCCAACGTTTGGACGGATTACGCTATTTGTTTTATGTATCTAATCATTATTCTCATTATTTATTAATCATCTGTGCATATAATATTTTTCGTCTCCAAATATTTTTCTGTGCTGTATTGTATATAAGCAAGGCTACGTAATGCATTGCATGATATTGTATTGTGTATGTCCGGTTTGGTTAACCACATGCTCAGGGACTTTACACTGTTTTATAAACGTCGCCGTTTTATATAGTACCAAGGACTCAAGCTGATACCACAGCGACACCAAGGAATGCTCTCAGTCAGTATAGCACTGTTTATAAGTTTGTATATATTTTTATACAACGTCGAGGACGTACCAGCATACCGCACACTTGATGTAAAACGGCTACCGTATAAACGCTTGCAAAACATTAAGTATGACTCGCGCGATGCCGCCTCTGATAGTAACACAGCTACTCCTTAGGAGTCTACTGGTGACCTCACTCACTCTCTCCGATAGGGATACAACAACTCTCCAGAGAATTGTTATTTGACTGGGGTTGTCTACGAGGTGCAGGTCATCTGCTTTGATTCTACCTACCTCTTTTATTTGTAGATTATAGAATATTTTTTAAAGAATTCTATCGTAAATCCAACATTTTAAACAACTTTAAAAAAATATTCTACAGTAATATAATAAATAGACCATAGAACTAATCTGTGCTAATTATGTCGTAGAAAAATAATACTTACGCATTGCATGTACCAGCTGTATCCGGTTTACATAAGTCGAAGAACGTAGGCCTCGGCGATCCAATGATGCACTTCACCACCTCCAGGACAGTGAGGTTCACCACCGCTCCATATATGTAGTCTCTGTATATAAGGCCTGCTGCCTTAGCCGTCGTCGCCAGCTTGTTGGCTTTTAAGTTATATTCATCGTCTCGATGGTGTATTGCTTCTACTATCCACATCTGAAACAAAACATACTGTTATCACTCACGAGTATTAATAGATAATTTACTTCTTAATTTTTACTTCTTTAGTTCGGAACAGCACTGCCACGTCTCCCGCTGCCCGCTGCAGGGCCGAGGCACTCGACCTGTGTCACTCACTCACTCACATGTGGATACCTTAACTCTTCTTTTATATTAATTAACTATTAACACTGAAAATAATGTACCGATAAAAAGTTTGAGATACTTATCTACATTAATAATAAGTAATTTAAATTATAATGTGTAATATAATCTTATACGATTTAAATTACTTAAATTTAAATCGTATAAGATTATATTACACATTAAATGTTTCTAATTACTTCATGATTGCTTCTTAAGGTGCCGATATGGAGGGATTACCCTATTAATGTAGAGATTTGTTGAGAAGTGTGCCCATAAGTAGTATCTTTCATAACAATACTGTATTGAACACTTATAATGCATTAAATGAATCTACTTATCTACGTCTCAAGTTAAATTTGTATGTAATAGATATTCTAATTGTAATTTAATTTTAAAAATTGTGATATTATTTACGTTATATGAGACAACCTAGCTTTTCTTACGACTAGGCAGGCAATCAATCTGCCTAACCGGTGGCTATTCTAATTAATTACCGGTGTTTTAATAGTGGGCTTAAAATTGACCTAGTAAAGATTTCCGACATATTATATTCTCATAAAGTGTTATTACATTCGCATGACAAGAGTAGCTTACTCTTGAGAAAACAGGCGACATTTGCGTTACTAGACTAAATGTATTATTAGTAATTTAGTCACTGTTTTTAACTATTTGGTATGCTTAGATTGGATCGCAAAACATCTACTGACATCTCACAGCTATTCTTTATGTCTACAAAAGCAACTGAAATGTTTTTGCCACAGATGTACGTTTGGAGGTCAGAGAGTTTTAAGATATTCAAAAACTTCTATTATTTTTACATAATAACAATGTAAATCGAGACAATGCACGTAAAATCCTTTACAATTCAAAATTTGCTGATGTAGTTAAGAGAAGATTTAAAGTACACATGATGTGTTGGTAAAGCGATCACGACACCTAACTAGCTAATTAAAATGATAATTCCATGTAGTGGCTCAGTCGGAAGAGCAGTCAAACGGTAATCTAGTATATGACTTGAACGACCTTGGATTATTGAAATGTGGAAAAGTCTGTTGCTAACATGCCAACCAACAATTTCAATATCAATTTCTCAAAAAAAAATTTATGTCAAACGTTTTCTAAAAAAAATGTTTTTACCCTTCTAGGGCGACAAAAATGAAAAGATATTTGTTTTGAATTTGTTCCTGTCAAAATGAGTATGTATGTAATATGAATGAGCTGAATATATGTTCATTTTCAAACATGTTTTTTTTTATTTTGATATACTTTTGCTAAATTTTAAGTATTCATGTTGTATAAATATTCAACACTATCTCCCTTAATATTTTTTTAGAAAACTATAATATCAAAAGTATTTTTACTAATTAAGCAACAAATTTTTTACTTCTTGTAATTTAAAGAGCGGGACTCGCCAGATACAGGTACAATCTGTTTGTAATGACTATATAGTACTGAATAAATGAATTATGAATTTTTTCACTTCTGTGTGAAAAAAGTGTAAGGAAAACTAAGGCATTAAAGATGTATGAAACCGATTTTATCATTGAAACGTTTGTAAAAACATATTATTGATCTTGTGACAAACGAAGCGTGCCCATTATAATGTTAACTTTCTAAGGAATTGTCATTATTTCTCGATGGTTTGGTGTAACGAGGACCTTTTGTTAATGACGTGTTGAATTTCGTACTTGTTATTTAAAGTTGAAGTTACGAATGCGCATATACCTACTAGTTTAAAATAACAATTGAATAATAAGGAAATATCGAGATAGTAAATATTATTTTTAAATTAGTTATTGTATTTGAGAAGCAATTAGCAATTCAAATCTGCTGATGCCAATAGTCTATGATTATGAAGTAGTGCCCGGGCGACCGAGCTTCTCTCTGCATTCTTTTTTTGATTAGCTTTGTGTAAAATAACGTTTTTTCAGGAAATACTTCTACATAGACTAAAAAAGCAAATTTTTATTTGAAATACACGAAATATATTTTTTACAAGAATTACCCAGTTAGTTTAAGTTAAGTTTATAATATATTTTAAGATAAGGTGAAAATAAATTATTCGGATTTTGAATTGGGTTTTGATTAAAGGTAAATGGGGAAAAATGTGCAAAATGACAATGCTGTCATTGGCTTTCTAAATGGTACCCTATGTATAAGATAATCCGTACATATGATATAAGGCACAACTCGCTATACACAATGCAGTGCTGGTCCCAACGCTAACTTATGTAAGCGAGAGCTGGGTATGGCAGAAAGAGCATGAAAGTAGAATAAACGCGGTCGAAATGCGAGCGCTGCGCAAAATTTTGTGGCGTAAGGCTTGTAGATCGTATTCGCAATGATAATGTTAGAAACAGAATTGGTCTGAAAGAGAGCGTCGGTGTTAAAATAAGAAGAGGCATGCTCCGTTGGTTCGGACATGTAGAAAGAATACAGGATGAAATAATGACAAAGCAGATATACAATGCAAAAGTGGAAGGATGTAGGAGCCGAGGAAGGCCGAGACTTACCTACCGTGACCAAATCGGTCGTGTTCTGTCAGAAGGTGATGTCAGGAGCCCTAGAAACCGGCGAGCGTGCACGAGAAGAGCAATGAATGTTAAAGAAGCGAGCGAGATATGTAAGGATCGAGTCACGTGGCGCTCGGTTCTCACTGCCTACCCCGCAAGGGATTTGGCGGGAAGTTATAGATAGATAATGAAAATCAATATGTAAAAATGATAATGGCGAATAGCTGGTATTAATTTTTGACATGATCTGCAGTTTTTCTATTTCATGTGTAAAATCGGGTTTATATACAAACTTAAACAGAAAAATATTATTGAAATACGAACTTTAATCCAAATAGTTCGAGCCTTTTACGAGACACTTGAAATATATCTACATCAATAGATAAAGGGAGGAGTTCATTAGTTTGAACGCGCTAATCTCGGGAAATATGAATCGAATTTGAAAAAATCTTTTTGCATTTGGTACTACAACTATTGAGGAAGGTTGTATGCTATTCAACGTCATGATACGACAGGAGCTACAGACAGGAGAAAAGGAAAGTAGAGAAAGCGATTCCTATGGGACACGCATAGACGAAGTCGTGTGTGCTGCTAGATTATATATATATATATATATATATATATATATACAAAAACTGCTCGTTTAAATATATAAGATATACAAAAAAGATAAGTAAAGATTGTTAGGGTTATCATTAAACTTCCCAGTTGTTTCTTTAACCATGTATAATTGTGGCTCCTTTATCTGTTTCTCTGTGACATTATTGCGTCTGTCTGTTTATCTTCGTCGCGATAGTGGCGTGTCAAGTGACTATCAAATTTTGAGATATATAGTGCAGAGTGAGGGGCAAATACTCTGGTCCAAATACTAATTTATGATGTAATATTTCATTCGAATAACTAAGTACAAAGTTAAGTTCATATCAGCATTTAAAGCTTGGTCGATAAAGCACCAGTCTATATAACCATGTTAACCGACTGAACCCTTCAAAATATTTATTTCTTTCATCCCTTGTTCCTATTGTGGGTTATAGCGTTATCCCGTTTCCTAATCCATTAGGATTGCGGAGTCCGCTACATAAGTCTGAGGATTTGGAGGAGATACTGATTTTTGCACAGAGCGGCTGCCGTCAAACTCCCAGAAGCCAGTGAAAACCAGACCTTTCGTAAGTTAGGTCACACGTCCTTCCAAATATAGGGGTTTTGGACATGCAGATTTCCTCACGATGCTTTTCTTCACCGTCCAGCAAGTGATAATTACAAATATGTACATAAATTAGAAAACACGAATTCAGTGGTACATGCCCACGCCAGGGTTTGAATACAGGGCTATTACTGCTCTTAATTCGGACTTACGTACCTATTTGTAATGACCACTTGGCCAGCAGCAAACAAACACCAACAAACCAAAGGCCCCACTCACACTCCAAAACGTATTGTTTTAACGAATTGTCGTAGTGATTCGAGACAACTGACCAATGGGAGGATTTTTTAACCAATAAGACGATATGTGACGCGATTTTGATCCATGTACTAGCCAATAAGAGCGCGTTCTAGTTTACCCCTCGACCTATTGTTGCGGTGAGTGGATCTGCTATGCAATTTAATGAACATTATTAAAGAAACTTCTAATATGACATGAATTATCCTATTTTTAGAAATCGCAACATCATCTAATCTTAATTTACAAAATAGTTCACACGGCAAGTTTGGGCGGTAAAGAAAAACATGGTGATTAAATTTCGAAAGACGTTAGATCTGCCTCAGGAAGGTCTGATTTTCTCTGCGTGTTGTGAAGTTTAGTCATAGTCTTGATCGTTCTATGTCAAAATCTGTATTTGCGCCAAATCCTTAGGGTTAGGTAGCGAATACTGCCAATCCCAATGGATTAGAAAATGGGTTATGCTAGGCAGAAGAAGAAAGTTAGTTCATATACACAGCTAGTGCTATCAATTCATTCATAAATTGGTTTAATTGAATATGTAGCTGTTGATAATAATTATCTGAAACCATTAAAATTAAGTAAGGAAACTCTACTGGACATTACATTGTCTGTACTTCATACGAAGCGGCGCCGGCGTGCTGTTCTGATCTAGTGGCTAATGGAGACAATTTAGGTGATTCTACTTAAATACTATAAAATGTATTCTAGTAATATAGCGCAGCGAATAACAACGCAACTTTGCCATCGACTTTCGTGGGTTCGATTCCCTCACAGGGCACACGTTTGTTTGTCTTCGTCTGAGTGTTAATAAAAATAGGTAAAAAAACTTTTTAAGTTAAACGGTTTTATGTTAAACATACATTGCAATGTTTAAGATAAATGTACTAAAAACCAAAAAATAATAAAATAGATACAGTCGTGGAATTATAAACATATGCATAGACTAGACTAAAATAAAACCGTGGGGCACGTCAATTGTCTACAATCGTTGATTAAAATGTTTGTTTTGTAATGTTACACTATAATTAGGCAGTTGTTCAACCGACAACGATGGGCGTGTGATAAGTAGGGCTAGAATGTGGAAACAAGCTAGCAAGCTCGATTATAAGCGAGTTTTAGGGTTTCATAGTGGTGAGCGAGTAGTACTTTCATCATATGTTTTGTCGATTAAAGAAAAACTACGAGCAGTGAAACGATTCCTCGCCAGCCAGCAGTGTGAATGTCCAACGATAAACTAGTTGAAACATCTCTTTTATTTACATGGAGTGTATAACTATTGGAATTTCCATGAGCAAGAAAATAGTAAGTAATTTCCTCACCGTCTGCGGGCCAACTGCCTAACGACGAATTAAACGATTCTTCTATCGCACATTAAGTCGATAATTTGTAGACAATTGACGTGCCCCACGGTTTTATTTTAGTCTAGTCTATGCATATGTTTATAATTCCACGACTGTATCTATTTTATTATTTTTTGGTTTTTAGTACATTTATCTTAAACATTGCAATGTATGTTTAACATAAAACCGTTTAACTTAAAAAGTTTTTTTACCTATTTTTATTTTCTAGTTTTTAGTTTTTATTTCGCATTCTGTTTAATAACGACGTATCATTTTTAGCCACCCTAACGCCACACAGTCCTCAACACGATACAAAATCTTGACTTGGGTGGTGGATTCAGGCTGGATTAATCAGATACCTAAATTACAGATTCAATTTCTAAATTTAAATCTTATTATTATACGCCATTTAGTGGCTGCGCCCATCTTAAATATTGAGGTTGTATAGTGTACTGTATTCTTCTTGTCAAGCCCTTTTATTTGATACCCATATTGGTGGGATTGATAAAAAATTGTTATCAGCCATTTGGTAGCGGCGGCCATCTTAGATTTCAATTTTGCATAGTAAATTGTATTCTACTTGTTGAGACCTTTCATTTGATACCCATGTTGATGGGATTGATAAAACCTAAGTTTTCCGCCATTTTGTAGAGGCCGCCATCTTGGATTTTAATTTTATATAGTACATTGTATTCTACTGGTTGAGCACTTTCATTTGATACCCATATTGATGGGATTGATAAAACCTACGTTATCCGCCATTTTGTAGCGGCCGCCATCTTGCATTTCAATTTTTTATAGTATATTGTATTCTGCTTGTTGAGCCCTTTCATTTGATACCCATATTGATGGGATTGATAAAACCTACGTTATCCGCCATTTTGTAGCGGCCGCCATCTTGGATTTCAATTTTTTATAGTATATTGTATTCTGCTTGTTGAGCCCTTTCATTTGATACCCATATTGATGGGATTAATAAAACATAAATTATCCGCCATTTTGTAGCAGCGGCCATCTTGAATTTATAATGATAATGAATAAACATAATTGTATTGTCACCAAAATCCAAAGTGTATACAAAATTTCAAATTAATCGGTTGACAGGAAGAGGGTGAAATTTGAATTACTAAATTTGACCCAAGAATAAATAATAAAACAAACGGGGTGAGCTAAATAAAACCGTTTAAAAAGAGAGGTACTTCACAGAAAAACGCAGCCAAATAACAACTCTCTGAAGGGAGTTGTGTGAGTGAGATCACCAGTGAGCTCCTAAGGAGTTACGGTGTTAGCAGCAGAAGTGGCATCGCGCGAGTAATACTTAATGTATTACAAGCATTTACATCAGGTAACCACTTTACATCAGGTGGACCGATGTTTAATTAAAAACTAAAAACTGTATTTAACTTAAAACACCCAGATACAGACAAGTACAGACAAATTCATGCACACAAATGTTTGTATGGGAATCAAACCCACAAGCGTTGGAGTCAAAGTGGCATTACTTCGTCACCGAGGTCGTCGTGTGTGTGTGTAAATGTGTGTTCTCTCTGTCATCGATTTAACGAGCTCGTTGGTGGAGTGTGTCAAATGACAACTGCCTGCGTGGTTATTGTGGTCTCACGAGTAAGTGATGTCACCAGTAAGCTCCTGAGGAGAAGCTACGGTAACCACTTTACATCACGTGGGCCGTATGGTTGTATGCCTTTTTTATACAATCTTAGCCTTAACCTATGATATAAGGATGTTTCGTCACAGTACCCAGTAATATCTCTGCCATATATCACCCTTTAGACCGGAACACAGCTATATAAATATATCTGCTTGGCGGTAGTAATAAGTGAGACAGAGGTACCCACGCAGACGACGACTGTACAAAGTCTCCTTTTGTGCTGGTATGGATGGACGGTTTTTGAAACTGTACATTCTTACAACAAAAGTATGAAATTCTTATTTTAATTGACGTGTTATAAATATTACAAAGCGAAAGTTTTGGAACTTATGAATCATTGATTGGGAATATATACTACTTCTTTTGAGAATAAATATTTATACCACATGGAAAGTGGTTACCGTAGTGACTGGTACGTCCCGATGTTGTATAAAAAACACAGGTATATAGTGACAAAATAAAAGTAGGTAACCTTCAATCAAAGTGAGAGCGCATTCTGTCGCAGATACTATAATGGCCAGCGCACTTTAGACATAAGCCCTACCTTCCAAAGGTCCACTGGTATCCTAGATTTCTTATGAGGCAATTTGATGATGAATGCTAATCTTATCTGCCGGCTAAGTGTACCTATGGTGAGCGCTGTCACATTTATCTTTTGAATACTTTCTTTGTATTTGATAGATTATAGATTTTGGACCTACCCACCTTGGTTTTCTATGCGGTGACTTCGCCAGTGGAGTTGCCGTAATGCGTTCTACTTTTCTTAGTTTAGCTTAATGACTGTAGTGTATTCAAAGCAGCTTGAACTAACGAATTAACGCACCGTCTGAGGCTCCGAAGAACTCAACATGACTAACCCCATCTAAAGACAGACTACGGTCGTCGCAGCTTATCTTGCAAGTTCGATTAGACTCACACACGTTTCGCCGCCATCGAGGCCCCAAATAGATCACATTTTACTTTGAGAGATTGTCGTGGGAGCGATGAAATATTAAATCATATGCAAAACATATTATATATATGTCATCTTCTTTCTGGCTGGTATACTTTTTGATAATACATTAAAATTGTTGGGGTCCGCTGTCTAAGCCTAAGGATTCGACGAAGATACTATACATAATACATAGAGATTGGACGAGCTCGGTGGCGCAGTGGTGAACCGCGCTGTTACGCGACTTTGACACCGACGCTCGTGGGTTCGATTCCCACACAGTACAAACATTTGTGTGCATGAACATGTCTGTTTGTCTTGGTCTGGGTATTTTCTATGTATAATAAGTATGTATTTACAATAAAAAAATGTATTTACGTATGTTTATCAGTTGTCTAGTACCCATAACACAAGCTTCGCTAACTTTGTGGCTAGACGGCGCTGTGTAATTTGTCCGACAATATTTATTTATATTTATAGAGCGACTGTGGTCAAACCTCCACAGCCTGGAGAAAACAAGACCTTTTTTTAGTGTAGGTCACACTTGTTCTCTTCCGCACCACCCGATTCCCATATATGCCGCTGGAAGGCGTCTTCTTCCATAAAACCAAGGGTGTTCATGTCACGTTGGGCATTAGTCAGCTATGTGGTCTGCTGTCTTCCTCTTATCGCCTTCCCGGTGGTAGGCATGGATAGGCACTTCTTCCCGACATGATCATCCGGTCTACGCACAACGTGGCCGTGACGTAACTTCAAAAATATAGCGGATAGTCGTGATGTTTACAAAAATACGAATTTAGTAGTTCATGTCCATACCAGGGTTCGAACCTGTCGGTTAATAGCTGGTTCTATCTACTAAGCTATCACTGCAGGCAGTGCCACCATATCATACACATGTATAGGATAGCAAATAAAACTAAAATATCATTAAATCTATATATCTATAACTTGCGGGATAGGCAGAGAGAACCGAGCGCCACGTGACTTGACCCTTGCACACTTCACTCCCTTCTTTGACATTCATAGCTCTTGTCACGCACGCTCGCCGGTTCTAAGGCTCCTGACATCACCTTCTGATAGAACTCGATCGATTGGTAGGTGCCTCGCCTCCAACATCCTTCCACTTGTGCGTTGTATATCTGCTTCGTCATTCTTTCATCTTGCATTCTATATATTTATATTATTAATTATGATGATTAAAGTCAAAAACTTACTATCATAAATGTCGCAATGACCGTAATGGCAGCGACAAGAGAGATGGAGAATGTGTCTCCCGTGTAAGGGAAAGAAAGAGCAGGATCCTTGCAGATGAAGCCGCTCCGCCTGCTTGGTAGAGCTCCAACTTCCAGAAGAATGCATATTGCACCAACTGTGGACAAGAAAAAACATTCAGATTTCAGATTACACAGAAAAGCATAAAGGTGGGAGTTTGACTTGTCCCCGACCACGCTGTTGAATACATAACGAGACTTATAATCTTCGGAATTCGGAAATACCTCCCCCTCGCAAAAAGTTACTGCCTAGCGACAACTCCCTGACGCGTTTTTCATCCAAGGGAGCTAGAAACTATTCTCACACAAAACAAACATTTATGGTGCATGAATATGTCTGTTTGTCTCGGCCTGGGTGTTTTAAAGAGGCACGGCATATTAAAGCTGGCCGACTGTGGAAGTACCTCCACCTGACAGAAAAAGCCAAATAATGACCGTCTAAGGGGTTGTTGTATTCCTGCGAGTGAGTGAGGTTACCAGTGAGCACCTAAATCATGCAATACTTCCTAGATAACCTACATTAGTAGTCTGTCTAGTCGAGCTGCCCTCGTGCTTTCATAAACCTATTTTTTTAATTTTTGTCAGTCTGTCTATTATACAAGCGTTACGAATAAACTAATGAACTTATTTTGAACAAGTTGAAACTAGAATACACTGAGATTAATGGCCACGTCTTGTATCACGACATGTACGACACAATATCTTCATATCTGGTGCCCGCGAGTGAAATTTACGATGTTGATATTTCACGGCGGCCATCCGAAATGCTCAGAGTATTTTCACAAATGGCTCCAAATACTTTAAATCAAACCAGTGTTAATACGCTTGTAATGTTATTTTAACGACCTAAACAACTAATTCGATGTTAGTTTAAATGAATGCGACAGAATTTTAAATTTATTTGTAGTTTTTAATATGTCGTTTGTAAAAATATTACATTCTTCTATTCTATACATTATATCTTCTTCTTCGTCATAGCGTTAAACCGTTTCCGGTGAGGCCACACGGCCTTCGAAATATAATTTCTGGAACGTGCGGGCTTCTGCATTTACCTTCTGCCGCTAAAATGTAATAAATGAGGTATTTAAACAAAATGTGCTGACTACGCGTGGGTAAGATGTAGAGCGTGGCACTATTGCCTTATAGTTTAGGATATAACAGAACGCTTATTATGAAGTCTAGCTGACGCTTTACCACCCCTGCTTTTGACAGCAACTCTTTAGAACCACCTCACTCAATCGCAGGAATACAACAACCTTGCAGTGAGTTGTTATTTGGCTACGCTTTTCCGTAAGGAGGGGATACTTCACTAGACTGTCAGCTTTGAGGCGCCCTACCTCTCTTAGCTGTCCTGCCCGCTCCTTTAACATCCATAGCTATCATGTACGCTCGTCGCTTTGTACGGCACCTGACCTCGCCTTCTGATGAAACAGGACCAATCTGGTCGTGTTAGGTTAGTCGTGGTCTTGTCGGTCTGATCGTGGCTCCTACATTCTTCCACTTTTTTTTTATACAGCTTCGGGAGGCATGCAAGCAAATGGCCGACCTAATGTAAAGCGGTTACCGTAAACTATAAAGGCTTGGAGCACATTAAATATCACTCTCGCGATGCCAAATCTGCTGCTAACAAAGCAAACCCTTAGGAGCTTTCCAGGGAGTTATTATTTAGCTATAATTTTCAGTGAGATAGAGGTATTTTTATAAAATTTTATAAGATTTTTATACAATAATTACATTTTTTTTAAGAATATACGTAATATAAACTGAAAATACATTTCCTCTTCCTTTTTTGGAATAGATAGAAAAATATCTCCCTTTGATATTGACACAGATACCCGGATGTTTTGGGAGTCTCGCGAACAGACTTACGAAGTTTGTTTGTATGTACATTGATCGTGTTCGGAAACTATTATAATAACATTTTTATTCTTCCTGTTTGAGATGATGTCCGGGGAACGGACGCGCGGGGTCATAGCCCCTTCACTCTAGTTACGTAGCTGGTGAAAGACAAAATAGAAGACTTTATTATTAAGAGGTACTTCCACCTCACAGAAAACCGCAGCCAAATAACAACTCCCTAGAGGGTTGTTGTGTTCCTGCGTGTGAGTGAGGTCACCAGTAAGCTCCCAAGGAATCGCTGTGTAGCAGCAGAGGAGGCATCGCGCGAGTGATAATTAATATATCGCAAGCGTTAATAGGCTACGGTACCCGCTTTACATAAGGCGGGCTGTATGCTTGTATGCCTCCCGTCTTAGTAAAAAAAAACATACCTTAAAATGTATGTACTTTGTCGAGCTCGGCGGCGCAGTGGTTAGTAACGCTATTTGACACCAAAGCTCGTGAGTTCGATTCCCATACAGGTAAAATGTGTGCATGAAAATGTCTGTTTGTCTTGGTCTGCCATGCAATTCTCTAAGCGACTCGTAATGGCTGTGTGCGTCGCTGTGATCACAGATGTCACAGCTTTGACATCGTCTACTGCGATCACGGCTAAATTATTTGATATTCTATAAGGCTGTAAGCGTACGCGAGGCTGTTTGCCTTGTAGAATTCCAATTCCAAACGCAGCCTTGCGGCGCTAGTGTCGCACAACCATGAAAAGCGACAAGAAATTTTAGCAAGAAATTGCAATTTTGTGTTCAAGGCTGTAACAGCCGATGTTTCCGAGGATGTAAGGACGTTTGCTCTTACAGAATTGCATGGCTGGTCTTTAAAGAGGTAAGGCGTGTCGAGGCTGCTCGTCTGGGGAAGTAGGTACATATCCACCTCAAAACTGCATCACTTGACGGCTTATTATTCAACCTGCGCTGCGGATAGGGTCGCCACGCGTATAAAGCGTATAATATCCGGATAAAGCCGGACACAGTTAGACTTTCTTCATGCGTGTCCGGCAAATTAGATGGTGTCCGGCCATGTCCGGCTTTTGTTAGACTTTTACATTTGACCGTAGCATCCCTAGCGAGTACTTTGGCGGCGTGCCTCGGCCGAGCCAAAGGCCGAGCGTCCCGCTCGTTAGTAAGTAATGGAGGATTAAAGTAGACTGATTAATTCAATGTCATTGTTATTTCATTAGAATTTAAAAAATGGTAAACGAAAAACCTGATTTTACATAAAAAATGTTCTGTCGTATTAATGCTAATACAAAAAATGCTTCATAGTGAAGGTGTCCGGCCTTCTTCCCCAAATGTCCGGCCAAACAGCTCGGGCTGTCCGGCTGTTCGGTTTTAAAACCTGGCAACGCTAGCTGCGGAATATGCATATTGATGGCGCATTTAGGCACCCTGCGCTCACAAAAACTTTGTATGTTAGACCCTAAATAGTATATAATAGCGATTCAAGCCCACTGACCAACGCCACCAGCACCTCGCGTTCGGTGCTCGAGCACGGTGGCGCAGTGGTGAAACGCGCTGTTACGCTACTTCGACACCAACGCTCGCAGGTTCGATTTCCACACAGTACAAACATTTGTGTGCATGAACATGTCTGTTTGTCTTGGTATGTATAATAAGTATGTATTTACAAAAAAATAATGTATTTACGTATGTTTATCAGTTGTCTAGTATCCGTAACACAAGCTTCGCTTACTTTGGGGCTAGATGGCGCTGTGTAATTTTCCGACAATATTTATTTATTTTAGCGCCCAAATATCTTACCGATTCTATCGCCCAATGGGAGAACATTTTATCCAATAAGTCAATAAGTGTCGCGATGTTGATCTGCGAACTAGCCAATAAAAGCTGCCTAAAACGTCACCCCTCGTAGCGGTGAAAAGTTACAACGTAATATCGGTCTCGTCGATTCTCCATAGGTTATTTAATTCATATCCATATTTCATGTACCTAATAAGGTACTTCTAAATGAACCTACAAATCAACGGTACATTACCAACAACAATGTTGCCATTTATCTAGTCGATGATTAGTGCACTAAACGAGGCAAAGGCTTGAACAGTTAGCCCTTCTCAGCGATAAGTAGAAGTAACGGTCGGTACTTTAGCGGCCATTATTTTAAAACTAATGTGTTTAACGGTGAAACAACAGAGATTGTAAGTGTTGGGGCGAGCTGGAGATAACTAGGGGAGCGACCATCTGTCTGTATTAGGTACAAAGCTGTCAGTCTTATCTGGGCAGTGTTAGTTCTCGCCAGTGCCTTAATAGGGAGGTTTAAAAAGTATTTAAGCTAAGGAAAGCGTCACATGAATCCCAGTAAAGGATTTTTATATAATACAGATATATATTTTTTTATTTGCGTGGAGTCTCACGAGCACTTAAACACGTCTTACACTTTAAACTTACTTTTTAAATACAAATTGATATTTGTTGTTAAAGGATACACCATCAATGAATTTTGTCAAATGAAGCTCGTCTAGGGAAGTACCTCCATCTCACAGAAAACCGCAGCCAAATAACAACTTCCTAAAGGGGTGTTGTGTTCCCGCGTGTGAGTGAGGTCTTCAGCAAGCTCCCAAGGAATTGCTGTGTTAGCAGCAGAGGTGGCTTCGCGCTAATAATACTTATAGTATTGCGAGCAAAGTCTATAAACAGACTACGGTAACCGCTTTACATCAGTTGGGCGTCCCGATGTTGTATAAAAAAATCTCACCAGAACTTGTATCAAGTTTTCTTAAGATCTGACTAGACTAAACAACTTCTCTCAGTTCTCTCTGCCTACCCCACAAAGGATTTAGCGTGAAGATGAAGTCGTATATTATTACACAATTTATCGCTTTGTCGCCGTAGTGTACCCGCCCTAAGAGAAAGCTGCCCTTGGTGATAAGTCACAGTATCTGATGCATACATCTTAACAATGCACGCAGCTGAAGATGCAGCGGACGCGATAATGCATCTGGAATGGCCCAGACATCGTTACGCGGTCGCTATAAAAGCATATTTCAAAATGCATTATGTTACTGAGTAGTTTTCTATTATGTAGCTTTTGAAATAAACCGTAAGCCTTTCTGCATCCAGCCTTTCGACCTTCTTTTATATTCTGTTGTTTGGTACTCCATGTTACCTTCAATTTCTCTATCTATACTATGTACCTACTAATCAGTATTATCTATATTTATATGTTTTATTATTTTTTGTTTGCTTGATATGCATTAATTAATGACTAATTTATTATCATAATTTTTAACATTTGAAATATTAATTATTTCATAGTAATAATAATAATGTTTTTATATGGATCTCATTGTCTTAATACGGTTGATTTTAAGAGAGGTAGGGTGCAACAGAGCAGTAGGTACCGACTGGGGAGGTAACTCCACCTCACATTACATTACAGCCCAAGAACAACTGCCTGGACTAATCGTGTTCATGTGAGTGAGTTTACTAGAGGAGTTGCTGTGTTGACAACACGAATGACTCTGATTTTATTGACCTCTGAAAAGCTCTTCTCCCTCCTCTCTAGAGCATTCCTGATTTGATAGTCCCGGAACGACTCAGTGTCGTGATTGGATGTTAAGGACAAATAATGAATCAGATTTGCTTATATAACTACCCAATAGGATAGAAGCTTCCTTATGCTTCGATCTAATTGTGGTTTATATTGCTCAGCGCAGGTGTGACACCGTGCGTGTGACATTACAAATGGTTTCTTGGATTACAATTGTAATTAGCGCATAGCCCGTCACACAATCGGAGAGCATAGTGACGAATACTGTGGCGGTCTCGGTGTCGGAGTGGTAAGTAACGCTACTTGGATACTAACGCTCGTGGTTCGATTCCCACACGGGACAAAGATTTCGAGCGAAAGTCAAATTTACATGCAATGTGATCTAAGCAGATCTCTCGGCTCTCTCTGTCTACCTCGCAAGGGATTTGGTGTGAAGTTATAGATAGATAGATATATTGATCTAAGCGAAAGCACACAAAGCAGGTCAAATCAAATTGCATGTAAACATGTCTGTTTGTCGTAGTCTGTGTGTTTTAAGAAGTCAAGCAACCCGTCTGGGAATGGGCCTTCACCTCACAGAAAATCGCAGCCACTTAACAACTCCCTGGAAGGTTGTCGTATGCGTTCCTGCGTGTGAGCAAGGTGGTAAGGAGTTGCTGCGTTAGCTGCGGAGGTAGCGTCGCAAGTATTTGCATGCCTCCCGACGTAGTATAAAAAAAAAAGTTTCTAAATAAGCATTTCGTGTTCTACAACAGCTGCTATACGCCTTAAGTATACCAGTACAGCAATTGAACAGTTATTTTATAGCTATAAAGTCGTAATAAGAAATTTATGATCTTTTTTAGGGTTCTGTACATCAAAAGGAAAAACGTAACCCTTGTTGGATCACTTTGTTGTCCGTCTGTCAAGACCATTTTCCCAGGGAGTGGAGTTATCAAGCTTATCTTAGAGCAGTGAAAAAAATCAAACTTTGTAAGTCAACACAATCAAGTCGCTTATTGTTTATGCGCCCTTTTTGATTCTCACAAGGGAATCAAACCCTATTCGGTACTTCCAGTTGACCTAGAATCATGAAATTTGGTAAGAAGCAATGTGATGTAGCACAAGTAAAGAAAAAAATCCGAAAGCCGTAAACTTGTAGTAGTAAATTATTTTTACAGAACCCTTGGTACCCGAGTCGGACTCGCACTTGACGGTTTTTTTTTTATATATAACGTCGTGGCATCTGATGTAATGCATCTATGAACGTTTACAATGGACGAAGTATCGCTTTGACCATCGAAGTTATTAAGTTACAATTTTATTTACAATGCCGTATTACATACAATCAGTGACACACCCAATTTTGCATTTTCTTGTATATACGACGTCGGGAGGACACGCATCACCTCACGTGAAGTGGTTATCGCAGCCTATAAATGCTTTTAACATCTACAAGGATCACCCGTGCGCGGCACAGCTACTCCCCAGGAGCTTACTGAAAACTCACTCGCAGAAAGACAACAAATTACGAACGTTCGCAATGCATCAAGTATCGCTTGCACGTTGCCACCCCTGCTACTAACACGTTTACTGACTTGTATGTCGTTTACTAGTTAGTACACTATCTGTATATCTATCTATAACTTCACGCCAAATCCCTTGCGCGGTAGGCAGAGAGTAACGAGCGCCACGCGACTCGATCCTTATATACCTCGCTCGCTTCTTTAACAATTATAGCTCTTCTCGTGCACGCTCGCCGGTTTCTAAAGCTCCTGATATCATCTTCTGATAGAACACGACCAATTTGATCATGGCAGGTGAGTCTTGGTCTTTAGTACATTTAGTATACGTTTCCAAACCACACTTAACTAAAGAGGCAACTAATCTTGAAACGGAAAAATCCGGATATGAAACTAATTATGATAATGTTCATGGCGGTTTAGATTTTTAATTTGTAGACCGATTGTGTTTGACGTTAATTCATACGATTATCTGTGGAAATGGGCTGGCCAAAGTAAGAAAAATACATATTTAGTATCTCAACTCGACGTTAACTAACGATCCCTAAACGAAATATAAATATATGTGTTACACAATTTTTTAGACATCTCAGCAAGTGCGAGAATCATTCTTCAATCAATGATTTACAGTGAATCAATATAGATATTGGTTTGGAGTAGATAGAGTTATGTTATAATAAATATAACACAAAATAACGCCTGAATCTATTAACTATTTAGAGCTTTGTTGTCAGATATTGACTAAAAGATTATTAATAAAGCTTAAATTTTTAAATACGGTCACAGAATCGTGGCTACTATAATTATATCCTAATTGAATAAAGCGGAAGAATTTGTTAATATTTGGAAATACTACTAATCGGACGGAAAAAATATTTTTGTATTTAATAGCGAAATTTTTAAGAAAGACATGAAAAGACATGCTCTTTTGGTTCGGACATAAAGTAAGAATGCAGGATGGAAGAATGGCCAAACAGATAGGGATGTAATATCACCTCAATGTCACCTTTAGAGCCAAAGCCAACCTCACCTGCAACGTAGTGCACCCTGCTTATCAACAGACGAGGCTCTGGCGAAATAGAGGTAGGGCACGGCGTTAGCCCGACTAGGGAAGTACCTCCACCTCACAGAAGACGACAGCCAAATAACAACTCCCTGGTTGTTGTGTTTCGAGTGAGTGAGGTGACCGTAAGATTAGGAGTTGTTGTGTTGACAGCGGGGGTAGCAACGCGCTAGCGGCATTATTTTTGTTGCTAGCGTTCATAGGCTACGATAACCGCTTTACATCAGGCGGACCGTATGCTTGTTTGCTATCCGTCGAAGTATAAAAAAAGTAGAACCGGCGAGCGAGCATGAAAAGAGGTATGAAGATTAAAGAAGCGAGTGAAGTGTGTAAGGACCGCATCTTATGGCGCTCGGTTCTCTCTGCCTACCCCGCAAGGGACCTGGCGTGAAGATATACATATATACATATCTGTTGACACAATTACTTTTAGACATTCTCACATGCACGAGAAGTCAACAAACATTGTAGCGTGTTTCATCCGGCGCGCGGCGCCTTCGAATTAATTGAGATACTGTTTTAATAATTATTTAGTTATGAACTTAGGTTAAGCAGGTATTGATATTGCGTGGGAAAACGAGTCTGATTAAGGGCTTATCGGTTATATTCATTTAGTTCGGATTCCACGGCTCGTAGAGAAAGTTCACGCGCGAAGTTTTCTAAAAGAAGATCACATTAATCTATCCTGATTCTCGTTGGGAGAACCAACTTCCCCAAGTTCCCGGCAAGGGCACAGGGCTTGCGTGATTATTAAGAACACTTGGAAACTTGTGATTATTAGTGTAAACGATATATGTGAAAGAAAGAGATGTAGGGCGAATCAAAGCGGCCTGTCTGGGGAAGTACCTCCGCCTCACAAAAAACCGCCGCGACAGCCAAATAACAATTCTCGGGAGGGTTGTTGTGTTCCAACGTGTGAGTGAGATCACCAGTAAGCTCCGAAGGAGTTGCTGTGTTGGCGGCAGATGTGACATCGCGCGAGTGACACTCAATGTAGTGCAAGCGTTCATAGGCTACGGTAACTTTACATCAGGTGGGCCGTATACTTGTATGCCTCTCGACGTTGTATAAAAAAAATATTAATGAGCGAATACAGCCAAATTGTGTAGCAGGGCATATTATAAAGTATCTGACTATATTAATGATAAAAATGCCTGGGAGTGAGTCGATCCAATTATAATGTAATTAATAAAATATGTAAATTTGTTTGGACACCAAAAGAGGGATGCCTGAGTTTTTTGGCAGTATTTTTATCAGTGCTCACCTAGTCATAAACTGCACGGTAGGGAAAAAAATTGTGATGATTCCAAACAAATGTAGCCATTTTTACGGAATAAAAAGATTTTGACTTTGACTTTGAAAAATAGTTTTAAGTATTTTCATAGGACCTTTTTAGTGCCTTTTTTAGATTTTCGATATTTTTAAAGTGAAATGCATTTGGCTGTTCTATTCCTCACTCGCAACTTTAGACATCTCAAATACTCTAAAATTTATTGGAAGATATCCCTTAACTGAGAGAGATAATCGCGCCTTTGTTTTTGTATATTTATATACACTTATATATTATTATATTATTATATACACTTTTTATTACATGGAAGCTCTTGTTATTTTGAACAATAAAGATATAATTTACAAATCAGATACTCAAACGTTGGTTCGGACATGAAGAATGCAGGATGGAAGAATGACGAAACAGATACACAATGCGAAAGTGGAAGGATATGGGAGCCGAGGAAGACGAGAGAGAAGAGAATTGGTCGTGTTTTAAACGGCGTGCGAGCATGATAAGAGATATAAATGTTAAAGAAGCGAGGTGTGTAAAGGCCGCGTTTTACGGCGCTCGGTTCTCTCTGCCTACCCCGCAAGGGACCTGGCGCGAATTCATACATTTAAAATAGAACAGTATTACACAAAGTACGCTACTAACGCAAAGTTTTACATCAACATATAGAATAGTTGTCTTTTATTAACGACAAATCATTCATTAAACACGACATAACAAAACGTCAGCCATATATATATTGTAATTAACACTCCCACAAAACAACGGTGCAGTATATTGAAATATCGACCACCTAATTTAGTAGAGAAAGCCTGCATCGACAAAAATAATCCAGTGGGCGGCATAACGATGTGGGGTTGCAGTGTTAGCGATTTTACAATAATCATTTTTTTTAATTATTCTATTACATTTCTATTAAATAACAGATTATACATCCTAGATATATTTAATTATTACAAATCGATCGACGTCGCCAAATCTTAGACTTAGGCAGTGGACCCTGCCAATCTCAATGAATTAGGAAACGGTATAACGCTAGAAAGAAAAAAAATTGTGTAATTGGGTCTCCATCCCATGATTTTTGTCAATTAACTAAGATTACTAAAAAGTTGTACCCTAAATTTTAGATTGACAGGTTTGATTTTAGATTATGATCACCGATTCGCTAAACACCTACTGCATTTGTTAAAGAGACCATCGGAAAAATCGAATAAAATATCTGTACATCTTATGAAGCGGGTGTTTGATACATTATCATTTAATTCGTCCGCGTTAGACTTCAAGGACAAAAGTCGTTACATTGCCAATTAAAATTCATTTCAACATATTTTAAGTAGTATGAAAAGAAGTAACCATGTGTTTACTTCTTTTAACTTTTTCCAATTACAAAAAAACATTCCAACAAAAGGCCTTTTTATCGTTATATATATCTAACGCAACTTTAACGTTAGTAAATACATTAAATATTAAAAGCTATACCGTAAAATCGATTAGGTTAACAAAGATAACATCGATCATACAACGATTCGACAATCATAGACTGCAAATATGGTCGAGAAAGCATAGATAATAATAATGAAGTGGGCGACAGAATGGTGTGGGGATTCAGTGCAAGCGATTTGTAAATTGTATACTTCATTTATGTGTTTTTGTTCAAATGACAAGAAGACCTAAATATAATTAGTCACTTATCAATGTTGATTTTAGATTAAGCTAACCACTAAATTGTTCAGCAAATACCGGTTACATAATGTGACTGAAAAATGATGGATCAATAAAGATACTTAAATGGACAAAGAAGACTATTACCACAATTTAGATTACAATCATGTTTCTGCGCCTAAGTTAATCTTCTGCGGAGTTGAATTTGAGGTAGCAGTGGTAGTGGTAGACTAATAACGTTCAGCGTTACTAGTTTACCAGGTTGTACTTTGTAAACGTTTAACCAATTATGCTTCGCATCAGGTGTTGTATTCTTATATGCTACCCACCATACGTATATGTATACATTGTATGTATAAATTCCTCCTCTCGTAACTGCGATCGCGTACAGACGTACATCGTGCGGTTCAATCGTATCATAAAAATATCAAAATACCAGTACTTTTAAAAATAACCTAAAGTCGTAAATGATAGAATTCAAATTTTAAAAGCAACCGTGCGACTAAATTCTGCTACATCAAGTGCAGTTAACTTTGACGCTTATAGTATAAGCAAAAAGTTCAGATAAAAATGTTTCGATCGCCAAATGGAAAAAGTACCTCATTGAATAATCTCACATCTGCGGATATTGAAGAAACTTCTAAAACAAACAGAAGAAAACGAAAAAACCCTGATCTGGAAGAGTTAATTGAATTCAAAAAGGATATAAAACTTATGATAAGTGAATGGAAAGAGCAACAAAATGAAAAATTCAACATACTCACGCAAGGAATAGAAGAATTGAAGAAACAAAACGAAGAAGTTATAAAAACAAACACGAAATTAGAACATCAAATAAAGGAAGTAAATCTACAGTATAAAGAGATTAAGATGAACATGGAAAGCTTAAAAATTGAAAACAATAAGAACATTGCAAGGATTGGTTTCCTGGAAGACCAAATAGAGAACATAGAAAGAAAACAAAGAAGGAACATGATTGAGATAAAAAACGTTCCAGAGACGGACATTAAGTCAATAGATATCACTTTGTCTGTACTTCGCCTCCTGGAGATAGAATACAAAGATGAAGATATCAAAGATGTGATAAAAATAAAAAAAGGCAGAACTGCGTCTCTAATAATTGAATTTAAAGATTCTACAATGAAAGATAATGTAATCAAATCTGTTAAAACATATAATAATAACCACGCGGACAAACTAAACAGTAGTTCTATCGGACTTGAAGGAGGTAAAGTACCAATATTTGTTACAGATTATTTGACGCAAAAGGCAAGGCAATTACATTACCAAGCAAGGCAGCTAAATAAAAAAGGTGAATTTAAATATTGCTGGTTAAAAAACGGCAAAGTCCTTCTTCGAAAGGACGAAAATAGTGAAGTCATTCATGTTAGATCTGAACAAGTTATTTCTGAGTTAACTAAATGTTCCTATTGACTAAGATACTCTAAATCATTCGTGGTGAGTTTTAAAGTGTGTTTACTAACATTGCTAGTAATTTTAAGAAAACAGTCTTGTACACTTCCTATATCCCAATTAATATTTTATATCGTATCCTACTTCTACCGTCTCTTCAATTATATTACATATTTATTGTGCGTAGATATATGTATTGTATATATACTTTCATGCATTCACTCAAAATCTAAGTCGCGTATCGAATATTATTATTTCGTGCTGCTGAAACTCGAATTAATTCTTAGCTGTCGGCCTCTAAGTGTCTTTTCCCTTATAACTCTTTCCCAAATATATAACTACCGTAATAATGGCAAATTTTGTTCAGCAAATTGTATCTGACATTGATTTAAGTGTCAGACCAGGGAGGTCATTATTGGTTGACAGCATTGAGACATCAAAAAATAAAATAATTTGTAGTCCTCAAAACTTAACAATACTTACGCAAAATATTAGAAGCTTACAGCATAATTTTGATAATCTTCAGGCACTAATTGCAAGAACTGATATAGATTTTGATATTTTAATACTAACTGAATGTTGGATATCTGAAGGAATGATCTTACCTACACTTACAAACTATACCTGTCACGCAACTGAAAAAATAATAAATAAAAACAGTGGTGTGGTTATTTATGCGAGAAATAACCTCAAGATTCATGTACTCGAGCCAAAGGTGGATGATGCAAATGCATTAGTAGTAAAAATAGATGGTCGTTGTGCTGTTATTGGTATTTATAGGCCACCATGCTTTCATTCAGTAGACAGATTTCTCAACTCGCTAAATAGATTACTATTAGACCTAAATAAAATTAATAATATAGTGGTTCTTGGAGACATAAACATCAACATTATACCGAACACTGAAGACACAAAATCTACTGAATATTTGAACTTAATGGCAATGCATGGTTTATTACCGACTCATAATTATCCTACGCGCCGTGCTAGCTGTTTGGATCACTGCTTTATCAAAACAAAACAAAAGAATACAACTCTTGTCTGTGAAACATCCGTTACTGACCACAACTGTCTCATCACATCTATAGAAAAACAACTAAGAAATAACACTCAATCATGCAAACTGATCTCAAAAATTAACTATGAAGCGGCCTATCAGGAATTACAAACCTTTAATTGGTCCAAATTGAATTCAATAACAGATGCTAATGAAATTACAGATTCATTTCTTAGTATTCTTGGCCAGATACTTAAAAAACATACCTCTTACTATACACCTTCACATAGGAAACGTACAATTAAACCCTGGATCACTATGGGTGTTCTGAGATGCATGCAGTTCAGGGATAAACTACACGCGAAATTAAAGAAAACGCCTCATGATGAAACCTTAAAAGAAACATACAAACGATATCGCAATACCTGTAACTGTATTTTGCAAAAATTAAAAAAAGATTATGAAAAAACGGAAATTAACAAAAATAAAAATGACATGAAAGGAACCTGGAAAATATTAAAGGGCATATGCCATTTGGATAATACATCAAAATCACCCACTGAATTGCTTCAAATTATGAATACTCCCAAATCCTCAGTCAACCATGTAAACCACTATTTTGCTAATATAGGGAGTAATTTAGCGGACAATATTCTTAATAGACTGCATACAACGGAAGCACAATTGGCTACTAACTTCACTGAAGTCAATCCACCTTGTCATTCCTTAGGATTAATACCAACTGATGAAAATGAAATAAAAAATATTGTCTCGTCTTTAAAAAATACATCGACCACAGGTTGGGATGGCATTTCGTCCATATTCCTAAAGTACTGTAAGGATATTTTGGCCAAACCAATTAGTTTAATTTGTAATATCTGCCTACACCAGGGCATATTTCCTGGAGCACTGAAAAAGTCCGTTGTAGTACCTGTTTACAAAATAGGAGAGAGAGATAGTGTTGGTAATTATCGACCCATATCCTTATTACCAACATTATCCAAAGTTTTGGAAAAAGTTATAAATGCTCGATTGATACAGTACTTGGAGTCCAAAAATCTCTTATCTAAAAACCAATATGGCTTCAGGGAGTCAAGGTCCACAACAGATGCAATAGAACATCTTACTACATACGTTGTAAAGAATATGGATGCTAAGAGGAAATGCTTAGGTATTTTCCTGGATTTAACTAAAGCCTTTGACACAGTCTCAGCCCCTGTGCTTCTGAAAAAACTGGAAAGAGTAGGTGTTAGAGGTTGTGCATTGAAATTATTTTTAGATTATTTGACTGGCCGTAGTCAAATTGTCAAAATAGGATCTCTCCTTAGTGAGGAGGAAAGCGTGAATTTCGGCATTCCACAGGGAAGTGTGCTCGGACCTACATTATTCTTGGTATATATAAATCAATTGTGTAACATGAAGCTTGAAAATGGTGAAATAATATCTTTTGCAGATGATACTGCAGTACTTTTTACTGCTCAAACTTGGGCTGAGGTGAACGAACTAGCAGAAAAAGGCTTCTCAAAAATAGTTGAATGGCTCGATGAAAACTTACTGACTCTTAATCTAACTAAAACCCACTATCTGACGTTTTGCTTAAAAAACAAAGATAAACCAGTATCTAGAACATACAAATTAAAAGCTCATTACACAGCCTGTACTAAAACAAATAAATGCAATTGCTTTACGCTTTCACCTTCCACTACTGTCAAATACCTTGGCGTTATTATTGATGATAACCTACGATGGAAGGAACACTTAAACTTACTTACTAAACGAATTCGTAAATTAATATACATTTTTAAAAATATAAGACATGTTGGTGATACCACCCTTATTAAAAATGTATATTACTGTCTTTGCCAGTCAATATTAACATATGGTATAGTTGCATGGGGTGGAGCAAATAAAACATACCTTCTTCAGGCAGAAAGAGCGCAACGTGCTGTTATAAAAGTAATGTTCTACAAACATTTTCGCTTTCCTACAACAGAATTATATAAAGAAGTAGATCTTTTAACAGTTAGACAGCTATTTGTCCGAAGTGTAGTAATCAATACTCATAAACAGACTGCTGATGTACCTATTAATGAGCGAAGAGCTGATTTGGTATATGAAGTTCCCTTTTGCAGAACTACTCATGCACAAAAGTTTACGTATTTTCTGGGCCCCTTTTTATACAACAAAATTAGTAAATCCTTAACATTAAGATATTTAACAATTCATAAATGCAAAAAAGCCGTAGGAAATCACCTAAATAAAATGGACTATGAGACTACAGAAAACCTATTGAAGATTGTGGCATAGAATAGATATTTGAGTTTATGCGTTACTGAAAATTTCCATAAATATTTGTTTTTTAACATATATATATATATATATATATATTAAAATTTTATCTATGTTGTACATATACACTATGTTGGTTGAGTACAGCAAACGATTTCCTACCTGAACAAAAACCACCATGTCGGAAAAATAAGTGTGCGCATGTTTAAGTGTCATGTGACATGTGCCAGCTTTCATTGTCATTGATCAGAAGATTTCGGAATTCTAAGTTTATATAGATCTACTTACGTATGCGTCCGTATGATATATGTAATTGTGTATGCATGTGTGTGTTTACCTATCTATAACTTCACGCCAAGTCCCTCGCGGGATGGGCTGGAGGGGCCGGGCGCCAAATGACTCGGTCCTTACGTCCTTATAAACCTCACTCGCTTCTTTAACATTCATTGCTCATTAACATTCATATGTGTGTATATATGTATATATTCATCTAATATATCATATATGTTTGGTATATGTTCTTCTCATACAGGTATATATATGTATATTCGATATATTTTTTTCAAAATCCGTCTTCGTTCCTCCGTTTTGTTTTTCTTTAATATTCGTAATTAAACAATATATCATAAGTTAGATTAGCTTATTAGTTGTATACATTACACTTAGAATATGAAATATATAATATAAATATAATGATGCTTGTTGCGTACATACTTTACGTAAAATTTTATGTAAAAATTTTGCTTGTACTGTGAATTGTATTAGATTCGGGCAACGAATACTACTCTGCCGTCGCACAGTTATTACTAGTACGGAGGGTAGAATGACTTTGTTTCGCTTCAATGTAATGCTCCGCTTGCCACATAATGGTTTCTATATTTTAAGTGGTAATGTTTCTTTTGTTTTTTTAATAACATGTATTATGGCGAATTGTTACAGTTCTATATGTAAAGTTATTAATATTTTCTCTAAATTAAGTGAAAGTAAGCGGAGCAGAAAAATGTTAAAGTGTAATCCTCGGAACATGCCGCGATGAGATTGGATAAAATGCAACTTCATGCGGGGTGTGCACTGTGCACATCGTAATCGTTATTAGGTATGTACATTGCACATTGTACTATTATTCATTGTTATTTTATTTGTTTTTTGTTTAGTCTCATTACAAAACGATACTAATGACTATTATCGCCGATACACCATATAAAAGAATGTTTTGTAGTGTATGAACACCATATTTAGATCTAAGTAATGAAAAGGTAATATTGTAATGTCAAAGCGGAGATACAATAAAGCAGTTCTCAGTGATA
Organism: Pyralis farinalis; assembly: GCA_947507595.1. NCBI lineage: Eukaryota > Metazoa > Arthropoda > Insecta > Lepidoptera > Pyralidae > Pyralis > Pyralis farinalis. The sequence continues at coordinate 32,452,658 of OX382277.1, read as the reverse complement.
ATTACAAATAAAATAAAATAAAAAAAATCAACTGCAATTTCGGTACTTGAAAGGGTTTTTCGCGAAACACTCAAACGATAATGTACTTATCAATTTCAAAAAATGCTTTGGTTATAAGTACCATAAATCACAGTCAACTTATCATCTCTAAGCAAGCCTGCCTATCTACACAAAACTATAATAATAAAAGTTGAGCGTCCACAGCAGGGTTTTTTCTTAAAGATACTAGAGAGGATAACGTCTTAACAGTCAGACAAATGTATCTCTGATATGGATTTTTAAAATCTACAAGTATGTCGCGTGTAATGTCGCCATAATAAGTAATCCCTGTACGGTTTGACACTACAATAAGAACTTAATTTTCTTGTAATCAACTTAATGTACTACCAGTATACTTATAAAACTGAATAAAGAGAAACTGAACTGAAATAAACCCTCCGTGGTTGGAGTTGACAACTAAGGTAGAATACAAAAGCACGGCCTATCTGATTGTCATCAGTTACCTACTCTAGTCATCTGACATTTGCAATACTAGAGTTATCATTCGTGCGTTCTCATAATCTGTGAATGCCTCTTCACGTTAAACCTCAGGCTTTACTTCCCTAGGAAAACCTTTGCTAGGAGTTACTTCCACAACTTAAAGTGCCTGGCAAAAGTAATAATGAAAGTGCGCCTAAAATTACAATGTAAGTGCCTCTTATCTTATCGCAGAATCTCCTGACCATCTGGAGTAATGCTCATCACACATGGCGAAGAACCATCTCCACTAAACAACCTTTCGAAGAAACCCGACATTTAAAATCAGTATTATCAGACCTCATCCGTCGTTAAGAATCTATGCTGCGAGAGATGAGGTTTTAAATTTCTCCCCTTTCTTCACTTTTTTTTATACTACATCGGGAGGCATACAAGCATACGGCCCGCATGATGTAAAGCGGCCAATTAACACTTGATATATATTAAGTATCACTCGCGCGATGCCTCCTCTGCTGCTTACACAGCAACTCCTTGGGAGCTTACTGGTGACCTCACTCACACGCAGAAACACAACAACCCTCTAGGGAGTTGTTATTTGGCTGTGGTTTTCTGGTACTTCCCCAGACGGGCTGCTTTGATGCACCCTACCTCCTTAAAATCTACCTCATTTACAATAAACATATTTTTGATCGGGTGTTTAAAGGTTCTATTGCATCAATACCCGCTCGAAGTAGCTACCAACCCTAATTTTTTAATTTCATACAACATAAGCACATGTCTTGTAATTCTTTTGATTAAATTCGTGGGTATAATTAATTTACGTCGCTAGTTTTTCCATCATTGCTGATTTGCCCCATTCTTATTATGATTACAAATGCAAATTTGTAATCATAATAGGAATGGGGCAAATGTATGTATAAATAAGATGCTTATTGCATTTTACAGTCGTAAATTATTTTATACATAAAATGTGTCAATTTGATGTAAATATGATTACAAATAAAATTACGTTAGTCTATAAAAGTCGAACTTGTAGGCAAATACTCGTTACTACGTTTAGTATTATGTATGTCAATTATAAAGATAGGAAGTACTATGTCACCTAGACTACAAAAACTTGCAGGTTTGCTGTCGACGAATATAGTTAAATGATATTGAGATGTAGATCTATCATCGATATGCCTTATGGCAAAAATTAAAAAAAAAATCAAGTAAACACGTGCTTTTTATTCACGTGTATGCAAAAGAATGGTATGCAGTTAACTATAGAAACTAGGACACCAGTGCAATTGCATTTAACTGCAAGCGGTCGATTTAATGAAAACACACGCGCCGTTACTATAGCCGCGACAGACACGTTTAGCTGAACACTAAACGCTTTACTAATAACAATGGCAAGTTCCGAAAGATACAGAAGTTTCTGTATCTTTCTGTGTACATAATAGAAAAAAGTGTGTGTATATATAAAAATAAATTGAAGCAGGTGAGCAGTGTGAGGATCACGTCATGTGGTGCTTGGTTCCGCCTGCGTTGGCATTTAGAGTGAAGATATAGACACAGAAGAAGAAGAAGACACAGAAGATACAGACAAAAACTGGCAAGCTGACTGATAACAACTGAAATCCCTGGAACTAGAAGCATCCTTAAATGATATGAGGGAGCATTAAAAACAAATTTATACAAATCGATGATTGCCTTTATAGAATTTTGATGTCCCTTTGAATGGTCGATATGGAAAAAGATGATAAAAATTGTTATATTTTTTTATTAAACCGACTACAGTACTTCTCTATGTCAGTCTGAGACCTAACACCCAGACAGCATCAAGTAATATTTATTACAATAAAAAGATACATTGCTAATTCGAAGAAGTTTAAAAATTTGCGCTTACGTAGAGCACAACTTCCTAACAAGGCAAACATTTATTTAGAGTTATACATACAAGTAAAACCGCTACGTGGCGATAGCAAATTGGTCATATTTTGTCAGACGGTGAGATCAGGAACCGGCGCAAGTGCATGATAAAAAAAAACGAGCCATGTGTGTAAAAACAGTGCCTTGTGAGACACAGTTGACTTTGCCCCACAAGGGACCTGCTGAAAACATTACATATATATTTTTTTCTTAGCATGACCTGACCGAAAGGTTATAATGACCTGAATCTATTAACGAAAGATTATACTCGTACGTTATCTTTCCACCAGGTCAAAAGACTTTACTAAAACAATATATTACTCTAAACAATTGATCTAGCAGTAGTATTTCTAGTAGTTATCTCTTCGAGAAGCAGCGTCTGCGGTCACAATTGTTGACAGTGTGTTCATCGTATCGGAAATAAGCAGTTGGCGTAGGGATGCTCGACCTCAGTGCGAGTGACGCAAAGGTAATGTTGGTGCAAGGCGAATTGTAAGGCTAATCTTAAATTGAAGAGGACTCTATACAGCCGTTTGTTTAGTTGGGAAGTGTTCTCACATAACCTTATGTATGTATATATAACACTGTGCTGCACAGATGTATCTCCTATTATCGCTTATACAATACAAATGTTATTTATTGGCACATACCACATCAACCCTTATCCATCCCACTGCAGGGATACGGGTCTCCCTTCCACCGAAGGGGTTTAGAGCATACTCTATCCACCACCACGCTGCTCAAATGCGGATTGGCGGAGGCCAGTGTTTTCAAGCCGCCCGAGGGCCACTGACTTAGCTTAACTCTGAAGCACGGAGAAACTCGAGATAGATAAACCCATCCATAGATAGGCTGCGGTCGAAGTGCTTAACCTGCGTGTTTGGTTAGAATGACACACGCACGACGCTATCGAGCTCGATGTATGTAGTGATGTGAGTGGGTGGCGCTGAGTAAATGTATCAAATAAATATAAAATTGTTATAGAAATAAATGATACAATAATAAATTATAAAATATAAGTGGATAGTGATGTTACATGCATTTGCATTTTATAACCAATAAAATAGAGACATAATGTGTTTGGGAGGTAAACAAACAACAAACACAAAGCCCAGCCCATTTTTACCAGAGGGAGACTTTGTACAAAAATCGTTTGCGTGGGTACCTCTGTCTCACCTATTACTACCGCCAAGCAACTGTATTTATATAGCTGTGTTCCGGTTTGAAGGGTGAGATATGGCAGAGAAAATACTGGGCACTGTGACGAAACAACCTTAGGTCACAAGATTGGCAGCGCGCGACATAACATTCCCGTGGTGTTGCGAACGTCAATAGGCTGCGGTGACCGCTCACCATCTGATGCGGGCCACATGCTTGCTTGCCAATCTAGTTGTATAAAAAAGCCTACTTGCCTTATTTGTCACTTGGTCCACATAATCATATGAATACTTGAAATACAAGCAGAATAGCTCGCGCGTTGCCACCTTCGTCGATACTACAGCATATCCTCAGGAGCTTACTAGTAAACTCATTTACTCACGGTTTCATTTCGTTGCATTTTCTGTAAGATGGAGGTACTTCCCAGACAATCTGCTAAAGAATATTGCTTAACGACTATAATCTGTTGAAAATTATTTCTCATTTTATATTTTTACATGCCAGTGTTTGGCGCCACACGCATGTAATAAGTTAAGTTAACAAGAGTGCTAGTAACATAAAATAAATGTATTTACATATTTGTTTAAAGAGAAAAAACATTGTTCTGTCGATTAATATAATCTCCCATTGAAAACTATTTATTGTATATCTTCACGCCAGGTCCCTTGCGGGGTAGGCAGAGAGAACCGAGCGCCATAAGACGCGGTCCTTACACACTTCACTCGCTTCTTTCACATTCATAGCTCTTTTCATGCACGCTCGCCAGTTCCTAAGGCTCCTGACATCACCTTCTGATAAAACACGACCAATTTGGTCATGGTAGGTTAGTCTTGGTCTTCCTCGGCTCCTACATCCTTACACTTTTGCATTGTATATCTGTTTCGTCATTCTTTCATCTATTTACTTATTTATACTATTTATTGTGGTCTAAATTTGCTCTAATGTGCCACAAATGAGATGGAAGGTCGACATCAAGGCGCTAGCGGGCGACAGCTGAATGCTAACTGCTGCAACACGGGGAGAGAGAGGTTAAAGGAAGTTAACAAAAAGCGATAGGTAGAAAGTGGCCGTCGAAGAAGAGATTCGTCCCAAAAAAAATTTTTAAAAAGTAGGTGTAAAGATGGACCTACACATGTAATTCTTCTGTACTTGTGACGTCACTGTACTTCTAAACTAAACCTAAACTCGGTTTAGAATCATAAATGATTTCACTAGGTGATAGCAGTATCACCTAGTGAAATCATTTATCATCATTCATCATCATCATTGGGTTCTAAGAATTTCTTTTTCATTTTTGAGCATGATAACGTGATCCCATTTTTCTTTCTTTTGCCTCGGCATCTAATGGTTGTACCGTGATGTTTAATATTATCAAAAATTATGCTATCAAATTAAAAAAAAAATATTTAAACATTTTAAATAATTGATAATGTGTATATTTTTTTAAGGAGATTTTTACTATTGGTAATTCTAATTTAATTATTTGAATTTGAATAAATTTAGAGAGATAGGACGCATCAATGCGGCCCCGGGTGCCCCACTTTACAGAAGACCGAGGCCAAACAACAACTCCCTGGAGGTTGCTATGTTCCTGCGAGTGAGGTTACCAGCAAGCTTCTAAGGAGTTTATGTGTTAGCAGCAGGGCCTTGTATGTATCTCGAACTTGTATAAAATAACGAAATTATTGTCATTATTGGAGCACATAGTATCGAGCGAGAGTGAGTGGAGGGGCCGCCCTACACGCACACATATGGATCAAATAGCTGATGTGCTGAAAATGGGTCAAATCAAAAGTACCCAAAACCGAAGACCATGCGAGAAGAAGTTGATGAGTGTAGAAGAGGCGAGAGTTGTTTGATCGGTGCACCTGCCGTTCCATAGTCTCTGCCTACCGCGATGGGAGACGGGCGTGATGTATATGTATTATATATGTCTTCTTCTTCCTAGCGTAATCCTGTTTCCTAATCCATTAGGATCGGCGGCTCCGCTACCTAAGCCTAATGGTTTGGCGAAGATACTGATTTTGACGTGGAGCGAATGCCGTCAGACCTTCACGACCCAGAGGGAAAACCAGTCCTTTCTTAGGTTCGGTCACACGTCCAAGGAAATATAATTTGTTGGCCGTGCGGGTTGGTTTCCTCACGACGCTTTCCGTCACCGCCGAGCGAGCGATAATTACAAATATGGACATAAATCCGAAAATACGAATTTAGTACGCCTGTTGCTCAATAGTGTGGGTCCTTTCCTTATCCACCGGGCTATCACTGGTTCAAATGTGCATGTATGTATGTATGTATTGGAGCATAAACCTCGCGCACACTATTTCTTTGTATGATCTTCAGAGCTCCACCGTTCCATTATACGCAGGTTTTTATTAAATTACCACACTGCATCGGCTGACCCTATTTCGAATCTCTACAAAATAATATTTACCGTCAACACACAACTATTCACACCTTATTATAGTTGCGTAAGGGTTATGTTGCATTAGCAGATGTGTAAATATATTTTTGTTGAGTTGCGTTTCGTTCGAAGCAATTAGCATTAGGCTCGGGGTCATTGCACATAGATACTGTCGGTTATTTTTCGGTTATGGAACATCTTATGGTTATAATGCAGTCAGAAATCTTGACGAGCTCGGTGGCGCAGTGGTGATACGCGCTGTTACGCTACTTTGACACCGACGATTGGTTCGATTCTCACACGCGACAAATGTTTGTTGTCTGCACGAACATATCTGTTTGTCTTGGTACGGGTGTTTTTTAAAGAGGTAGGGCGCATCGAAGCAGCCCGTCTGGAGAAGTACAGCTTTTTACAAATAACATCTCCCTGGAAGGTTGTCGTGTACCCGCGTCTGAGTGAGGTCACCAGTAAGCTCGTAAGGAGTCGCTGTGTTAACAGCAGAGGTGTCATCACGCGAGTGATACTTAATGTACAAGTGATCCCTATGAACACTTGTACATTAAGGTAACCGCTTTACATCAGGTGGACCGTATGTGCCTCCCGACGTTGCGTAAAAAGAAACTTCTGTACGCGACTTTGCACGGGATTTTGTTATTGGGAAAATAAGCAATCCACGCAAGATACGGCAATGTTGCCAGGCAACATTATCTATACCTATTGCTGGGCAGAATTGAGAATATTGCCAATTTTGCCGACGTGGTAGTGGGAACATTCAATATCCCCCACGCCACGCCAACACGCCCACGACCCGCACATTGTTGCTGATCGGGAACACGCTTGCTCGGTGCTAACATTGAAACTTATTTGTATAGTCTAGGAAGTTTATTGACTGGATCTGAAAAGTTTTTAAGGGGCTCGGTGGCGCGGCGGTTAGTGACGCTAATTTAACACCAATACTCGTGGACTCGATTCCCACACACGAACATTTGCGTGTATGAACATATCTGTTTATCTTGGGTGTTTTTAAGAGAGGTAAGGCGAATCAAAGCAGCCTGAGGGACCTCCACCTCACAGGAAAACAACAAACTACACTCTGGAGAGTTGTTGTGTTCTTGCGAGTGAGTGAGTTTCCCAGTAAGCACCTGAGTTCTTGTGCTGGGTAGAGGTGGCATCACGCGAGTATTTAACGTATTGCAAGTGTCATACTAATTTATAACCACTTTTTATAACCGCACCGCTCGCCGACGGCGGGGGCCCCTGGTGTTGCAAATGTCCATAGGCTACGGTGACTGTTTACCATCAGGCAGACCGTATGCTTGATTGTCCCCTTAGTGGTATTAAAAAAAGTCTACGGTAACCACTTAAGATCAGGTAGGCCGTATGTACACCTGTATAAAAAAAAGTTTCTTTATATTTTATTTAAAAATATACTGTTTTGATACATTAATGATTAGTATTGTATTGTTAATGACATTTGCATTGAATTGGAACATATATACATACATATCATCCCGCCTGTCTCCCATTGCGGTAGACTGAGACTATCTAACTAACGCCAGGTGCACCGACACAAACATACCTCTCTCTCTTCTTCCACACTCATCGACCTCTTCACGCATGCTCTTCGGTTGGTTTGTCCCTTTTTCAACACATCAGCAATGTGATCTGCATACATGCGTGTAGGGCGGTCCCTCCCGACATCACCATTCATTCTTGCACGATACACATCTTTCGTAACTCTTTTGTCATTCATTATCTCTAAATGACCAAACCATCTCAGTATGCCGTTTTCAAACATTGTCTTGTATTACGACTTGCTTACGTTTTGAAATGTATATTGTAAACTTGCATGTGACACCCTAATACATAAATAAATATGGTATACCTTTTTCCTTTTCTCTCTTTCCCTCAAAGCTACATCTACACCAAAGGTCATTACCATCATTTTACGGTTTCAGCGGAATAGGAAATAATCAAATAGTTAATAGATTCAGGCGTTATTTTGCGAAAGTCAAATTTACATGCAAATGCTTCATGTGCTTCCGCCACCAATTAGTTCATGCGACCTAGCGCCGGCCGGCACCCACCCACTACCGTTAGTAGATGCAACGTGACGACGCTGCCATGCCCTCACCACCGCATGCTACGTTGGTGGGGGCATGCAGTTTATGTTCCAGGTGGCGGACGACCGCAGCAGCCGAGCAGATACTACCGGAGCAGCCATGGCAGCGTCGGCATGTTGCGTGTACTAACGGTAGTGGTTGGGTGCAGGCCGGCTCTAGGCCGCATGAATTAATTGGTGGCGGAAGCACACAAAGCAGGTTAGATCAAATTGCAAGGAAATAATCAGACAGACATATTTAATATCTTCTTATACCTATATATAATTTGATGTATCTATGTTCTCCATGGACTCCATGAATGAATGAATGAATTTTTAAATAATCGTCGATGATCTTGTGAAGTTTAGTATCGATCGCATCACCCGCGCGACGCCGACGCCGACGCCGGCCGGGTCGCTAGTTGCATATACTAGTGTTGGAGTGTAGTTTAAGTACTTATTTTCCGTCAGTGCTGAGTGTTGGTCTTCCTCGGCTCTCGCGTCCCTCCACGTCCGCGGTGTAAACCTGTCTCGTCATTCTTTTGTTCGTGAACACATTAAGGTTGTGCTCTGATAAGGCGAACAATGCACAGCTGACTGTGAGCGGTGAATCCGTCATAGACATATCTTTATTCTTCCAATTTTATTTATCTGTATGATAAATAAAATTGGAGTGTCTGTTTGTAATACGAGTATTAAAAAAAACCACTTTTTACTAAATGCATATGGACGTATACACAGTACATATGCCAAAATGAATATTTTTACAATTTTTGTCTGTCTGTCGTTTGTTCCGCCTAATCTCTGAAACGGCTGCACGGATTTTACGGGACTTTCACTGGCAGATAACTGATGTAATAAGGAGTAACTTAGGCTACTTTTATTTTAGAAATTTTATTTATTTTTATTAATATAAATAAATAATATTCCACGCGGACGAAGTCGCGGGCACAGCTAGTTCGATATAAGATCGACGAACTGTCGCAAATCTCTTGGCAAGTTCTGGCAAACTGAGTTATCGCAATCATAATTTGCTAGTCCTGATTCGAGCCTTTGTTGCGTGACGCCGGCGTGGTGAGCGTACTCTCGATTATTATTTATTTATTTATTATACCAGTTTACATAAACATTTTATAAAAACAATATTAATGCATTTTATAAACCACTGAGGTTTGACGCAAATGCAATGATATCACTACATCAAGACAGTCATGTAATAATTACCTACAATGTAATGATCAAACAGTGCTCGTAATTCCGCTGCCAATCGGCCGCTCAGTGACGCGGCGAGCGGCGTAACGTACGCGCTGTTGGGAGACATTTGAAAATGTAGGCAGGCGAACTGGAGGCAAAAAGTTTGCCCACAATTCACCAATGACACAGTCGAACGCCTTCGTTGGATCGATCTATATCCAACTATGTAATGGAATCTTACAGAATTCCAACGATTTATGATTCAACCACTTCATAAAACAATTAGCGATGTTCAATTAGATAATTCAACTCTCGTATCACTGTGAGTGGTCATTTTAGTGTAGTCCGGAACACAATTCAATAATACCATCGAGCTGTCATAATTGGTGCTAATTCCAATGACAATTACAACCGATAGATTCCATTCCTTCCTTAAAACATCACGTCATCGAACAAAATTAAACTAATTTTTTAATAATGAGAAAATTAAAAATGTTCAATAATGAAACTCTTTATAAATAGTACATGACATATATATAAATATATATATAAATATATATATTGTATTAATATGGCTATAACAATAGCAAGACTCTTTTAATACGAGTAATACATCATTATTTAATCAATATGTCAATGATGAATACACGTAGCCAGCTAAAATCATTGCCCTCTTTTTGTGTTCGCCGTAATCGGCTAATAACCCTCGACAATACCTAGTAATATCTATGTACTTAAAGGCAAGTATTATATTCATTACTCTGCGATGAAGATTATTTAGCGATGACACGTTTATCAAGAGTACCTACTTTTGTCCATTCTGTGACTCCCCGTGTTACCAAAACAGAAGTTAAGTACTATGTACAACCAAGGTCACGACAAACCCTCTGTGTCGTCCTTATGAGTTGTTGTCGCACTTATAGTAGGTAGTAAAAGTGGTCTGTGAATATTAATTGATGAAATGAACACAATAGTAGGCGCCAACTTCGAATACTCAAAACACTACACTGGTTGACGCCAGGATTTGAAGATTCCTTCTGTCTTAAAATCATTTAATCCAAACTACCCTGGGGAAAACATACACCGTGTATAATAGTCATTGAAAACGATATTTTCAGGAGTAGGAGTAGAACGTAGGGAGAGTGGTTGACGGAATACAAAATAGCACGATACGAAAATTTTGTGGGATGAAAGTTGATGTAGTTGACAAAAATTGAAAAGGGTATGCTGAGATGGTTTGGTCATTTACAAAGAATTAATGACAAAAGAGTTACGAAAGAAGTGTATCAAGCAAGAGTGAATGGTGATGTCGGGAGGGGCTGCCCTAGACGCACACAAATAGACAACAACAAATAACAAGACAAATAGACATGTTCATGCACACAAATGTTTGTCCTGTGTGGGAATCGAACCCACGAGCGTTGGTGTCAAAGTAAAGTAACAGTGTGTTTCACCACTGCGCCACCGAGCTCGTCAAAAAGTAGAAAGTTGACAGAAATTGGTATATAAACAACATTAATTTCTACTAATTACAATGACAAAAGGGCGGCTCAATCAGCTGATAGCGGGACTTTGAACGAAGCGCTCTCACTGATAAACAGAAAGACAAAGGAACTTGTGAAATTGACCGTTGTGGACATATTGGTTCCGCTTTTCATATATATCCAACTATATCTATAACTTCACGCCAAATCCCTTGCGGGGTAAGTAGAGGGAACCGAGCGCCATAACACGCGGCCCTTACACACTTCACTCGCTTCTTTAACATTTATAACTCTTTTCATGCACGCTCGCCGGTGTCTAGGACTCTTGACATCACCTTCTGATAAAACACGATCAATTTGGTCCTGGCAGGTCTTCCTCGGCTCCTACATCCTTCCACTTTCGCATTGTATATCTGTTTCGTCATTCTTTCATCCTGCATTCTTTCTACATACCCGAACCAACAAAGCGTGCCTTTTCGTATTTTAACATTATATATATATATATATTGACAGGAACACATATATATTTTGACAGGAACGCCAACCTTTATGAAGATGCGACTGTTTCGTCGAATTTCAAACATCGTCAATTTTTTGATTCAACATTCATTACTATTCCTCGCAGATTTTCTAAATCAGTTTTAATGATTTTCGAGTAATATTTTAGGAAAATCGGTCAAGTGCGAGTTGGACTCGCGCACGAAGGGTCCGTACCGTATCTATAAAACGGCAAAAAAATCACGTTTGTTGTATGGGAGCCCCCTTAAATATTTATGATATTCTATTTTTTAGTATTTGTTGTTATAGCGGCAACAGAAATACATAATCTGTGAAAATTTCAACTGTCTAACTATCACGGTTCGTGAGATACAGCCTGGTGACAGACGGACGGACGGACGGACGGACGGACAGCGAAGTCTCAGTAATAGGGTTCCGTTTTACCCTTTGGGTACGGAACCCTAAAAAAGAGTGGGTCTTCATTTTTTTTATGCATTTCTCCATTCTCATTTTTACATTTGAGCCTTTTTTCATACAACGTCGGGAGGTATACAAGCATACGGCCCACCTGATGTAAAGCGGTTACCGTAGACTATAAACGCGTTCATAGGCTACGGTAACCCCTTTACATCAGGTGGGCCGTATGTTTGTAAGCCCCCGACGTTGTATAAAAAAAAGAAACAAAATTGAAATCTAAAGTAGTCTTTTATTTAGCAGTGAATATACTCCGTTAAAATCACATAAATGATGCATTTTATTTTATTAAATATACGGTTTACGCTAGTGAGCATGCCGTGTGCATGTGATATTGTGCAACCTAGTAGGCGTCACACCTTTTTAAGTAAGATTGAATAAAATAAATTATTACTTCCACTTCCTCTAACAAGTTACGACCCGTGACGTCACTTCCTGTCATCTTTATCGACATGATGTGCTGTTACATCATTGAAGTAGTTAAGTTTTAATGTCTGTGAAATTATTACTAGCTTCGTGATAACGCATGTACATTTTATGTTGTTAATTTTCTCTGTGGGCAGTTAATTTTAACGAGAACTGAGTATCTTTCACTCTTTCACAGGTTATAGATTTACCAAAGAGTATATGCAGTTCTGACAACTGAAATTGTAGAACTATATTTAATATTCCTGGCGGAAGTATACAGCTAATTACCTTTTGGAATGTTGTGTTCATTCGAGTGAATGAAGTTTAAGCTCGTAAGAAGAATTATCCCTTACTAATTTTCTCTAATCTCTTCTATAAGAGTAATAAGCCTTAAAAAATCTTCATTAAATTTAAATAGAGCCGTAGGATTTATGGTTCCGTTTGAATGTTGAATTATCTTAAAAGCCAAGTCCAGATCAAACAAAGTTTGTCTTGGAAAAGTATTAACCAAACTAATCATCTTCATGTGGCTCCGGATCTTTGGACAGAACAAAATAATGTTCAATAAAAATAAGTCCCAATACAAGAGAGTTAATCAAATGAAATAATTTTATTTGCTAGAAGACACATTAGAAATTGTGTGACATTTGAAAAATACTTAAGTTAAGTAACATTATACTTATCTTGTGACCTAAGGCTGTTTCGTCACAGTATCCAGTAATTTCTCTGCCATATCTCACCCTTCAAACCGGAACACAGCTATATACTCGTAAATATAGCTGCTTGGCGGTAGAAATAGGTGAGACAGAGGAACCCATGCAGACGACTATTGTACAAAGTAGTCTCTCTCCGGTAGTTACAGTACCTTTACCTCGTTTTAATGTTATGTGTGAATAGAAGATCTTTGGACAGAACAAATAAGGCTCTATAAAAACAAAACCTAATACAAAGCAACAGAATTATGTGTCTAGAAATTAAATCCCTTTCTATTACGAAATTATTTAGAAATAACCTTATGTGGTAAGCAACTATGAGTGTAGGTCCTATCAATAATTTTCTTTAAGCTTATAGTGCCTTGAGCGATGCTAATGACCACTTCCCACTAACTGGGTTAGCTAGGGTTCCACCTAAAAATAGAGCAAGTTTTATTTTTACTTTTGGATACCGCAGGCAATCTCCTAGGAACGTAAGTGGCTCAATGTCACCTTTAGAGCCAAAGCTAATCTCACCTGCACGTCGTGCACCATGCTTATCAACAGACGATTGGCGAAATCTGACATAAAAGAGGTAGGGCACGACTTTTGCCCAACTGGGGAAGTACTTCCACCTCACAGAAGACGGTAGACAAATAACAACTCCCTGGAGGGTTGTTGTGTTCCTGCGAGTGAGGTCATCAGAAGATGAGAAGTTGCTGTGTTGAAAGCGGGGGCGGCAACGGACATTATTTTACGATAACCGCTTGACATAAGGTGGACCGTATCCATCGTAGTACAAAAAAGTTCTTTTTGTTCCTGTGATAGAGTGAGTAATTTATTGTGTAACGGCTTCTCTATCATCTTTGTGTTAAAGAAAATCTCGCTTGCCCGTGACATGCACGGATAATAACCAGGCGGTGGCGAAAGAGAGGTAAGTTCTGCTCCTGCTTGTGCTCCTGCGAGTGAGTGAGATCACCCGAAGTTGATGAGCAGCAGAGATGGCGACGCACGAGTAAATACTTTACATCAGGTGGATCGTATGCTTTTATCTCGACGTTGTACAAATAAAGTTTTTTATGTTAAACAAGTCTCCCTATACCTTCACGCCAGGTCTCTTGTCCAGGCCGGGGTAGGCAGAGAGGACCGACGGCCACATGACCCGGTTCATACACACGTTACCTACTCGCTTGGTGGCGCGCTTTGGCAGAATCAAGAGGTCGACACTGGGAGAAAGGGAGAGTTAGTGCAAACGGCGGCGAGTGACGACGTCTTGGGACTGTCCTCTCGTTTCCTATTTTCTTGAACATTGATTACAAGTCCATTGGATTTCTCATTGCACAACTACCCGAACGAAAAATCATAAGAAAACGACATATATATATATATATATATATATATATATATATATATATATATATATGTATGTATGTATATATATATATATGAATCGAATTGCTGAATAATTTGTATAAAAATATGTATGTATATATATTGTTAAGAATCACAACACTTGACAATAATTATTTATTAATGAGTGTTTGAATAATGTTAATTTACAATCAGGCACACACGACCGCCACTGATAGGGCGGGGGACACCCCGCACCCTGCCTCTGCCTGTCTGACGTCACATAGATGCCCACGCGGCTCATGTCGCTAACAATATATATACAAATATATATATATATATAAATATATATATATATACAATATATATATATACAAATTATTCAGCAATTCGAACACCTTAAACACCGCCAACCCTGCGTGTATTATCTTATTACCAGGTTAGCCCGAGGCTTCTATTTCAACATGACCGAGAGACACCGCAGAGCTGGGCGCTCGCCTCGAACTGCCATAATGTACTTGACTCTACCATACATTGTCTATGCTTGTACTGTGCTATTACAGAGACAACATGAAGGAAATAATCTATGGAGAAACCATGAGACAGATAATATGTAGTAAGTCGATTCGCCGCTACAGGTCGGGGGTAAAGTAGAAGGTGCAGCTCTTATTGGGTAGTTCGCGGATCAACATCGCAGCACTTATCGTCTTATTGGTTAAAATATTCTCCCATTGGCCAGTAATCGCTGGATGTTTAAGCGCTAAACAAAGTTTTGTGAGCGCGGGGTGCCCTCATGCGCAATGAAGTGGTTTATTGGTTTGTGAGCGGCGTATTGAGGATTATAGAAACGCGTACGTGAATTCCTGTATTTTTGTATCTGACCATCAACTTAAGCTAAACAGAGCTTCGCTAAAAAAATATAAAAGTATGTACCACGTGTATCATTTTTTTCTTTTCTTATAGGCACAACGTCGGGATGCATACAAGCATACGGCCCACCTGATGCAGAGCGGTTACCGTAGATCATCAGCGATTGCAATGCATTAAGTATCACTTGCGGGATGCCATACTTGTGTTGCTCCAGATATTGCAAGCGTTCATAGACTACGGTATAGTGTAACCTTTTTTCTTTTTTATGCAACGCCGGAAGACATCCAAACATACGGTCCACCTGATCTAAAGCGGTCGACGGGCCCTATGCTTGTAGGTATGTTTCCCGACGCACGCCTGTATACAATAGTATGCGCGTTTGACCAACAGCCGGCGTGCTCGGGGCATCTGCATGACCGTTCCAATTCACGAGTTTAGTGATGTGAATAAAATGAATAAATTAATCAACTTAACATTCAGCACGAGAAAATTACCTACATGGGTGGTCGGACAGAGTACAGCGATAGAAAAAAAAAGAACAACCTTATCCTATTACTTATAACGAGCGATTCTATACATTTCGGTTATCTCGCTTCTAAATCGATTTGGATTAAATTTTGTATTGAGATAAGATTTTGATTTTTAAATTTATGGTATGTGTATGGTGTCTTTCAGGACAGGAGAGCTTGATGGCGTCGTTGCGAGTGTCATTCTAAACACAAACACAAAAGTTAAGCAACGCCGCCCGCAGCCTGTCTGTGGATGGGTTTATCTATCTCGAGTTTCTCCGTGCTTCGGAGGGCACGTTAAGCCGTCGGTCCCGGCTGTTGTCGATAGATGACAGTCGTTAAGCTAAGTCGGTGGCCCTCGGGCGGCTTGAAAACACTGGCCATTGCACTGCAAAATTTGTTGAGCATTATGATGTACTAGGAATTACTGAGTTATATCATTATTAAAAGAGAAATCTCTTTCTCTCTCTCTCTCTCTCTGCTCTGTTGATTCGGCTATGCAGACAGAATACAGGATGAAGGAATTACGAAACAGATATACACCGCGAAAGTATAAGGATTAGCCATAGAAACCGGCGAGCGTGCATGAGAAGAGCTTAGCTTATGTTAAAGATGCGAGTGAGGTTTGACGAGATCGGTGGCACAGTGGCGAAACGTGCTATTACGTTACTTCGTCACCAACGCTCGTGGTTTCGATTCCAACACAGTCTTGACAGATAGACATACAGACGAACAACAAAGTGATCCTGTACGTTTTTCCTTTTAAGGTACGGAGCCCTAATAAAATCTAGCTTATGTAATTCGCTGAATACGTCAGAAGTTTCTGTACGATTTGACTTACTGTTCGGAAGTAGGGCGCGTCCACAATGAGTGGTTTTACGACGCGCTACCGGCCGGTGCGGTTTACTGCTTATTGTGAATCATTAGCGTTTACGAGGAGATAGTGGCTGTTCAAGAGGTTCTTTTTCTTTAGAAGAGGAATTTAAATTGTAAAGACGTAGTAATTGTGATGTTTTAATTGGCAGGCAGTAAAGTACTCTTAGATCGAATGAAATCCCTGATGAGGTTCAATGGGTTTTGTACGTCGGCACATACAAGCATACGGCCCACCTGATATAAAGTATCACCATAGCTATGAACGCTTGCGATACTTGAATTACTCGCGGGTTGCCCACTGTTATTAGCATAGCAACTCCTATGGACGTTACTGGTAACCTCACTCACTCGCAGGTACAAAACAACCCTTTCGAGCACGGTGGCGCAGTCGTGAATTCGTTGTCAATGAATGGACCTTGAAATAATCGCTTGTGGGATTCCGACACAAGACAAACATTGTGTGTGCATGAACATGTCTGTTTGTTTTGGTCTGGATGTTTTAAGAGAGGTAGGGCGCATCAAAGCAGCCCGTCTGAGGAATTACCTCCACCTCACAGCAAACCGCAGTCAAATAGCAACTCCATAGAGGATTGTTGTGTTCCTGCGTGTGAGTGAGGTCACCAGTAAGCTCCCAAGGAGTCGCCGCGTAAACAGCAGAGGAGGCATCGCGCGAGTGATACTTAATGCGTTCATAGGCTACGGTAGCCGCTTTATATCAGGTGGCCCATATGCGTGTATGCCTTCTGACGTTATTATTTGGCTGAGGTTTTTTGTGAGGTGTACTTACTTCTGCAGTCGGATCGCTTTAACTTGCCTGGCCTCTCTTAAATCTCTTCATACTCAAACGACTACCACACGAGATACTTTAAAAAAGGTTTGTAGAGGTTTTGGTTGGGACTGGAAGTCCCAAGAGAGGTCTTTGCCATTGCAACAATAAACTACGGTATCGGCTCACCAGCAAACGGGCATATTATTTATAAACATGTGGTATAAATTGAGAGCTCGATGGCGTCGTTGCGCGTGTCATTCTAACCAAACACGCAGGTTAAGCAACGTCGACCGCAGCCCGTCTATGGATGGGTTCTTCTATCTCAAGCTTCTCCGTGCTTTGGAGGGCACGTTAAGCCATCGGTTCCGGCTGTTGTCGATAGATGACAGTCATTAAGCTAAGTCAGTGGCCCTTGGGCGGCTTGAAAACACTGGCCTCAGCCAATCCGCATTTGAGCAGCGTGGTGGAGTATGCTCTAAACCCCTTCGGTTGAAGGGAGACCCGTATCCCTGCAGTGGGATGGGTAAGGGTTGATGTGGTATAAAATTACTTTAATATTCGTGTACATTTATGTGAGTGACATTTGAAAGTTATGAATTGCCTATTATTTTTGCTAATTGAAGAGAATTCGCAACCGCAATTGAGTAGCGCAGCGGACTATGCTGTAAACCTCTTCGATTGAAAGTAGGCTGGTGTCTCAGCTTTTATACAACGTCGAGAGGCTTACAAGCATACAGCTCACCTTGTGTAAAGTGGTTACTGTACTTGCAATTCATGAAGTAAGTACCTACTGGCGTACTGGTATCCTTACTCACCCGCAGGGACACAACAACCCTCCAAGGAGTTGTTACTTGACTGCTATTTGGAGATACTTCACCAGTTGAGCAGCTGATGCGCCCTACCTCTTCTAAAACCAGCCCAAGACAAACACATATTTTCCTGTGAGGGGATCGAACCCACGGACCTTGATGTTAAAATAGCATTGTTAACCACCCTGCCACCGTACTCATGTGTAGTGTCGAGGAGTGAGCTATGAACCCCTTCGATTGAAGGGAAAGCCCGTGTCCCATCAACGACACGAGTATCATAATACGAGTATGTTATATTAAATCATTGCGATTATTTGGTCTTAATAAAATAGCGACTAATACACGGGCTGCTGGTCAAAGAATCGTTTTCCAGCTACTACCCAAACAACAATTAACTTCGCCAATACGGGTAATTTCACATACAAATTGTTTTCCAAACGGTAACACGCCGACTCGCGCCACACTATCGAGTTACCGTTGTGTCGGAGCATTCTTCATAAATCAACAATGTAGCTGTTTTGCAAACTTGCGGATGTTTGTGTTCGACATAAAAACGCGTATTGTGACCACGGCGCTATATTATTTGTAATAGACTTGTTCTCGCACAGTTATCTCCTACTGTATCTGTCTCAGCTTATTACTTTATCGTATCTTAATTTAGTTACATAACCATTCTCAAAACATTAAGAGAGTAGCAAAGCGGCCCGAGTGGGGAAGTACCTCCACCTCACAAAATAGCCCAATGAGCTGCCGTGTTAACAGCAGAAGTGACAACGTGCAAACGACGCTTCAGTTCATCTTTGACCACTTCAAATCAGAAGCATTGTTTTTAACTAAAAGTTTGTCTGTAAGCAATATATGAAATTTGATCTTAGTATTGTTTGTCTTACTAGGAACACCACAGCGTAGCGTACTCTTCTGTTAAAATAACATATATCTGTAGAAGATACTGAAAAATATACAATGAAGTACTAGATCCAATCAGATAAAGTTTACGTCGACTGTACCTATACGTATTTAAATGTATGTATCCGATAAAGTTAATGAAGTTATATGTTATTGAGTTCACGCCATAAACTCGATTATTCAAATATTTAAATTACAGAAGCTTATTGCAAAAGCTATAAATCCAAATAGAAAGCAAAATCGGTGACATGATTAAAAATGGAGTACGTTTCTAATCATGTTACCGAATAAATAAATAATATATATGTTTATATATGTATTTATAAGCAAAATAATTGCCGTATTACAGCTCATTAATTCTATTCTGGAGTATTCCCTATCGTTTACTTTTAGAGAGAGATACAATACAGTTGTGTGCTGTTATCAACCAAGGATGTGTCAACCAAGAATATATAAAATAGTTTAAATTACATATGTTAAAAGAATGTGGATATTATACGAATGTGTCTAATCTTTGATTTCATACCTATCATATGTTAATCTGAATTAATTACAAAAAAAATATCGGCATCAAATATCACACAATTGTTTGTGATTCATAAGAACCAGTAACATAGCCCTCTGTATCAAATTCCCGAAACTGAGCCTGAGTGTAAATGTCACAGCCAACCGATTAAATCAGCTAGATCTAAAAGCGGCTAGCTATTTCATTAAATGCCACTTGACATTCAGTTGGATGCCTAGGCCGGTACTGACTGAATTAAAATCAAGAAATATTTAACGATTGTTGAAATTATAATTTAGTTCATATTTTGACCACTGCATCGTTAGAAGTTACTGAAACAAATTAATGATGCGCAAATGAAGCGAATGTTATTTTTTGTAATTGTGGAAAATAACTGATTTGACTGTGATTAAAAATACAAGGAAATGCCTAGTAATAATAGACAAGAGTTTTCGATAATTTGAGCCTAAGGCATATCCGAATTCTTCTCGCATAGTTTTGCACATAACATTCAATATGTAATAATAAAACATCAACACTTTATACTCTCTGCATACTCATAGCTACCATAATTTTATTTAACTACACACAACACACAAAATCAGCTGTCGTTTAGCATTTATCATTGTTAAATTTCATTTTCAACAATTTTGCTATGTGTCCTGTGGCCATTTTAATAAATGCAGTAGTTTAATGAATAAGCTAGCCTCTCTTATTCATTAAACTCGCCGTCACAACTGGCCGATTTAACCATTTGACTGCGACATGTGTACCACGAATAGCTTTCATAACAACAATTATTTACGTAATTTAACAGTTTCTTTGAAATCGATTGATGAAAAGTTTACATATACACTGTGGAGATATGAAGACAGTTTCTCAATCAATAACAAAAATGGTTATTATTATCTACTCTGTCACAAGTACTTTTTTTATACAACTACGTTGGAAGTCATGATGACCTGCCTGGTGTTGAGTTACCGTAGGATATGGACATTTCCACCATGAGGAACATTATTAGAGCTTTGCTAACTTTTTAAAGAATCATATATGGTTCCCGGGAAGACCTCAACCTCAAGGGAGTTCATTCCACAGCCCTAGGGTACTGTTCCAATATGTGAAGGATTCCCTGCCAATGACGAGCGGTGTTATTGAATTCCACAAGACAACTTAATGTACTATCGAGAGAACATGCAGAGGAATCAAATCCTTTCTTATGCTGAAGTTGCAATAGTGGAATTAATTTTGGGATCATCGATAATTCTTCGTCTCTGAACTGAATATGTCCAAGCTAGCACCCCGGTACTCCCGCCCGAAGGTGGGTATTTATTCCATGTGCGGTTTACAGTCACACTGACTGAGCGGTATCAATAAGGAAGTTATCCTCACAATTATAGCTAAAAGCAGTCATGCACCTACCGTGCTAACTCAAGGGTCTTTTTTTCTGTACACTTTCAAGTTCTGGTAAGAAATCCCTGCTAATGGTTCCCCAAAAGCCTCTTCAAAGAAGAAAAGTAGAAGTTTGTGCAGGGTTAGCGAAGCGCGAGTAAATACCTCTGTGAATGCAAATACTGACGTGACTTCCTGCCATCGTTTTTTTGTCAACTTAGTAATAGTGCTTAAATAGGTTGCATCAAAGCAGCCCGTCTGGGGAAGTACCTCCCTCTAACAGAAACACGGTAATCATTAAGCTCCTAAGGAATAGCTGTGTTAAAATGAAAATACTGTTCAAGTTTTGTTTGTATAAATTTACAAGATAAGGACAATTGAATGCAGTGATGCGGTCTCGGTTACCAATGTGGGTGGTCAGTTATCTGCCGTGACATACGATACCTGACACCGTTGACACAGCGCTGACACTGCCGTGACACCGCGCCACGACTATTGTACTGTCACTAAGAAAATTGCTTTGTCGACCTACACTAATTGTAGATTAGTACATTGTAAAACGTATAAAGGTGTGAAAATAAAGTTAATTTTAAGTTTATTAAACTAAAATTTAAAAGCTAGTAAAATAAAATTTCTTTGATTATATTACTTACCTACTCAATAGATCAAATCACTTGATCAAATGGATCGTATTTTATGAGAAGTTGATGTCAGGAGCTACAGGCGAGCGTGCATGACAAGAAGTTAACAATGTGAGAGAAGTACGCGAGGCGTGAGAGGACACAATCACGTGGCGCTTGTTTCACTCTGCCTACCCCGCAAGGAATTTAACTAGAAGTTATAGTTATATTTTTTGCTTTTATATTCTTAGTCAATAAAGTTTATATTATATTTATATTTATAAATAAAATAAATTACATTATACACAAATGAGTCAAATTACTTAGTTTTTGAGAACAGCCTCTGTGGCCGACGAGCGGAAATAGCAGCGACATAACAAACGTTCCATTCTTTTCTTTTACGTACTTATAAAAAATACGTAGTACGTACGTAGTAGTTATAACATCTTATCGTATTTTAAGGTGAAGTCGTTACGTCTCTATTAAAAGCATATATTATTGAACTTTTTAGAAAAAATCTGAGAATCAATTGAATGAGAACGTTAAATTGAACTAAGTACACAAGGACGATAATGACACAGAAGGTATTTCAGAACCCAAAGAAGAAAAAATATTATGAGTGTCAGCTTGTTCTTATTACTCGTATATCCCATTTTCTAATCCATTGGAATCAGCGGGATCCGCTACTTAAGCCTAAGAGTTTGGTGAAGATTTTGACATGGAGCGATTGCCATCTAAAAGTTGCGAAAACTCAGAGGGAAAATCAGCCCTCTCATAGGCTAGGTCACACATTTGAAATATAATTTCTTAGACGTGCGGGATTGCTCAGAATAGCTGAAAAAGAACCAAATCAAAAGCACCCGTAACCGAAGAGTATGCGAGAAGAGGTTATGAGTGTGGAAGAGGCAAGAGAGGTTTGTTTGGCTCTGTGTATCTGGCGTTCCCAAATCTACCTACCCGAATGGGAGACAGGCGTTCACCAGAGGGAGACTGTACAAAAGTCGTCTGCATTTGTCTCACCTATTTCTACCGCCCAGCAGCTATATTTATATATCTGTTTTCCGGTTTGAAGGGTGAGATATGGCAAAGAAATTTCAGGGTACTGTGACGAAACATCCTTAGGTCACAAGATCAGCAGCGCGCGAGTAACATCCCCGTGGTGTTCCGAGCGTCAATAGGCTCGGTGACCGCTTACTATCTAATGCGGGCCACATGCTTATTTGCCAATCTAGTTGTATAAAAAAGGCGTGATAATATGTACGTACGTATGTTATTTTAAATATGACGTGGTTATTATATACAAGTAATTGCTAGCCTAGATACAACTACAACTTAATTTCACTCGGTAAAACGTTGAGCGTAGTTTGTCAATGTAAAATATACCATGTGTATAGCAGTTGGTGCCAAGATTAGAATTATTAAGATAATGATAATGTCACAGGGTAAATTGTAAATAGTTGAACATGCGTTATAAAATATTAATAAAAATGTCACAGGGTAAATAGTCAATAGTTGAAGATGCGTTGTCAAATATTAATAAAAAATGTCACAGGGTAAATTGTAAATAGTTGAAGATGAGTTGTCAAATATTAATAAAAATGTCACAGGATAAATTGTAAATAGTTGAAGATGCTTTGTCAAATAATAATGAAGATTATTGTAAGTACGGCACTTACCGCGATTTGTTTTTCTGTTTTCCCGTGTACATGATATGAATAATAAAATAGGAAAATAAATCACGGTATGTCCCATACTTATAATAGTGACATAAATAACCCTAACAATAATGATATGATAATATTAAATACATAAAAAAATGTAAAGAAATTAACTCAAAATAAAACATGTTGACGAGCTCGGTGGCGCAGTGGTTAGTAACGCTGTTTTGGCACCATCGTTCATTAGTTCGATTTCCACACTAGACCAACATTTGTGAGCATGAACAATTTTTTAAGAGAGGTAGAGCACAGCGAAGCAGCCCGTCTGGAAAAGCACCTTTACCTCACAGAAAACCACAGCCAAATACCAACCCCCTGTAGGATTGTTGTGTACCTGCGAGTGAGTAGTACACCAGTAAGCTCTTAAGGCGTAGCTGTGTTAGCAGCATAGGTAGCATCGCGTGAGTGTTAGTTAATGTAATCATGCCACGTCACTGTGAGCCGCGTACTTGTATGGCTCTCGACGTTACATAAAAAAATTGTTTGTCACGCTGTTCATAAGAAACTGTGATTTTCAATGAAAATAGGCAAGTTACTTTCTTATAGCAATTACATAGAAACTTCTGGAACTATTTTTACTCAATGAAAAACTCTATTATATAATATTAGAAGAGACAGGTGGTACGAAAATCGTTTTATTAATATTTTGCCGAAGTATTCGTTCCAGTCAATCAAAAGTGACCGAGACTAATGTTTTATTATTCGCGTTTAAGTTTCCACGGCGAGCTCACGTCCACGCATTCACCGGAATTAACTTTGTCAGAGCTGCTGTATATTTAAATAGTCATTACCTATTTAACTATATACATTTCTGGTATGCCAATGAATAATTTGCAGAAATAAATTATTGCTAGATTATTCCCATAATAAAGTTATAAATAATAAAAAACTTTGTAAAATCATAAACGCGTTTATTTCTATCTGTTTTCTATATCTTCAGGTTCCGTGCGGGATAAGCAGAGATAATCGAGCACCATAAAACATGAAGAAAGGTAGGGCGCATCGCAAGTAGCCCATCTGGGGAAGTACCTCCACCTCACAGAAAAACCGCAGCCAAATGACAACTCCCTAGAGGTTGTTGTGTTCCTGCATGTGAGTGAAGTCACAAGTAAGCTCCTACGGAGTTGTATTGCAAGCATTTATAGGCTACGGTGGCCGCTTGACATAAGGTGAGCCGTATGCTTGCGTGCCTTCCATCGTTGTATAAAAAAAAAGTTATAAATAATAAAAAAATGCATAATCATAAACGTGTTTATATCTATTTTCTATATCTTCATGCCAGGTTCCCTACGGCATAGGCAGAGATAATCTAGCGCACCAAGACCTGAAGGAAATAAGCTACGATAATCCGATGAAACCAATATTACGTAGTAAATCAATTTCCGCTACGGGTCAGGGGATACAGCAGAAGACGCAACTCTTATTGGCTAGTTCGAGGGTCAAAATCGCAGCTCTTATCTGTTTACTTATTAAAATATTCCGCCTTTGGTCAGTAGGCTCTAATAGCTGAGATATGTAGGCGCTAAAACACAACTTTTACGTGACCACGCGGTGCACTTCGTGAGGCTTTTTTGGTTTGTGCCATAAGACGAAACGCGGTTCTTACCTTACCTCGCTTGCATCTTTAAGACTCGTAGCTCCTTTATGCTCCTAAATTGCATTCTAATAAAACTCGACCAGTTTATTCGTGGTAGTTGTGGCCGTTCTCGGCTCCTACTTCCTTCCACTTTCACATTGCATATCTGTTTCGTCATTGTATCGTCCTGCATTCTTCAACATACCAACGGAGCATGCCTTTTCTTATTTTAACATTACAGTTATTTACTGTAAATACGTAAAATAGACTTGGGTCGTTGTATATTGGTCACAAAGTAAATTGTTCACGGAAAAAAGTGTGTGTTAATTTGGCACTGTTCAATTTTTATGAAGTAAATTCGTCACATATTAATTTGGGTTATTGTAAATTCGTCGCTATGTTTTTTTTCCGTACAGATATTTGTACCGGTACTTTATGCAAAAATGAAGACTTGTGACGAATTTACACATATCTCTTAATGTAAGTGGACAATTTACTATCAATGTATGGAGTGTACAAAAAAGTATTCATTTAGCTATGAAAAAAAATTAACTATTCACTAACTGAAGTTTTTATTTCTTTGACTTTTATTGTACTCACTAATAACCTCGCTCACTCGCAGGAACACAACAAACCAATAGGGAGTTGTTATTTGAATGCGGTTTTCTGTGAGGTGGACGTACTTCCCCGAGATGGGCTGCTTTACGGCCTACCTCTCTTTCGACATCCAGATTAAGACAAACAGACATGTTCACGGACACAAATGTTTGCACTGTGTGTGAATCGAACCCTGAAGCATTGTCAAACTAGCGTTACTAATCACTCCGCCACCGAGCTCTATAAAAGTCCATTATTAATTATTAATGTAATATTTTACTATTATATTTTATTTTGTTTCGGAGACGTTAAAAAAAACTTTGTAAGAAAAAAACACCGAATACACTTTTCTCTATGATGATACGTAGATGCGTAAGGGATGACGAATTAAGGACCAATATCAATTTTAACATAATGAATTATTCATTTATTCCCTTACAAACATCGATGGATTATTGTATCGATTACAAAGGAAAGAAGGGTTACTATTGTTATAGTAATGAAGCGATACGAAGAGGTTCAGGAGGAATGCAGGCCATTGTTACGGATTTATGATAATGAAAAAAACAACGGTTAAGTGTAAATTGTTACTATTTAGGTGGTCTCCGACTTGTTCTGGGGGTGTAACCTTTAGAGCCAAAGCCAACCCTACCTGCACGTGGTACACCCTGTTTATCAACAGACGAAGCTCTGGCGAAAGAGAGGTAGGGCCCGACGTCAGCTCGACTGGGGAAGTACCTCTACCTTACAGAAGACGGCAGCCAAGTAACAACTCACTGGAGAGTTGTTGTGTTCTTGCGAGTGTGTGAGGTCAATCCGGGATACGCGCAGACAAACTCGCGGGCTACTGCTAGCTGATGTATAAAGTCATCGATTTGTACATACTTTTCACTACGTAACGAAGTTTCTAATTGTTTCAATCGAGTAGTGCTGAGTAAACAGACGCATGCTTGCATGTAAACTATACGCAGGTGGGCGGCAATAAACATACAAAGTAATTAAAAGAGCCAATGAACCGTAATCATAGAATACATACAGTACATGGACGTAAATATGACACATCGGTTTAGCCTACAAAGTGAATTATCTGCAGCATTGTCTTTCGTATGACTAACCGGAATAACCATGGAATATAGATTGTTACTACTGGAACTTGAGCAATAGTGCAGTGATTTTCAAGTAGTCGTAAGTGGAAGCGGTTCCTAAAAGTTATGCAAGCAAATTTTTCTTTCTTTGCAAATTGAGTTTTTTTATTTTTTATTATAACTTCACGCCAAATCCCTTACGGGGTAGGCAGAGAGAACCGAGCGCCACGCGACTCGATCCTTACATACCTCATTTGCTTCTTTCACATTCATTGCTCTTTTCATGCACGCTCGCCGGTTTCTAGGGCTCTTGACATCACCTTCTGATAGAACACGACCAATCTGATCATGATAGGTAAGTCTTGGCCTTCCTCGGCTCCTACATCCTTCCACTTTTGCATTGTATATCTGCTTCGTCATTCTTTCATCATGCATTCTTTCTACATGTCCGAACCAACGGAGCATGCCTCTTCTTATTTTAACACCGACGCTCTCTTTCAGACCAACTCTGCTTCTAACCTCATCATTGCGGATACGGTCTGCAAACGTTACACCACAGATTTTGTTGCAAATTGAGTTACTATGTAAAATCAGTCTCATCTCAATAGGTTAGTGTCTTCGTGGTTTTGGCCTTACTAAACTCCTACATCCTTCCACTTTCTTGTTATATACCAATTCGTTCGTCGTATATAGTCATTCTTTCCTCTTGCATTTTTCTACATGTATTGTCTGACCTAACGGACATTCTTCTCTTATTTTAACACAGATATTATTTTCAGACCGAGTCTCTTTCTTTACATCATCATTGCCAAGATTATAACATAACGCTAGTAATACAAAGAGTATTTCAACAGTAGACAAAGATCAGCGTTTCAAAATGTGCGATATTCATGGCCGCGTACTGTAATAACTTTGGTTATCAAGTTGTCACAAGTAGTTAGTAACGTGACGCGGGCATACACAGGGTGGTCCATTGTTAAGGTTTGACGACTTAACACATGAAATGAAGGGAACTGTTACATCATCGTCATCAAATTTGTAATAATAATCATTACAGTTAAATGCGCACGAAGCTTTACACTTAGACTTTTGCTGACCGTTCTTATTAATAAAAGTTTCATAGAACTTGGAGTGTTAAGCGTGATTATTTTTATACAACGTCCGGAGGCATACAAGCATACGGCCCACCTGATATAAAGCGATTACCGTAGCCTATAAACCCTTGCAATGTATTTAGTATCACTCGCGCGATGCCACCTCTGCTGCTAAAGGAACACAACAACCCTCTAGGCAGTTGTTATTTAGCTGCGGGTTTTTTGTGATGACCTACCTCTTTTAAAAACACCCAGGCCAAGACAAACAGGCATGTTCATGTACACAAATGTTAGTCGTGTGTGGGAATCGAACCCACTAGCGTTGGTGTAATAGTAGCGTAACGGCGCGTTTCACCACTGCGCCATCGAGCTCGTCATATACTCCTGACTCACAAACTTGACATTAAACTGATTTACTCCTAGCTGTTCCACAAATGCCGTGATCACCAGTTTCAGATAAAAACCTGACATAAAAAAGAGTCAGTAAAAGAGAATTAGGAAAAAGTAATGAGGAAGGTCAGGACTGACCTATCATCGGTTGCCGACGTAAGTTTAGGAGGTTTCATCTTTGCAATTTAATATGAAGGAGCTCTATAGTATCGACACACGCACCTAATCGAATAAATAAGTTGAGCAACGTCGACATAGACAGGGATGCATTCCGTTTATCTCGATTATCTCCATGATTCGGAAGGCGCGATAAGCTGTCGGTCACGGTTGTTTTCAATAGATGATAGTCGTTAAGCAAAGAGAGATGGAGAATGTACCGGCGAGGGAAGGACGAAGAAGAAGACTCACAACAGGAAATACCCTATAGCTTTTGGTTCCCTTGTGTGTAAATATGCGGCATAAACGGCCGTATCTTTTAATTGTGTTGAGTTAGAAGTTTGACTTTTTTCACTGCTCCAAGGAATTGTAGACTTGAGTCCTTCCTAACGTTATTACGTTTACTAATTGATTAGGATTCGCGAAGTCCGCTACCTAAGCCCAAAGATTTGACGTAGATACTGATTTGACATAGAGTCACTGCCGTCAGGCTCCACAACCCTGTGGAAAAACGCGATCTTGCTTACTTTAAGTCACACCTCATTCGAAATACAATTTCTTGGATGTGTGGGTTTACTCGTGTATGTGTGAGTGAATGTAAATATTACATACACGCCAAACGAAATGAGTACGCGAGTCGCAATGAAATCCTGCGGCAGGTACCAGGAAGTCAGGAGTATGTTAAAGGTCTGTTTATCTTTGTATTTACGATAAACAATCCGCTTAACTAACGTCTCGACTAACACGAATAGTTTGGTGCAGGTGGAATGTTGCAATGTCCGCTCCAAATTGTGTTACTGGGTCTCGATGCATCGGGATTTATAATAACGTTTGTTAACGCACGCGCAACGCTGTTCGTGCTAATGGAAACAAACCTTAATTGCATGACAGAAGTATTATGAATACCAGTTTTGTTTACTTAACACTATTTCCAGCTGAATATACACAAGTTATTTAAATATAGTTAAATACAAAAATTATAATCGTGTACTAGGCTAATGAGAGCGCCGAGGAGGATGTGTGTAGTGGGAATGATTGATAGAGTAGGAAATAACACGATACGTGAACTATGTGGAGTGAAAGAATGAATGACAAAAGAGTTATACAAGAAGTGTATCAGGCAAGAGAATGGAGATATCGTTGGGGGGCTCCTAGACGCACACATATATATCAAATTGGTGATGTGTTGAAAAAGGGCCAAATCAAAAGCACCAAAAACCGAATAGCATGAATGGAGAGGTTGATGAGTGTGGAAGCGAGAGAGATACGTTTGGATGGGTTCACCTGGTGCTTCACAGTCTCTGCCTACCCCAATGAGAGACAAGCGTGATAATATACATTTATATATGTATAATCGTGTATTAGAACTGATGATATCGTGTAAGTTTGTTGTTAACATTTGAAACTCAGGGTTTTGATTTTGACGTTTCTTCCACATCAACCAATAAACCACTTGACGTCGCTTGAAGGCCCTACTCGCTCATCGAAACGTAGTGTTTTAGCTTCTAAATATCGCAATAGGATATTTTATCAAATAGCCGATAAGTACCACGATGTTGATCCGTGAACTAGGCGATAAGAGCTGCACGTTCTACTTCACCCCCCGACCCGTAGCGGTGAGTTGAGTTACTAAGCAAAATCGGTCTGATCGGTTCTCCATACGTTATTTTCTTCATGCCGTGTACTAAACAGTTCCAGAGTAATTTCTACCAAGAACTCTTAAGTTGTTGACTTACCTACCATGACCAAATTGGTCGTGTTCTATCAGAAGGTGATGTCAGGAGCCCTAGAAACCGGCGAGCGTGCATGAGAAGACCAATGAATGTTAAAGAAGCGAGTGAGATATGTAAGGATCGAGTCACGTGGCGCTCGGTTCTCTCTGCCTACCCCGCAAGGGATTTGGCGTGAAGTTATAGATAGATAGAACTATTGTAAGAATGAACTCCCTGCCAAAGTTTTCCGATGGTAGAGTTCTTCAAAAAAGACGCAAAGAGGTTTTTTACAGGGTCGGCAACGCAAAAAGTGACACCCCTGGTTTTGCAAGTGTCTTACGGTAACTTCCATTGAAGCACCTTGTAAAATGAAATTTATCAAATTTATTTAGTTTGGGTGCTCCGCTGACACAGTCTATCTGTGATACCTCGCCATCAGCTAAGTTACAAATAAACTTAACTTACCTACCTCTTTTTGTTATTAACTTAATAGCCACCACTCAGTACATAGCTTTGAATGTAACCGCTTTACATTAGGTGAGCCCTATGCTTGTATGCCTCTCGACATTGTATAAAAAAAAGAATAATTTACTATAGATGGTTTCTCTGCCTATGTTTATGTATGTATTACTGCCGAGCTAGTAAAGGTTGGCTGGAAGAGACCCGTGCGTATATCTTTACGCCAGGTCCCTTTCGGGGTAAACAGAGAGAACCGAGCGCCATAGGACTCGGCCCTTGCACACCTCATTCGCTTCTCTAACATTCATAGCTCTTTTCATGTCAGGAGCACCAGGAACCGCCGAGCATGCAGCTCGGCGGTTCCTGGTGCTCCTGACATCACTTTCTGATAAATATTCCAAAAGGAAGAAGGAAGGAAGGTGGTTTTGACTTTGACTTTGACTTTGAAAGAGACCTTTAACAGAGATAATTCTTTCTGCATTTGTATATGCATACTATCTGTTAATACATATAACAGTTATGTATATTTGTACAATAACCAGATTACCACAAAAATATTTCAGTTCCTATTGTTTTTGATTTTTGGTGTTTTGATAAATAAATAAATATTGTTGGATAAATTACACAGCGCCACCTAGCCCTAAAGTAAGCGAAGCATGTGTTATGGGTACCTACTAGACAACTGATAAACATACGTAAATACATTTTTTTTAATATATACTTATTATACATAGAAAATACCCAAACAAAGACAAACATACATGTTCATACACACAAATGTTTGTACTGTGTGGGAATCGAACCCACGGGCGTTGGTGTCAAAGTAGCGTAACAGCGCGTTTCACCACTGCGTCACCGAGATCGTCGTCTTGGTTTTATGTTTTGTCTACTGTCTTGAAACAATAATTTGTGTAATCATTTGCAACAGTAGTATCTTGTAAATTGGTATGTGGCCATGCTGGCAACACCTGCGGGAGGACGGGTCCTGCCCACACTGGCGTGAAATCAGAGATTATCGCCATAAATGTACATTTCAAAACAATTCGAAACGACATTATTTGGCATCACAAACAATGAGCAAATATTGGTTACTTCAATAGTTCGATTAGCTAGCAAAAGTCTGACCACTACCATATTATATTAGTACCATAAATAGTTTAATTGATATTATCTACCATGATGAAGTGGATAAAAACGTACCCTTAAAGGCACACAAGTTTTTTTCTTTTTGTGTTTATTGTAATAATATATAAACTACCGAGCAATATCGATTTTATATAATTAAAACTAATCGTAATGGTTGCTTTAGTAACATATGGAACGGGGTATTGTTTCGTATATTTCAATTAGACTTTGGGAAAGATCCTATAGTGTAGAAAATGTTTAGTTCCTGACTTCTTTCCATCCATCTGTGTTCCTTGAATTAAACATTTTTTAACGGAAGTACGTGGTCGCAGGAAGTCTTCCTGCGACCACGGACGCTGCAAGGCATTCGAAACGTCAGGTTCAACAAAATAAATAAAACACGCTATACTTCCGTTAAAAATTGTTTAATACAATCGCGAAAACCAAAGACAATACTATCTGTGTTCCTGTCTTCAATATCTCAAATATCAAATATTTTTTATGGTTCGTGAAGTCTAATTGAAATAGGATCAAAAATAATAACATACAGTAGTAGAGGGAGTAGTGTTACGGGTACCTGGGACTACATGTTTATATTAGGACAACTCACCTAACAGTAGTATGGGCAAGTCGATCAGCAAATGCCACCAGATGCTATGTCGCGCCTGCATCTCCGCGGGAGCTGGGGAATGTGGCTCCGGTACTGTCTGTAGCAAACAGATGAACATTGTTAATGTGGGTGAAAAACATAATAAAAAATAAACTGTTACAAAACTAAAATTTACACATAATTAAAGAAAAATACTTTAAGATAGAAACTACATCATCCGTCAGAGGCGGTGTGTTGCACCACGCGTTAGGTTTCCGCGACCAAATTAGACCTACGATTAACTCGTTTCTCCATTAACTACGGTTAGTCCATCTACCTATATTTGTACCAATTTCCGTATTTTTGTGTTACCTAGGTTGTTTAGTAACATTCGCGTATATAAATTGATGTATTTCCAAGACACGTTAAACTATTTATTTATTTATTACACCAGAAGTATATTGTCTAAATAATAATTGATGTAATAGTAATAGAATATCCTTACATTAAAGGTATGTTTCTCTTGAAATTCATGAAATTATGTTAATAATACACTGAAGGCCCTCCAGGAACGTAAATTTGAAGCCCAGTTAAGCAAGCTGCTAATCGTGAAAGCCTGTCAAAGAATATTTTAGTGACAAACTTTAAATTTATTAGGATTATAGGCTTTCAATTAATCGTATTGTATTATATTATTATTATTATGACATTTATTTTTATGTTCTTATTGTTAATTTAATGTAATTTCAATGCTATAATTATTTATTGTACTGTGACATCCAGAATATGTAATCACGAATACCTTGTAAAGGTGATTTGTTAACATAAAATACTACTACCTTACGTGACCTGCAATGTGTTCGAATTATGTAACAAATCTTATGTGATTAAATGAATATGAATATACTCGTACATGCACTTAGGAACTAGCGATTGGAAGTGACAGTTATGGTACGCATTCGGTCCTCTTCTGTACCTTATTTTTCATACAACGTTGGAAGGCTTACAAGCATACGGCCCGCCTGATGTAAAGCGGTTACCTGATGGAAACTATTAACGCTTGTAATATATTAAGTATCACTCGTACGATGCCTCCTCTGCTGCTTACAGCTACTCCTTAGGTGTGTGTGTAGTCGTGACCTTACTCACATCAGGAACACAACAACCATCTAGGGATTGTCTTAGGTTTTCACGATTGTTACACATTGAATTAAACAATTTTTAACGGAAGTATCGCGTGTTTTATTTATTATTATTATAAGACAAATATCACCTTAGTCTTCCTGCGGCCACGGACGCTGCAAAGCGTTCGAAACGTCAGGTTCAACAAAATAAATAAAACACGCGATACTTCCGTTAAAAACTGTTTAATTCAAACCATCTAGGGAGTTATTATTTGGCTACGGTTTTCTACCCATATATATGCTAAAACCATTTAATTTGTTGCACATTTCGTAATAGTCCCAATACGCGTAGAGACCTGATATTGGGTACAGCCATGCAATTCTGTAAGAGCAAACATCCTTACATCCTCGGAAACATCGGCTGTTATAGCCTTGAACACAAAATTGCAATTCCTTAGTGTCGCTTTTCATGGTCGTGCGACACTAGCGCCGCAAGGCTGCTTTTGGAATTGGAATTCTACAAGGCAAACAGCCTCGCGTACGCTTACAGCCTTATAGAATACCAAATAAAAAGCCGTGATCGCAGTAGACGATGTCAAAGCTGTGACATCTGTGATCACAGCGACGCACACAGCCATTACGAGTCGCTTAGAGAATTGCATGGCAGTACTCCATTGACAACCTTTGGAGCGGCACAAAACATTGATTATTATAAGAAGAAAATTTACTCTTTCTGACAGGCACTCAAATAACATTTGTCTAATAAACAAAACAGCAGGAACAAAATGTCGTCCATTTGACCAGGTAACCAAGAGATCTATTTAGCTACAATTTAAACACCAACAACTATTTCTACACTTCTACACTACTACACTGAAACTCTTAAACCCAGTTAAATAGTTATGTGAAACACTAACTAACCCTAACGGTTGACTGAGTTAACTGACTCGCAGAATTGTCGTGTCCTACATACGCGATACCTGGCGATGCTAAACTATGAATGCTAATATCTCTGTTGACGTGAAAACACCTTAACACTCGACACAGTGAGGGTGCTCGAATCTTTAACTAACATACGTACGTATTATTACACCTACATCTACAATCCGATTACTATAGTTAAATATATCGGATAAGCCTTTTTGATTTTAAGTATAAAAATGGTAGTGTTCTGGGTGTTTTTAAGAGAGGAGTACCGCCACCTCACAAAAATCACAGAGACACAAAAATAACAACTTCCTGGAGGGTTATTGTGTTTCTGCGAGTAAGGGTACCTACCAGTAAGCTCCTGAGGAATTCCAATGTTAGCAGCAGGAGTGGCAACGTTTGTGATGATATTATGATTTTTCGTTTGTAGTTCGTTAAAATCAAGCAGTATTGTTACTAACGTGCTCACTAACACAATTCAATCGCGACCAAACTTCACGGCCCTCCTGTTAACCACCGAGAAGTTCCTAAGGCCACCTCTGACTTCCACAATCTTACCGTCTTGTTAATACCATAGTTTTTGTTATCAAGACACAAGAACAAAATTTCATTATAACCCCAAACAGATAGCTGACGTTTTAAGAAGTAATTTAAACTACTTTTATTTTAGGAAAAGTTTTAAAACTTGGTTTCTGCGGGGAAAAAATAAAATCCATGAAACTGTGAACAAATTCCAACTCCACTCGCAAGAAATCGCGAAGGGCCGCTAGTTACAAATCATACCTAACGCGTCCTCGAAAAACTATTTGCATAAACCCACGTAGGACGTCACAAGTCTATCATTGTCGTGCGGTTCGAGTGCTCCGCGGCCATTCTTCAACGTCTCCCATTATTCTATTTATTACATTTAACGATATAATAGTTAACAATACCTATGGTTACAAATCATTAGTGACCATTACTAATAGTTTATAGCATTGAATAACATTAGTTTTCCTACATAGTTTAGTCGTTTGCATGTCTTACTAATTTTACAGACAATTGGGCAACTGTACCGCTACGAAACAACGACGCAGAGAGTCAGGCACGGTGCGAAGCGTCAAGCGTTTTCTCCGTTTATGAAGAGGCGTTTTGTTTGTTTGTTTTCATTTATGAAGAAGTGTCGCGTAGTGCGGGGCGTATGGAAAAGCAATAGTCGGCTCTGCGTTCGTCGCGTCATACGCGCATACGACGCTACATTGCAAGCAAACGCGCGCAATAACGCCTCTCTGTGAACGCTCTATACATCGCCATGTTTGAGTTTCCCGTGACCCGCCTGACAGAACGCGCCGCCTGACGCCCCGCGTCTGTCTGGACGAGCCCTAACTGTTGCTCTGCTGGTTGTCTCTGAAAGTAGTTAGATCTAAAATTTGTGTATTTTGTATAGAATTTTGACTCAAAGCGGATAAAATCAAATAAAATATTTACGGTATTTTTGACGAATACCATAGTTAATAGAGGTGCCTTTTTTGTACGTCGGGAGACATACAAGTATACGGCCCACCTGATGTAAAGTTGTTACCGTAGGCTATAAACACTTGCAATATACTAAGTATTACACCTAAGGATCTTACTGGTAACCTCTCTCCCTCGCGGGAAAACGACAACCCCGCAGGGAGTTGTTATTTAACTACGGTTTTCTGTGAGGTGGAGTTAATTCCCCAGAAGGGCTGATTTGTTCCACATATCTCTTTTTGTATTATTCAATCATTCGTATTGGCACAGGCCATATTTGTTACATTAAGATTCAATTAATTTATTGTAATTGTAATCAAACAGCTGGAACTAATCGGGTCTCCAATAAATCAAGAAGATTTGAAATCGTTGGCCAGCCACTCCAAGGTTCTACTGCATACCAATGTAAATGTCTAGGCATTCAGACACTCGTGTATAATGCTTCATTTAAGCGACTTGTATTCACAAGTGAGCGGGGTTACATTGTTATGCTGACAAATTTGTAATTAATGTAGAATGATAGGCTACTTAGACTATTATTTTTTGAAGTGAAAACTTCTTTAGCGGCGTTGTGCACTTTTTGGGACGAGTAAAAAATGTTAAACTCGCGTCAGGACACGTGACCCTGAACTGTAAGATTTTGGTGAGAATTAAAACTTAAGTTCGCTGCAGCGCTAAACCATTAGTTACCTCTAATTAAACAATTAAAACATGAAGCGCTAGATCGTTCATAGGGCATTATTTTCTCGCGACCAAAACGGTATAAGCGCCATGAAATTCTTGGCGCTTACGCGTTTCGTACAACGTAGTTTATCAACAGCTGTTTGGTTTAATCGGCGCAGGGCGCTTGCGCGAGTACACGCACACTCGTGTTTGAGTTCTCTCTCATTCTCAACAGTAGAACAATGACATCGCAAGCCCGCACGTGTGGTTCTATGACGGAAGGGAGAGGGTGGGATAAGTTAGATAGGTAGATACATATGTATCACTCGCTCGGCGGTGAAGGAGAATATCGTGAGGAAATCCGCGCGTGAAGTTATTATATTTCGTGTGACCTAACCTAAGAAAGGTCTGCTGTTCTCTCTGGATATTGTGTAGGTCTGACGGCAGCTGCCCCATGTCAAAATTAATATCTACGGGAAAATGCTTAGACTTAGGACCTCTTCAATCCTAATGGATTAGGAAAGGGAATATCGCTAGAAAGAAGAAGTAAAAATGACTAGTATAGTATATGTGTGATTTTGTGTGGCATCAGAATATATAATGTTCAATTATTATATCCCCTGGACTAAGGTAATGGTGTATGGTTGCAAGAGCCGCAGTTATCAGTAGTTGCCAACCCAATAAAAAAATAAAAACCATTTTAACAAGACTCAAATACCAACGAGGTTGAAAAACCCGCAAGCCAGGCATAGAAACATCCATCAATTTAATTTAAATTGATAAAAAAGAAACATCGACTCCATGTATGCGTTATAGTAATAAAAATGCAAAAAATTAACGCCCGCTCCAAAATATTGAAGTTTTTGCCACAGATCAGTAACCTAGCTCTATCCATTGTTGACCAAATTGTTTATGTCGAACCATAGACTAAACAACAATAGGTATGTCACCGCCACGCACTAAAAGTTATGTAAATGTTATTATTTTTATCAAGCAATTATTATAATTGTATGTGCATTCAACATTGCTAATTGAAACCAATTAGCAATGTTGAATGCATATATAATTATAATTTGCTTGACTAGACAGTCTAATGATCAAAGATGGCTGTGTGCAGAAAGAGAAGAAACCAAAACGAACACAAGGATAAGGAGGTTAATGATATAGTGCTGGAATAAGTAGATGTTGGCGCCGTTAGTAGGGGTGAAACATATACAGCTGTTATTGGGAGGCGGGTGAGTGCTGGAAATAGTGCGAGTGCGGCATTGCAATAACTTCTAGTAAAAACGCTGTACTTCCAACGGTAACGTGAAAAAACGTAAAAATATCATGAAATATAACATTGTAATAGTCGCTTGCTCGGCAGTGAAGAAAAACATCGTGAGCAAACCCGCGCGTCCAAGAAATAGTATTTCGAAAGACGTGAGACCTAATCTAAGAAAGGTCTGGTTGTCGGCAGTCGCTCTTAGCTAATTCCTTGGGCTTATGTACTCGTAGCAAACCCCGCCAATCCTAATGGATTAGGAAATGGGATAATGCAAGGAAAAAGAAGAAGCAGCATAAATTATAACATAATAATATCATGTAGAATAAACGCGGTCGAGATGCAAACTTAGTACAAAATGTGTGGCGTAATACTTGCGCTCGCAACAATGCTGCAAAAAAGGGGTTGGTCTGAAAGAGTGCCGGTGATAAGTTTTAACTTTAAATTTAAAGCATGCTCCATCGGCGCGGACATGTAGAATACTATGAAAGAACGACGAAACAGATGGGCAAAGTGAAAGTATGTAGGAACCGACGAAGATCAGACTCACCTACGTTGTTAATGAACGTGCTTGAAAAGGACTCTTTATAGGAAGTGTAAAGAAGCGAGAGGAAATGTAATGTCCACATGTTATGGCTCTGGGTTGTCTCTGCCTACACCACAAGGGACCTGGCGTGAATATATGGACAGATATAATGATAAGAAGACAAAGGTAACACTAGTGTCTATTAAATAATTTATATTATGCTTATTGTGAAATATATTTATAGTTATAGTAAATCACTATTTGAATTTAATGGGAACTTTAAGTTGAGAAATTTATTTCAATTTATTGTAGTAACGTGTTTTTAATTAATCATTGGACTTCATTATTGAAATAGAGTATAGTTTATTCATATGTATAAATTCAGATGGATCACTTACTACAATTTATTTAAAAACAAAATTACACTAAATTACGTTGGCACTTGGCACTTGCACTATATTTAAAAAAAGATAAAACCAGACTAAGGAGGTACCTCCTCCGCACACAATTCCGGAGACAACTACACTATCCAAGTAACATGCAGAAGCTTTTATAATGTATGTTTGCCGAATGAATAGCCCGTAAATTATTACAAACGAACATATAGTTTTGTATATTAATATTAATGGCAGTGCGCTCCGTGTCTTGGCAAATTGAATTGACTGTAAATCTTGCTCTTGGCAAGTAATCTATTGGATTCCCATTAAAAGAGCTCTCTTTGGCAGAAGCCATTGTTTCAGCCTTATATTTGTGGTCACTGTATGATTATTTTTTATTAAAGTGGAAATCGAGTATAAAATTATAAATATATAAGTAAAGATAAACATTCTTTATTTGCAATTAGAACCGTTTAAGCACTTAGACACGTCGTGATTACTTTTAAGTAAAATATTGTCTTTTTATTTTTTCAGTTCACAATTTCATTTTTAATCTACTAACATTTCGGAAATGACCTTTTTTTATATACAACGTCGGGAGTCATACAAGTATACAGCCCACCTGATGTAAAGCGGTTACCGTAGCCTATGAACGCTTGTAATGCATTAAGTATCACCTCCTCTGGTGCTAACACAGCAACTCCTTAGGAGCTTACTGGTGACCTCACTCATACGCAGGAAAACAACAACCCTCTAGCGAGTTGTTATTTGGCTGCGGTTTTCTGTGAGGCGGAGGTACTTCCCCAGACGGACTGCTTTAAACACCTCCTACCTCTCTTAAAACATCCAGACCAAGACAAACAGACATGTTCATGCACACAAATGTTTGTCTTGCGTGGGAATCGAACCCACGAGCGTTGGTGTCGAAGTCGCGTCATTCGCGACTGAACCACCGAGGTCGTCAATGTTAAAGAAGATATGCCGAAAGAAATTAGACAATTTATGATATTGTTGTAGTCGATTGGTGTCCGTTTGTTCTCTCGCCCATGTATGTTATTCTGTCAATAGATCTGGGTTAGCTGGAAGAGATCCTTCTTAGGGATAAATCCGTCTTTGTAACATAGAATTAATTTCATTGTATTTTTGAAGTAAAAGTTCTTTACGCACGCTTGACTTGGGGAGTAAGCTGGTGAATGCGTGACGAGAGCGTTACGAAAAGTGTGATCGGGCGAGGCGAACGGAAGTTGAGAGGGAGATATAAGTTAGTGAAGATAGAAAGAGAGAGAGTTACGTTTCGTATATTACTGTAGGGGCAAGAGAGAGAGGTGCGATCACACATTTTCTTTCTCTCATAGCGAGTTAAGTTTCGTATATGTAAGACACAGGGCAGACCTATTGTCGGTATCACACTATGGAGCTAAAGAAGTTTTACTTCAGTCGTGTGGTCTAAAGCACACTCGTTATTTTTTTATTTATTGTACAATAAAGATATTAGAACAACAACAATATAGATCTCTTTCCAAATCGTCAATTACATATTACAACTTTATGCCGACATAATAACAATGATGTTAAGTGGTAAAAATAAAGATATATGGTGCTTGCTGAATCATTTCCAGACATCTTTGTCAGATATTCACCAACTCTCTAATAAGCCATCTCACAACGAGTGTTTTTGATTTACCTTTTGAAAGTTTGTGGCCAAGGTCAGAATTGTTTCAATTTAAGTGT
Organism: Pyralis farinalis; assembly: GCA_947507595.1. Lineage (NCBI taxonomy): Eukaryota > Metazoa > Arthropoda > Insecta > Lepidoptera > Pyralidae > Pyralis > Pyralis farinalis. The sequence continues at coordinate 32,412,644 of OX382277.1, read as the reverse complement.
GTACGTCATCCACGAACCTTAATTTGCCAGCATTGTCGGTTCTACGAGCTGTCAACCATAAAATTACACTGAAAAACTACAAAGCCTAAATCCGTTTAACTTTTTTTCTATTCACCAATACGCAATTTCTAGTGAATCAGCGCAGCCAACCTAAAAATAGAATAATCAAGTCAATGACAGTTTGACAGCTCTCCTAAAAAGGTTTGACAGCTAATGTTAGGCGAGGACTGCCATTTGCAATTGCAAATTTGTTTTACACCACTGTCTTATTATTATTCCTGAGAGCTAGCTCATACGAATATAGAATAATTATTTTAAAAGCAGTAATAATACTTTTTTAGACAATGGATAATCTATCAAATGAACTCTAGTCTTTTTTTATATAACGTCGGCAGGTTTAGAAGCATACAGTCCACCTGATGTAAAGCGGTTACCTTAGCCTATGATTATTATGTAAGTATAAGGACCGCGTCTTATTGCGCTCGGTTAATTTCTTCCTACGCCGTAAGGGATTTGGTATGAACATATAGGTACATATGTATATACGTACAAATGAAGTTCTTTTTTAAACAACGTTGGGAAACATACAAGCATAAGCCTCGCCTGTTGTGAACTGGTTACTGTAACAAATGACCGCTTGCAGTACATGAAGTAACGTTATCGACCTTGTAGCTAGGTACCTCAGCGACTCTTCAGGAGCTCTTGGTGAGCTAACAATGGAATTGTTATTTGACTGCGGTTTTCTTATGCGGTGGAGGTACTCCCTCAGCCGGGCTGTTTCGGTGCCCTCTACCACTCTTTCGTTTGTTGATAGCCACTTGGAATATAAGTAGCTCACTGTTATCTTCATAGTACAAGCCAAACTCACCTGCACATAGTGTACCGTACTCACAGAACAACCGCAGCCAAGTAACAAGACCCTGGAAGGTCGTGGTGGTCTGCGTGTGAGTGAGGTCACCAGTATGCACCCAAGGAGTTGCTGTGTAAGCAGCAGAGGAGGCATCGGGCGAGTGATACTTTATATATTACAAGCGTTAATAGGCTACGGTACTCGCTTCCATCAGGTGGGCCGTATGCTTGTATGCCTCCCGACGTTGTATAAAAAAGTACACCTCTTTTTTAAATAGGACCTTCAAGATTAGGAACTTACATGATTTCCTGCCTCATTGACTCCAATAAATGGACCAACTAGTGAAACCAAGCTGTCATTAGCAATGTCCATGCATGTTTCATCAACGGTCCTCATCAAGCACTCATCATTCACTTTACGGTCGATTTCCTAGCAAACATCAATAAACTGTGCGATGTCGTCTCGCATAGCGGTCAACTACAGTTATACTCCACATGTTATATTTTGACAGTAACAACAAATATACGTAGGTGGTATTAAACATAGACACACAGTTAATAGACGACGAATTACATTGACTACTATAAGTAAATTAACGAATTTGATTACAAGTAATTCAATTAATACAACGTGAATTGATTATGAAAAAAAAATGCTATAAAATCAATCCCTCGTGCAAACGCGAGCGTGCATAAAAAGAGTGAATTGTAAGTAAGGACAGAATCATGTGGCTTTCTGTTTTTCTGTCTACTGCGCAAGAGGCTTAAAAACTTCTTTAATTTTATATGATGCTAATTCGAAGCTAAGTACGTAAGATATTAACATGGCGTATGGAGTAACGTACTTGCAACGAAATGTCAAGCTATACAAAACCATGTAAATTTCATTTTTATTGCTGCGACTTGAGATACATAAAAAAGTAAAGCTTAATCTGTCGTTATCTGTACATACAAATACATTCGAATTAAGAATATTCAGCTTTCTGATAATTAAATTGAGTATTGATTTGATTTTATCGACACGACACAATGCAAGCACATCGAATCTTTTCTCTAAGTAAGTTATTTTAAATAGCGTTTTGGTTTTACGCAGTGTGCAGTCTAGATTTCGTTGTCTTTGGTGCGACCAGCGAGACTACTGTTAATTTAATTGTATTATAAGAAATAATCCATTGAATCGTTGAGAGCGTGTGAGAGAACATGAACACAAACGATTCATACGAATTGTGATGGAAAAATAACAGTAAGATTTAGATTAACGGAATAGACAAAATCTTATTTTGGCAATGAACTTGAAGCGTTCTCGGTATTCTGTTTATTCTGGTAACAAAGTTCAGAGGTACCTAAATGAATAATAATGCAAGACATACTGGGGCAGAAGCTTTCTAGAATGGTGGCCAAGCATATAAAAATAAAGCTTGGGACGATAGCTGAGGATGTCTTACTGTCTGAAGATGAATATCAACGGGAAAAAATCATTCGTTATGGATGGCTGGAGGACGTTAAGATGACTTAATGGTTGTATCCACCAATTATTTTATACCACACATTAAATAATCGCAGAGGGTTTAGGATCATTCCGGAATATTCTCTATAACATTTCATTGAAATTTACGAAAAGTATTCTATTATGGGTAATTCAGTATTTACTTTATTTTTAAAGATATCTTGTTCTATAAATTATATCAATGGTTAGGTACTAAAATAAATCATTAAAATTATCTACAAGAATAATATTTAATTTTTTTATCAGGAACACCGTTCCTATATGAAATCTATACGTTTGTCTGTGTGTGCGTTTTTTTTCGAATAGTCGAATTTTGACTTCAGATTCGGATCCAGCCTAAAAAAGTAGAATAGGAATGTTCAGGAACTCCGTTCCTATCTCTCAAGGAACATGGTCAAAATGGCCACCAATAAAAATAAAAAAATTGTTATATAATTGACGAGCCAGGTGTTCCTCTGGCAATGCAAGCTTGCGCATTCTCAACTGGTTTTAATTTAAACCTCTTCAAACTCTTTGAGTAATTTTAATACGGAAAAACTTACGGGTTGTATGCAGTAGGTATATCAGTATTTTTTTTTTGTAGCTATGAGTTGGTATAGGTCTTAAATTTCACTTCTGTCGGCAGTCCCCATGATTGCTTCGTCTGTCCAGTCGCTTTGTTATTGCTTACAATTATCTAAATTGCCTCCCTGGTTGTTAGTATATTCGAAAGTTGCGATCCGATCAAAGTGGACACTTTCCAGGCAATATAACATAAGATAAAATTGATAGAAAGCAAGTCTGGTGCACCGTGCAAAATATCCTGACATTTCAATAAAAAACAACTTTCTCATTACACAATAGCAATAAATGTACTAGACAGAGAAAATTACACTATTGCGTGGTTAATTACGGGGATTGTTACAACATTAATCGGATAGGGAAAGGACTTGAAATTGAGGAAAAGTAACTTGGATTGGCTATTAATTAAGATTGTACATTTTAGCAATTGAATTGGTAATTATCACTACCTCGGCGGTGAGAGAAAACATCGCGACGGAACCCGCACCGGACATATTTTGAGAGACACGTGAGCTAAGCTAACAACTATCTGGTTTCCATCTGGACTGGCGGGCTGACGGCAGACGCTCTATGTAAAAATCAGTATCTTCGACAAGTACTAACGCTTAGGTAGCTCCGCCAATCCTAATGCGTTAGGAAGCTGGGAAGTACCTAGGAACAAGAAGGACATTTCGGGATTAGCTCAAATTGTCGCATTGGCCATTTTGAGAATGAACATGAAAGTAAAGTTGAAAATTTAGAGTATTAATTGTCGGACAAATTACAAATTACACAGCGCCATCTAGCCCCAAAGTAAGCGAAACTTGTGTTGTGGGTACTAGACAACTGATAAACATACGTAATTACATTTTTTTTTGTAAATACATACTTATTATACATATGAAATACCCAGACCAACACAAACAGACATATTCATGCACACAAATGTTTCTACTGTGTGGGAATCGAACCCACGAGCGTTGGTGTCAAAGTAGCGTAACAACGCGTTTCACCACTGCGCCACCGAGCTCGTCAGTTGTCGTCGTCAATTGATGAATAAATACATTTATAGACAAAATAAACAGTATTATTTAGTCCCGAACTAATCAAAGCGTGCATTATGGATTCTAGGCAACTGATAAACAATCATGAATACTTCCGTATTTGCTTAGCTATATATATATAACATTTTGAACTGAAACTTTGAATCTACATGTTTCTTAATTTATGAATATTATGATATTTACTGCCATGAATATGCCATTACCGTGTAAATAGTATTTGGATGTTACGCGTTACTTTACGACAGATACTTTTACACGCAATTTGATTTAACCTCGGTTTCGACGAGCTCGGTGGTGCAGTAGTACTTTACCACCAACACGTGTGGATTCGATTCCCATATAGAACATACATTAATTTGTGTGCATGAACACGTCTGTTCGTTATGTCTAGGTGTTTTTAAGAGATCTTGGGCGCATCAAAGCAGCCCGTCCGGAATCTTCACCTCACAGAAAACAGCAGCGGAATAATATACCTTCGAATATTACATACAAAAAAAAAATTCAAGCGAATGATAATCTAGTCCAGACAGTCCCAACTAGATCTCCTCTAAACTAGCTAATACATATGTTGGTGGACGAGCAATTAAAACTAATGATAATGAACTGGCTGACAAATGATACATTTTTAGTAGACCAATTAATAAAACGCAACATTCATAAACAAATATGCCATAGGAACCGGCGAGCGTGCACGGGAAGAGCGAGCGATGTTTGAGAAACGAGTGAAGTGTGCGTGTTTTTTTTATACTACGCCGGGAGGCATACAAGCATAAGGCCCACCTGATGTAAAGCGGGTACCGTAGCCTATTAACGCTTGCGATATATTAAGTATCACTCGCGCGATGCCTCCTCTGCTGCTTACACAGCAATTCCATGGGAGCCTATTGGCCTCACTCACACGCGGGAACACAACAACCCTCTAGGTAGTTGTTATTTGGCTGCGGTTTTCTGTGAGGTGGAGGTACTTCCCCAGACGGGCTGCTTTGATGCGCCCTACCTCTCTGTAAGGACCGCGTCGTATGGCGCTCGGTTCTCTCTGCCTACCCCGCACGGGACCTAGCGTGAAGATATACATTACATATAAGATATACACATTCATACATAAACAAATATCTCTATATAAATTTCCAAACGCAAAACAGTTCAGTATTATTGTATTCTCTGTATGTAAACCCTTTTTCTTTTTCTTTAGTAGTTATTGACGACTTTTAGTGCTCAATGAAATCACACTGATTTCATTATTGAAAAAAATTAGATACAGTGGAAATAAAAATAAAAAACATGGAAATCCTATATGTATTTCTCTAAACAGTCGCAGTCGAATTTCGACTATTGAAGCGAAAACTAGTAAACATAATTGTACATATAATATTCGTTGGTTTCATAAAAAATAACCCATGGAGAACCGATGAGATCGAACGCTCTACTTCTTCTTCGTGTTTCTTAATCATTAGGATTGACGGGGTCCACTACCTAAGTCTAAGGATATGACGAAGACACTGATTTTTACATGGAACGACTACCGTCAGCTCTCCAGAAACCAGAGGGAAAATCAGGTATTTCTTAGGTTAGGTCACACGGCTTTCGAAATAGATTCTTGGATGTGTTTTCGCACGATGTTTTCCTTCACCGCTGAGCAAGTGATAAATAAAATGATGTAATAAATATGTACATAATCCAAACCCCGCCAGGATTCGAACCCGTGATCAGATGGTCAAAAGAGACGGTTCCTTATTCACTGGGCTATCACTGCTCTCCAATGAGAACAAAGTCAAAGTCAAAGTCAAAATCTTTTTATTCCGTAAAAATGGCTACATTTGTTTGGAATCGTCACAATTTTTTTCCCTACCGTGCAGTTCATGACTAGGTGAGCACTGATAAAAATACTGGCAAAAAACTCAGGCATCCCTCTTTTGGTATCCAAACAAATTTACATATTTTATTAATTACATTATAATTGGATCGACTCACTCCCAGGCATTATTATCATTAATATAGTCAGATACTTTATAATATGCCCTGCTACACAATTTGGCTTTAATAGTAGTTTTAAATTTGTTAATTGACAATTCTCTTATATTGCTGGGAAGTTAATTATAGAACCGTATACATTGCCCCATAAAAGAATTACTTATTTTGTGGAGACGGCTTGCATGTAAGACAAGATTATGCTTATATCTAGTATTTATGTTATGAGTATCACTCTTTTTACAAAATGAGTCTATGTTTTTATGGACATACAAAAGATTTTCATAGATATATTGCGATGCGACTGTTAAAATATTTATTTCTTTGAATTTTTCTCTAAGGCTCTCCCGGGGACCAAGTTTGTAGATAGCTCTTATGGCTCTCTTTTGCAATAAAAATATGGTGTTAATGTCCGCGGAGTTACCCCAGAGAAGAATTCCATATGACATAATACTATGAAAGTAGCTGAAATAAACTATTCTAGCCGTATCAATATCAGTGAGCCGTCTAATAGTTTTCACTGCATAGGCTGCAGAACTTAGTTTTCCTGATAATTTTTCAATTTGTGGGCCCCATTGTAGTCTGGAGTCAATTGTTATACCCAAGAACACAGTTGTCTCCACAGGGGCTAAATTAGTTCCATTAACATGTACATTGGTAGCCACCTGTCTTACATTAGGTGTTGAGAACTTAATTACTTTAGTCTTTTTATCATTTAATTTATTAACACTAAACCAATGAATAACTTTAGAGAGAGCATCGTTAACTTCGTCATAATTACCTAACCGTCTATTAATTTTGAATGTCAAAGAGGTATCATCCGCAAACAACACAATCTCATGTTTATCCCTTACATAATAAGGTAAGTCATTTATATACACCAAAAACAAGAATGGACCCAGAATTGACCCCTGTGGGACTCCCATAACTACAGGGGACCCCGAAGATCTTTTATCATTAACATCGACCTTCTGTATCCTATTGCCCAGATAAGAAGACAGAAGTTCGAGAGCCTTGTTCCTGATACCGTAGTGGTGTAATTTTCTGACAAGCGTTTGACTGCGTGCACCATGACGGTGCACGCAGTCAAACGCTTTAGACAGATCACAAAAAATTCCCAAGGCATCTTGCGAACCCTCCCATGCCGCGAATATACTTTTAAGCAAATGAATCCCTGCGTCTATAGTTGAACAACCTCTCGTAAATCCGAACTGTCTCCTATGAAGCAAATTATGTGTATTGAAATGTCTGAGCAACTGGCTAAGCATTAGTTTTTCAAAAATTTTACTGAGAATGGGCAGTATGGAAACAGGTCGAAAATTCTAGGACCGAACTATCACCAGATTTAAATAATGGAATGATTTTACTATGTTTCATCAAGTCAGGAAATACACCAGATGCCACACAACAATTGAAAATTGTAGCTAAATGTGGAGCGATTGAAATAATAATAGAAGAAATGGTTTTGACAGATAGACCCCACAGATCTTTAGTGTTTTTCATATTTATTGATTTAAAAGCATTCAAAACATCTTTTGGGCTTACAGCTGAAAATTCAAATATTGTGTCGCATTCTACCACGCTCTGTTTGAGAACCTGTTCAGCAGATATAGAAGAAGACATAAGATTTCTCGTAGTAATAAGAGGAATGTTAGAAAAATATTTTTCAAACTCAGTCGCAATTTCTACATCATTTTTGATATCTATATCATTTATCTTTAACTGAAAGTCTCGACTACTTACTTTCGCTCTACCCGTCTCATTATTTATCATATCCCAAACAGATTTAATAATATTTGTTGAACCATTAATTTTATTTCTTAAATATATAGACTTAGCATTGGAACAGGCTCGTTTAAATATTTTGGCATAATTTTTTACATGTTCTTGAAAAGTCGGATTGTGATTACAGGTCCTTTCTTCATAAAGTTCATACAATTTATTCCGACTTTTGTAAATACCAGGAGTTGCCCAATCACTGAATGTCATACGGTCACTTACAGACAGTTGTTTTGGAGTAAAGATTGTATTAAATTCACTAGTGATTAAGTTAAATAACGAACTGTACAAGTGGTCCGGAGTACCGTGACAGGGCAACAATACAATTTTTTCTGCTATATTAGACTTAAATCTTTCTAAGCGGCTTTTACTCAAAGGTATATAATTTATTTGCTTTCTTTGTATTTTTGAAGAATTTGGAAATGAAACCAACTGACCTGAATGGTCTGACTGAACTTTATTCATTATAGATTGATTCAAAGGTTTTACAGTGCTAAATATGTTATCAATACATGTAGCACTTGTAGCAGTTACTCTTGTTGGCTCTGTAAAAATATGATGCAAATTGTATGATTTAAATAAATTTAAAAAGTTGTAGGTAACAGTATTTTTCTCCAAGATATTTATATTAAAGTCTCCACAAATTATAACAGTTTTATGGCTATTAGATAATTTATTTAAGGCATCCTCCATGATATTTGAAAATGTTTCAAAGGGCGTGCTAGGAGGTTTATACAGGTTCATAACAATGAATCGTTCCAATTCAATGCATGAAATCTCTACAACTCGCTCAACAGAGAGGCTCACAATGTCACGAACGATATACTAACTCAACTCACCGCACGGGTCGGGGGTGAAGTAGAACGTACAACTCTTATTGGCTAGATCTAGATCGCGGGATCAATATCGCGGCACGTATCTGCTTCTGCTATTGGTTAAAATACTCTTCCATTGGTCAGTAGGTTCGAATCGCTGAGATATTTAGGCGATAAAACACTCCCAGCCGAGGTTTTCCTAAGGGACTACAATTTGGCGTTCTTCAAGAAAGATTTGAAAAGATTTTTACAGGATCGGCAATACCCCCTGGTGTAGCAAATGTCCACGGGCTGCGGTAATTGATCAGGCGTGCCGTACCTTAGTGGTACAAACGAAAAATATTATTGACATACAGTCCGAACAAAAATTAATGGGAAAGTTGATGTTTCTTCGAAACCTGAGACGCCATCTTGAAAAATGTTGATTGATGACAAAGATGGCAAGTTTCATTGTTATAGAAGTACGAGTTTCGCTTACACTCGTACGATTTTTAACTCCTGCTAGGGAGTCACTCACGGCGCAAATATGTCCCCCGCGGACTGTACCATCTGTACTACCAGTGGCGTCACAGACAAGAGTCTGAAGCTGCCTCCTTGTTCACCTCCCGACCCACAGTTATTTACGGACGCAGATAACGTCACTTTGAAGTTGTACATTCAATTCTAAGTAATGATCGGTATTATTAGGGCCACTTATTAGGGCCATAACACAAATGCTCCTTTTAGCATTTACGATTAGCTATTTCGCGACTGTATCGATGCTGAGTCGCGTTTTGTCGACTATTTGCGTTCGATCGCACGTTAAAATGAACCGAATTAGCGATCACAGCGTCGGACCTTACAGCTCGGCGGCTGTTTGTCTGCGTTTGTACGCGTTGTCGCAATCTCGCTTTTAGCGACCGTGTGGCGCAGTGGTTAGTAATGCTTTGACTTTAACACCAACGCTCTCGGTTTGAATTCCCACACAAGACAAACATTTGTATGCATGAACGTGTCTGTTTGTATTGGTCTGGGTGGTTTTAAAGAGAGGTAGGGCGTATCAAAATAACCCGTCTAGAGAACTACTTCCACCTCACAGAAAACCGCAGTCAAATAACGACTCCTTGCTTGTTGGTTGTTGTGTTGCTGCGTGTGAGTGAGGTCATCAGTTAGCTCGTAAGGAGTTGCTGTGTTAGCAATGGAGGTGGCATCGCGCGAGTGATACTTAATTCAGTTAAGTTCATAGGCTACGGTAACCGCTTTACATCAGGTGGGCCGTATGCTTATACGGCTTTCGACGTTGTTTGAAAAAACATAAGCTAGATATAACCTTTGGTGCCAATGATGCTTTCACTTTCATGAGAATTCATAATAGTAATGGCGTAGAGTCTCCAAGCAGAGCAATGTTAGCCCAGTGGACAAGGAGGGGCTGGTGTGGACAGGTACCACTAAATTCCTGTTTTCGGATTTATGTACATATTTGTGACTAGCTGAAGCCCGCGGCTTCGCACGCATGAGATTTGGGCTTTTAGTAGCCTTTATTTCTCTATAGATTCTTTCTGTTTAAAAAAAAAAACAAAGTTCAGGGTTAGTTCAGCTATAGAGCGATTCAATTTTCATACAACGCCATCTATTGACCTTTACGGAAGGCAACGTATATTTATTTTATTTTTATTACATAAAAAATGCGTTTTTAGTTATGTTTATGTCACAAAAAATACGTATTCTGTAAAAATAATAAAAATAAAATTGCAAAGTCCCCCGAAGGGGAAGATATTTCCCCCTAATTTAAAAAGTTTTTTTATGTTTTACGCAGGAACTCTACATATTTACGGGATAAAAAGTAGCCTATATTCTGCTCTGAAAAGTGCTCTACCTACCAGTGAAAGTCCAGTCAAAATCGGTTCAGCCATTTTGAAGATTAGCCCGGACAAACAAACAGACAGACAGACAGACAAAAAAGTTAAAAATGCATGTTTAGGCTTTGGTAACGTGAAAATAAGAATATGAGCTTAGGATAAAGGCTTTATTTTGAAATCACAGACAGACACTTCAATTTTATTTATAGGTATGTATGTATGTATAGATTATGAAGAAGTATGAGAGCGCCGAGGAGAATGTGTGGAGTGAGAATTATTGATAGAGTGACAAATAGCAATGTACGAGAACCATGTGGAATGAAAAACGATGTAGGGGCAAAAATTGAAAACGGTGTGCTGAGATGGTTTTGTCATTTAGAGATAATGAATGACAAAAGAGTTACGAAAGACGTGTATCGGACAAGAATGGAGATATCGGTGGGCGCCGCCCTACACGCATGTGTACAGATCACACTGGTGATGTATTGAAAAAGGGCCGAATCAAAAGTACCCAAAACCGAAGAGCGCTCACGAAGAGGTCGATGAGTGTGGAAGAAGCGAGCGAGGTATGTATAGATCCGTGCACCTGGCGTTTCATAGTCTCTGTCTACCCCAATGGGAGACAGGCGTGATATGTATATATGTATGTTGTGATTATCACTTGTTCGCTGAGGAAGGAAAGCAACGTGAAGAAACCCGCGCCTCCCAGAAATTACATTTCGAAGAACTGTGCTCTATGTAAAAATCAGTATCTTCGCCAAATCCTTAAGTTTAGGTAGCGGACCCCGCCGGCCTAATAGCTTAGGAAACTGGATAATGCAAGAAAGAACATAGCATAAAGTCTCCAAGATGAGTAAAGTGCAAGATTATATTCTGCAGCTACTAACTTACATCGAATCAGTACTCAACTATATGCACAGAATAGCGTTCAATATAGCGTAATAACAAATTGCCGATCGTCTCTAAAAGGGTGTGTTAGGACACTTACTGGACCATGCAATAGTAGGTTAATTAGCGTACTTAGGCCTTTTTGTAATAATTACAACCGCTCGTGGTAGGGTCATCAGTTTTTCACGACCGCTAGTCACGAGCGGCCAGCTGCACAGTACGTAGAATGTGACTGGTTGTTTGGAGTGACGATGACGCCTTAACTTGCACTACAATTAAATCAGAAAGTGCAACAACGCCGCTGAGCGCATCAAAAACTACTGTTACGACTACGATTCTAACCTAAAATCATGACTAACATCCCGGCAGCGATTTGGTATGATGCATTTCTGATTGACTTAGTTTCTGATATTAATATTTCACACTCCGTAAACCACTTGAAAAGCAATGCGCTAGAACGAGATACTTCGACAGGGACCACTTTAGTACTTAGTATCGTCAGTTACTTTCTGATAGGTGATATGGTATGACGCATTACTCAATGCCTGACTTTATAAATTTATTTATTAATTAAAATTTGTTAACTCGCTCGAATCACTATAATAAAAGCAACCACTAACACACATAGTTATATCGCCATTGTTTTTTCTAGGCTACCTATGTATTTATTATGTTGTGGACTATTTTTTTTAATACAGACGTACTTATCAAAATGTATAGTTTATTTATCTGTGAATAGAAATTCATTTTTAATAACAAAAATATTAACTAATTAAACTAATTCAAGCAATGCCGATTAATGGAGTACGCTACATAATTACCCCGCAGGATTAACACGATACACAAGTACGAGTATTAGGAATATCACTGAAGTCCTGATTGTGCGGTGACGCTCGATATATACGTCACTATGACTCATAATATCAGAACACGAGTAATGTTTCATTGCAGGAATATCTAGTACATTGCACATACAGCGACACCTCAAGCTAGGCTGTTTGACCTTTGTACCGTCCTTATGGCGTACGTAATAAGAGTACAAATGATGCTACAAGTATGTAACCTACACCGTGACGCTATTTTATATACCTAGTTATTTACTTCTGTAATTAATAAACTTTGGAATATTACTTTTTATACCATCAAGGTAAAAGAAGTACGAAACACATATACAACGCCAAGGTGGAAGGATGTCGGAGCCAAGGAACGCCAAGCCTCACCTATCTACCATCAGGCAACTGATCGTGATCTTTCAGACGGCGACGTCAGGAGCCTTAGAAACCGGCGAGTAAGCATGAGAAGAGCAATGAATGTTAAAGAAGCAAGTGAGATGTGTAAGGACTAAGTCATAAGGATCGAGTCACGTGGCGCTCGGTTCTCTCCGCCCTCCCCGCAGGGACTTGGCGTGAAGTTGTTAAACAAGAGCACATTCTGCCTGGTGGTATGTTTCCAATTTTTCGAGTTGCTTTGATGTGCCATGTGCCCTGCCTCTTTCGCCAAACCCTCGTGTGTATATCGGGGTGTAACCAATAAAAGAAAAGAGTATTACTTGTATCATTAAAAAGTTCAAAGTTTCATTGACCGTGCGACGGATGCCGCAGTTATCTTAAGATGCTGATAACGGTCTCCTTATCATTAGTTAAACTCGAACTATTATGTCAGCTTACACCGGAAACAAAGCGCCTTTGAATAACATTTGTTTTGCTTTTAGTCTGTTTGTAGACGAATTATTAATATCTTATAGGTACATATTAGTATACGGGAGAGTTTGAGACAGACGCAGTTTGAGAGAGCTTTAAAGCTAGCTTTGTGATGAGTCCCTGACATCTTCAGTGCTAAATAAAACCGCACATTGCATATTGAGTTTGCGACAGTGTGGCTTTCTTGCTGTTTTAGACGATTTCTGCAGGTAACACGATGTTTAAGAAGGGTTATTATAGAATCGATGAATATCTAACTGACAGAGATGTATGGAAATGATTCAGCACATGAATTAATATAACTTTAATTGTACCACTTGATATGATGATTTTCTTACGGTTGGCAGCACTCGCCTTGAGAGATCGGGTACTTCAACCTGCTTAATACACTCCAAACAGAAAATACATACCAGCGATAGTTACGATCTTTTACAATATTAATTTTATCCATATATAGATAAACGTTAAATCAAATAACTGCTGTTAGTTTTAAAAACATATGAAATATTCATTAGCATGGTTCTGTGAGAAATATCTTTAAGGAATGTTGGTGGCGAGTGATATCTGATTATTTTATTTCATATTATTTCCAACATTACATGGAAAGGGTCATGTGCCAGAAGCGTGCTCGTTCGCGACCCCTGCCAATCAGTCGATTGCAATTCTGGACCAAAAGCGCACCGACGTGTGGATTAGGGCGTCCCCCGTAGGCGACGCGCACCGATCGCGCGCAGAAGGTGATGTCAGGAGCCCTAGAAACCGGCGTGCGTGCATGAGAAGAGCAATGAATGTTAAAGAAGCGAGTGAGATATGTAAGGATCGAGTCACGTGGCGCTCGGTTCTCTCTGCCTACCCCGCAAGGGATTTGGCGTGAAGTTATAGATAGATAGATTACATGGAAAGAAATACTAAGTTTGTATGAAATTTAAGTAAAGGAAATGTAATATGAGTATATTTATTATTATTTGTTCCCTACCGTTGAAATTACTCTTGGCGTAGATGCAAAAGGAATATATAAATAAAACCGCTTCTATACAAATATAACTTTATTTATATTAGAGGGGGGCAAACGGGCATGAGGGTCACCTGATGGTAAGTGGCCACCACCGTCCATGGACATCATTTCAATTATATGGAAAAATAGCAACATGTAGCGAATTCCTTGGCGTTATTGTAAAATATAGAATTAAGAAAATAAATATAGAACTTCAATTTCTTTCTTTCCTTTACATTTTTTAAACTACAAAAGTAAAGTTTCTAAGACTACCGGATGGTCTATAGGTTCTTATAACTTACTGTAACGAAGGAAATATGCGTTTGATGAATATTACTTTTCATTTAGTTACAATATTTTAAGACTATGAAATATTCATGGTAAAAAGCCTCGCAAATAACCCTAATTTGATGTTCACTTATAGTAATGTACTATTTATTTCATTTCTATTTTGTACAGTGATCACATAAAAACAAATTTGGTTAATAATGTTCTAAGATTATCTTACAATGCAGCATTTACGACGTTCACTTCTACTTTTTGATGCATGGCCTGCCATTATTTTTGAGGTATATATCAGTTACTCTATTTTATGTTATTAATCTATACAGAGAAATAAAATTGGAGTGTCTGTAATATTAAAATAACCGTTTTTTACTAAATGCATATGGATGTATACACGGTTAACACGGTACAATATACCAAAATGAATATTTTATAATCTTTGTATGTCTGTCTGTTTGTTCCGGCTAATATCTAAACCGCGGCACCGATTTTAACGGGACTTTCACTGGCAAATAGCTGATGTAATAAGGAGTAACTTAGGCTACTTTTATTTTAGAAAATTTATTTATTTTTATTAATATAAATAAATAATAAAAAAATAAGTATTCCGGACGAAGTACATAATACATATCTGTTATTATTTTGCTTTCTCTGCTTATTAATAAGTTATCGTAAACTCTGCGAACTGAACAATATCTTTTTTGTTAAATTCCACGCGGACGAAGTCGCGGGCACAGCAAGTATAAATATATAAAGACTAACAAACTCCAATAGAGGATGTAATTCAATTAGAAGACTAAGCCTAGGAAGACATAGGAATGTTCCATCGTCATACTACGAGTACCTGAAGCGTAACTAGTGCTGTATTCCGTTCGTAACACGAGACTGTAACTGTATGTGATACAGTGACATCGTTTGTTTGCTTTTATAATATTCAGCACCGCTACTGAAAATATTCCTGAACGGTGTTATTATTTACAATTGTCGTAAATGCAAATCATATTTGAGATAAAGAACACATTAGACTACATTTATTTACGTATTTTAATAATGTAACAGAGGAACAATACATTTTATCAAAAATAAAGAAATCTTTTAGATTAATGGATGTTTGTATATTAAAATTACCTTCGTAAATCATCCTGATTATATAATGTACACCTAATCAGTTCTAGAGAAATATATTTTATAAACATATATTTTAATTTTTTATCATTTATTTGACTTTATTTTTTATAAATAATATCACTACAATATATCTATTATACGTCAAATTTCCAGATTTTACATTGGTTCGTCTTTTTCTAAAATAATATTTTTAGTTTTCACTCTATACCCGATTTCTAAGGCTCCTGATATTACCTTCTGAAAAAAACACGACCAATTTGGTCATGGTAGATGACTTACCTACCATTACCAAATTGATCGTGTTTTTTGGCCTTCCTCGGCTCCTACATTCTTCTACTTTCACGCTGTAAATCTGTTCTTTGATTCTTTCTTCCTGGTTTCTTTCTGCAATCAAATGTCAAACGGAGCTTCCTTTTTTTGTTTTAACACCAAAACTCTCTTTCGGATCAACTCTAAGGTCCACATCCTTGTTAAAAATTATCTTTTAACTATATATTACCCATTAAATAATACATTAAACGTCAACGAAATACAAACAAACAAAACACTTTTATTGTATTTTATTAATTTGAATACAGCTTAGTGTACTTATTACAATAAAAAAAAGCGAATGCGAAGAGTAACGACATGTTGTGAGTTGGAGCATTGTTACAAGAACACATAGAACAGGGGAACTTGCTTCTCCTTGCTTTTTTGATACTTTTAAGTGCTGTCGTAATTTTCTTTATTAATCTACAGATCATAACGTTTTGCATGAGACATCCGTGAATTAAATCGGCCTTGTAAACATCAGACGAGTCGGGATTAGCGAGTGGCGCCAAACTGTTGTGTTAATTCGACGCTTCCTCAACTTTAACAGTAGTGCTACTAAAGAGAACGAACTGCATAGTCGTCTATTTCACTTAGGCAGTGATGGACTAGGATTAAAAAAACTAGCCAATTAACCGATTGGTTCTTGGTTCGAATCTTGGGCGTGTAATGTCACTAAGTTCGTGTTTTCGGATTTATGTGTATATATGTAGTTAACATATCAGAAGGAAAATGTCATGTGGATACCAACACGTCCGAGAAATTATATTTCAGTAGATATCCTGCGAAAGGTCTGGTTTTCCATTCAGGTTGTAGAGGCCTGACGGTAGTCGCTCTATTTCATATGTATTGCCGTCGAATATGAATATTAAACATATACACCATATTTGTGTAACTTTTCAATTATGGACTCTTCTATATTTTTAACACGTACATACCTGTGCATTACTTATAGGTTAATTTCAACAGGATAAATTCATATTGTCAACAAAATGTACACCAATTGCTCAAAACCATAGTTTATTTCGAGGAAAAAAGATGAAAAACAGCGAATTGTTTGTAAATTGTAAGGTCGGCTCGATATCAAATGGCAGTGGACAAAATAATTAGTAAACCAGCAGAAAATTTATATAAATTTTAGAATTATGTTTAGCATAAACATCGTAATTATGTTAAAGGGAATACTAAAAGGAAACTACGTCACAAGGCAAAATTTATATATGACATAATAAGTTATTCTCGAAATTAGTTTGGATATATAGGATTTGGATTTAAACTCTTAATCCCCGGCGATTTAAAAGTTTAAACTTGAATTGACGATTCTGAAACTTGGTGGATGATTATCGATCTAAACACTATTGAAGAAATTAAACTATATTTTCGCAAAAGTGTAGCAGACATTGCGAAATTTTAGATACTTTGACATTGGAATTGAATTGTTATCGGATTAAGCTTCTAAAGTAACCTTTCTGGTCTCAGTTCACCTGGGGTAGTACACACTTGCTATGGAAACCAAAATATAGGGCATTGGAGAAATTATTCGGGCGTTTAGTATATCACCTTTAGTGAGTATTAGTAACTATTAAGAGCGACCGCGGGGTGCTCAGTTGGAGGACTTTTGCCCTAAGGGGGCTTCGGCCGCTGCAAAGTGTAAATCCTATTTTAACTATCAAAATTCCTATAGTTGTGTTGTGTTGTGTCAACACAGTGGCCCTGTTACTCGTATCGATTCTCATTTGTGTGCCAGTTACGGCTATTACTCGAAAAGTGTTCCACTAGGTTAGCCAACAAGTGTTAGATAGGAAGACATTTGTAAAACAAAACATTGATAAGTTATCAATATTTGTAGGTATTTTAATGGGTACTACTCATCGTTACATGTCATAAATTAAATGTATTATTCAAATAGTGAATACTGCCAATTTTATTTGGAGAGTCACATTAGAATTTCATACATGTCGTCTTTATAAGTTTACCTGTAATTACTGGCAACATAAAAAATATAAATAAAACATATGCGATTTTTTTAATTTGCATAATTGTGAATGTCGTATTTAAACAAGGTACATTTACAATTATCCAATTTTATTATTCATTAATTTAAAACAGTAACTATGACTGGCCTTGTTGAACTATATTTTAAAACGTCTAGATTTTTGATTTAAAAGATACTTAATAAAGACGTTTGATTTAAAAGATACTTAATAAAGACAGTAATAATCAATATTTAAAATAATATTTCAATTAAAAAAAATATATTATGTGTATGGTCATATAGAAATTCTATGTGATTTCAATAAAAACAATATTAACCTTTAATTATAATTTAATAATTGATAAACAACAAATTACAACAGACTAGAGAGCATTGCAAATACTTTTATATACAAAAGAGAAAATTATAAGCAATCATATCTTAAAAACCATTGCCGCAAAGTGCATACACGTTATTTTTTTCTTTTCTACTGCCTTCCTCGTACTTACAAAGGCAGATCATTTAACGCCAAATGAGATTTTACACTTTATTTAGAATAGTGAAGATTGACTGGATTTTACCGTGCAAAAGTCACGTCGTTTACAATTACGAGCCATTGAAGATGACCCGTACGTAACTAGTTTTTGTTGTACCCAGTCATTTTATTCTTTTATTACTTTCTACAATAACGAAATACAGTTAACTACAAATTGAATCATTTTAGAGTTCAGTACTGAAAACTCAGTTATGTTTACTAACTATCGAATACTAAGGCTTTGCTGTCCATTGGAAAAGTGCTTTTTTATCCAATGCAGTATGGTAATTGCCACGACAATGCGTACATAAATGCAATAGAGGCCGAACTTTAAAGTCTCCGGCCGATCAATGATAATAAAACTAACCGGGCCTCGTTATTATCATTTGATCGGCCAGAGACTTTAAAGTACGGCCTCTCTATTGCATTTATGTAATAGAGAGGCCGATCCCCAGTCGGGCTTACGTCGTGCCCTCTTTCGCCAGAGCCTCGTCTGTTGATAAGCATGATACACCACGTGCAAGTGAGGTTGGCTTTGGCTCTAAAGGTGACATTGAGCTACTTACACCCCACAACAGATTCCAAGTACGGTGAAAATTATATATTTATAAACGTTCCTTAATAGTTTTAAAAGGAAGTAAAATCTCTGTTCGGTGGAACATCCGTGTGTCATCGTATTCCTTACTTATCTCTATTTAAACTCTCCATTTTGCCACTGTAACACTCTTAGCTGTAAATTATGACTTAAAATGTTTCTTCACATTCATCATCCACCGCCTCTCCCGTTCCTTCTACATCGAAACACTTCCTCAACAAACAAACAAACATCAGTAGTGTTTCGTAATAGACCAATACGTTACTGCAAAAGTTTGTCGAGTTAATATTGTCACACCGTGTATAAGGCTGCATTCATCGGTGCATTCATCAATGTACAGTTAGCAATGAATAACGCACATGCACGATCCACGTTCAGCAACTATGAAATGCCACAGGACTCCCGATGAAGTAGCCTCGTGGACAGACACAAGAATTTGATGTTAGGACTTGTGAATAGCTAGTATAGTCTGGTGGCAGAGTCAGCTAAACCACTTCAAAATTAACACCAACTTGGGAGCTTTTGCACCAACGCTTGTGTGTGTGGGTTCCATTCCCACACGAGATAATGTATGTGTTAGCAGCAGAGGTGACATCGCACGAGTGATACTTAATATATATTATACAACATCGGGTGGCATACAAGCATACGACCAGCCTGATGTAAAGCGGTTACCGTAGCCTATGAACGCTTGTAATACACTGAGTATCACGCGCGCGACCGCACCTCTGCTACTAACACAGCAACTTCTTAGGAGCTTACTCGTGACCTCACTCGCAGCTGCGGTTTTCTGTGATGTAGAGTGGAGGTACTTCCCCAGACAGGCCGCTTTGATGCGTCCTAACTCTCTTAAATCCCACTCAAAGAAAGGCAATAACTGGGGAGTCGCTATTTGATTGCTATTTTCTGTGATGTCGAAGTAATACACCAGTCGGTCACGGTCGATGCGCCGTGCCTCTTTTTAAAATGCCCTGTTAAAAACACAGCATGTTCATGCATACAAATGTTTCTCCTGTGCGGGAATCGAACCTCCGTGTATGTGTGTATACGTATGCGGGTTCAACTGTCACATAAGTGTATTAAAAGCAGCCATCGCTAGCTACTCAAACACTGGGCTCCCGACGGTGACACTGCCTAAATTAGTGAACTCTAACCTCTCTTGTAAATAAGCGAGTATAGACAAATAATTTTCGTTCAGTGAATGCAAATAATTTCCATGCATCCCTAGGACTCCATAATATTTGGATACTATTTAAGACAAAGATAAGAGGGTGATTCGCAGTGAATTGAGCAAAGTGCATCAACAACCACCCTTGTCACACCCTAAAACCAACAACGTTGGATTGCTATAACCGTGAAATATACCCTCTTATCTCATACTGCTATAAAAAGAAATGGTTTCTCATTTGTGACACCCCACTAAACGGGGGTTGCGGCTCTATAGCTAAGAAAACATAAAAAATTATAACTTGAGACGGAAAAATTAGTCTTCCATCACAAAAGAATTTCTCCCATTTTTTTATTATTTTTCCTTACCTCCCTAATGTAACAATAACATCTTATTTCCCTCAACAATAACAAAGAGCAGTGATAACCCAGGGGATAAATAGTCAGCTTGGATTTGGTTGATGGATTTAAACCGATGGTCCAGGTTCGAATTTGGTCATAGGTGTGTACCGCTACATTCGTGTTTTCGCTATTTATGTACATGTTTTTGACAATTCCTCGCTCGGCGGTAAACGAAAACATGGTGAGGAAACCCCCACGTCCAAGAAATTATATTTCTAAGGCGTATGACATAAGGACGGAGGTCTTACGACAATCGCTCCGTGTCAAAATCAGTACCTTCATCAATTTCTTAGGCTTAGGTAGCCTCCACCAATCCTATTCGTTTAGGAAAAGGAATAATGCTAGAACGAAAATTTCACTTAATAGTAATGCAAATATTGTAAAAATGAATCCATATAAGTACGCCAAGTCCCTCGCTGGGTAGGCAGAGAGGTAAAACGCCACGTAAAGACCGAGTCATACCAACCGATTTGTATGTTCTTTAGCATTAGAAGAATGCGTTGTGCTCTGCGCCAATTTTTGTAAGTTTATGGATGTAAATCTACATTGGTTTTTGGAGATTCTGTAATTTGTTTCTATTAATATTATGTAGTAAAAACAAGAACAACTTAAGGCGACACCTCGATCGTGAAGCTTTAAAATGGCTCCGCCCAATCACCCCGCGCCCCTCAAGTGACACTCTACGCTCGATTTGTAAAATTTGAAATTAGCGCCTAATAGGTAACCTGGGGTCAACGTATAGTCAATGCAAACGAACAGAAAAGCTACGGAGTCGCGTCACACCTAAAAAAAATTATAATATCAATATTTAATAAAAAATATTGATTTAATTATTATTTAGCTTTATACATACTGAACCAAACATATTTATTTAAGCTAGACGGAAAACAATAGTAATAATAGTAATAAAAAACTACAGAAACGTATTCACTTTTAAAAGTTTATTGAAAGAGAAATCAGTGACATCGTTTTATGTTTATATTTATTTATTTATTTTATTTATTTTTATTTGGAAGACTAACAGCTTTTACAAAATTTTCTAAAAAAAAACTTATTCTAAGCACCTGTAAGCCAATAGTAAGTCTTCACGTGTAGTCACATAATTAGGATAATTGCACGAACAATGATTAAATTACATATTTTCTAATATTTCTCGATTTACATACAAATACACAAGGTATGTAACAACAACATTTTGATTATATCTCTACAAGTTAACATGTCTCGGTATCTATGTTGTTCTTACTTAGGTCTCGTTCAGTGGCGCCCTCATTGAATAAAAAATCATATCATAGCATAGAAGATAAACATTATGAAATCCTATGTTGCATTTATTACGAAGATAGTAAAGTATTTTTACGTTATTAAACCAACACTCAAAATATTCCACTATCGTTGTTATAAGCAAAAGTGCTAAAAGAGGCTGTTTTTGGCAATTATGCCTATAACAACGAAAGCAAAACATTTCAATTGTTAGTTTAATGACGTAAAAGTACGTTATTGTATTTGTAACACACGCAACACAGGACTTTATAATGTTTATCTTCCACGCTATGATACGATATTTTATTCCTTGAGGCGCCACTGGATGGCATGTATCCCCCTTAAGAAGAATGAAACACCAGCTACATAATACAACATTGTTTATCGAGAGGCTAAAGCGGGCCATTTGTTGATTCGGGCACATATGTTCGAGTGTCATAATGGCTGATAGCGCCGAGTAAACACAGGATTTTTTTATTTCGAATAAATAAGAGAAATAAAATTATCAGATTGAATTAGAGAAAGTATTCCCGCTATTACTACTAGTTTTTATATAATTTTCGCAACACATTAACATAATGTGACCTCCAGGATTTTTTTTCTTTACAAAGAAGTTAAGGGCTATAACTTATAACACACACTTTAGCCCCTCTACGTTATACCTTTAATGCTATTTTTTTAGAGCACGAAGAGTAAACATTTTATTACAAGCTTTTAGCAACTTTTAGTGCATAAAATGGTATACGGCATCTACACAACTTTCACGCGTCATACCTAACATCGACGAATATATCATTCAGGTATCTACTGGAAGATTGCGTACCTAAATGATAAAGAAACTGTATATTTTGATCATTAAATGTAAATTTAACCTTTACCAAAAATTTATCAAGCACTTGGAATCCAATCAGCGAAATGTGAAAAAAACACAACCAATATTTTAGGGTATCCTTCGAAAGAATAAATTATAATGATTAATTTCATCTAATGATATAGATTTATAAATTTATGGAAAATATTTAGATTTAACATTCAATTATCACTAAGATTTTAAAAATTGCTGTTTTTGACCCTAACCGTTATGTAGCTAAATAAATTGATAAAATTATAATTTATAAAATTAATTTTTATTCCTTGAGCCTCTTTAATAAGCCTTGCCTTCACCACCAGACTACATTCAAGCTATTTCACGTAATATATTGTTATATCTATATATATAAAAGGAGAAGCTGACTGACTGACATATCAACGCAGGGCCTAAACTATAAGGGTTAGAAACTTGAAATTTTGCATAGGGGTTCCCTTTATAACGTAGGGCAGCACTAAGAAAGAATTTTTGGAAATTCATCCCCTAAGGGGGTAAAACGGGGGTGCAAATTTAGTATGAAACTTTGCCGTTTTTGAAGTTATTCGAATGAAATTCAGCATGAAGATTCTTTACTGATAGGCATGAAACATGAGTAAAATATTTTTTTCAAAATTCATCCCTTAGGGGGTTAAACGGGGGCGCAAATTTAGTATGAAACTTTGCCGTTTTTGAAGTTATTCGAATGAAATTCAGCATGAAGGTTCTTTATTGAAAGGCATGAAACACGAGTAAAATATTTTTCTCAAAAATCATCTATATATATATAACTAGCTTATGCCCGCGGCTTCGCACGCGTAGATTTTGGAATTTCAGCAGTTTTACTTATTTTTATTTTACTTCTTATTTTTTAGTACAGTCGGCATTAAATAGTTAGTAAAAGTATCAAATATCCTTATTTGTGTAGTAATGAAGATATGTCACGGCCTGTTAGGTTTTCATTAACTATTTGATACTGGCTGTATACAATCAAAACACCTCTTTATTCTCAACATTGCCTATTTTAAAAACATAAAAGTTTCAAGCCACTTAAAAAAATATCTGCCTGGGTTGAAATTCAAAAAAATCTTTGTTATCTCTCATATGCATTACAAAAGGAACCTATTGGTGAGTCAGTGAATTAGACAGGAACTCCATTTCTATTAATATAGATTAGCGTCTCGTTCAAACACACTTTCAACCCCCTTTTCACCGCACCTCACCTCGCTAAGGGTGGAATTTTTGAAAACGTTGAAACCAATTTTTTTTATTCTAATAAAGAGTGCCGTTTTTGAAGTTATTGGAATGAAATTCAGCATGAAGGTTCTTTATTGAAAGGCATGAAACACGAGTAAAATATTTTTCTCAAAAATCATCCCTCAAGGGCGGTAAAACGGGGATGCAGAGTTAGTATGAAACTTTAAGTTTTTGTAATAAAGTATTGACCACAGTGACGACTGATTTGATTGTCCGCGTGTTCGATTAGTTTCCCCAACGACGTCCTAAGCCGAGGTTCAACTCCTCTCGGGGGCCCTTAGGCTGTCGTTATACTTAGATTTGCTAGGCTGTGGCGCCTCACGCCCGCCTCTTTAGTCCGGTGACGTAGTAACAACCCACTCGGGGCTAACTACATAGTCAGGTCAAAAAACAAATGTTCTAATTCGTACTTCGATGATCACTTTGATTATTATAACAAAAAAATTTTGTTGCAATATTCGGATTAATTATTATTATTTATTCTATTTTTAGTACAGAGTCGGCAACGCACGAGTAACAACGAACCCTGATGTTGCAAATGTCCATAGACTAGGCTGACGGCTTACCATCAGGCAGACCGTATGCTGGTTTATAAAAATATTTATGGAAAAGAGATCTCTTTCCATAATACTAAATTAAGAGATTGGTAATATTAAGAAATTGTCTACAATAGGATGTGTTATCACAATCTAAGGCGGATATCTATGTATATAAAACTGGAGTTCCTGACTAATTCACTGACTCATCAACTCCGAAGCCAAACTCTTGAACCTAGAAAGCTGAAATTTTGCAAAGAGGTTACTTTTATAATCCTCACGAGAGTGAAGAGGGGCATGACAGTTTGTATGGAGTTGAAAAATTATTTCAAGTTAGTGACTTGAAACTTTATACAGATACTCTTTACTAAAATCCAAAAAAGTAGTTTCAAAAATTCCACCCAGGGTGTAATGGAGGTCAAAAGTATTTCTTGAACTAAAAGTTGAATTATTAAGAAATATAATTTTTTAAAGTGAGCTGCTTTAGACTGTAAATATACTCTCAATCAAAACGTCAACGAAGTAATTTCAGCGTTTTTCAAAATTCCACCTTTAGGGGCTGAAAAGGGGGTCGACAGTTTGTATGGAGCAGAAAACTTTTTGAAGTTAGTGACTTGAAACTTTGTATAGACACTCTTTATTATTCAACGTTTTCAAAAATTCCACCCTTAGCGAGGTGAGGCGAGGTGAAAAGGGGGTTGAAAGTGTATTTGAACGAGACGCTAATCTATATTAATAGAAATGGAGTTCCTGTCTAATTCACTGACTCACCAGTAGGTTCCTTTTGTAATGCATATGAGAGATAAGAAAGATTTTTTTGAATTTCAACCCAGGCAGATATTTTTTTAAGTGGCTTGAATCTTTTGTATATGTTTTTAAAATAGGCAATGTTGAGAATAAAGAGGTGCTTGTAGTGTATACAGCCAATATCAAATAGTTAATGAAAACCGAACAGGCTGTGACATATCTTCATTACTACACAAATAAGGATATTTGATACTTTTATTAACTATTTAATGCCGACTGTACTAAAAAATAAGAAGTAAAATAAAAATAAGTAAAACTGCTGAAATTCCAAAATCTATGCGTGCGAAGCCGCGGGCATAAGCTAGTTATTATATATTGTTCGAAATGATGCCGACGGCTACTTTTTATAACCGCACCGCTCGCCGACGGCGGGGAGTTCACCCTCACACGCTTGAACCGCTATGGTCGCGTACGGTGCGGTTCCAGAGAAGTTTTCTTCCGAGAACACTCAAGCTGTGGAATGAGCTCCCAGCCGAGGTTTTTCCAAGGAACTACAGCATGGAGTTCTTCAAGAAATGCGTGAAGAGGTTTTTAGAGGGTCGGCAACGCATGAGTGACGCCCCTGGTGTTGCAAATGTCCATAGGCTACGGTGACTGTTTAACATCAGGCAGGCCGTATGCTTGATTGCCACCTTAGTAGTATAAAAAAAAAAAAATATATAACCGCTATGAATAAACAAACGTCTTGAAGTACTCGTTTATCCTTGGCGCTAATTTTGGATTGGGATTGCAACAAACATATTTTTAAAGAGTAAATAGCTCTAGCCATCCACCTTGCTTGATGCATCGCCAGGATCCAGGAGGTCTGATTTTAATTTTTTTCTCATTATCTCCTCCTAGGAATATAATGGATAGTTCAATTACTTCCCGATAATCATCACGTACAATGTTTTTTTGTAATTCTTGATTATAAAATATCAACAATTCTTTTATTATTGTATTACCAAAATATTGTGTGACAATATCGGTGTACGATTGAATAGCAGCAGGATTAATAGTTTTCCAGTCGTCTCTAAATTTTTTGAACATTGGGATATCAGGGCTGCTTGTGACTTGGTGGATTTTTGATTCGATTTGACACAGCTTTACCTTGATCCTGGCCGGAAGAGCTCTCTAGTTTGGGTACAGCCAGAAGTTGTTCATTTTCTCTAAATGAAATTAAAATTGGCAGGCGTTCTTCTTTAGGGCTTCTCACGTCCAGACCAGGTAACAATTTCCCATTCCAGTAAACGGTCACCATTTTAGACATATTATTTTGAAAATCTAATTTTATAGATTCCGCTCTATCTTTTCTACTCTGAGTGCTAATGCGTTGATAGACGATTTGTTTATCGGTAAATCATCACAGCTAAAATCTAGTGCTTCTACTACAGCCCGGTGTATATAGACAAAATCCCTTATGCTTAATTGAGATCTATCTAAATCTGCAACTAACATAGGCGTGATAAAGTCTTCCTTCCTCGTAACACATTTGGTCATGTCTTTTTTTCTCTTCTTTTAATTTTCTCTGTTTGGTCCTTTCTTCTTTTTCGGCTAACTTATTTTTGTGCGCCTGCTAAACATCCTGAATTATTTATATAAATATTTTGTCTTCTTCTATTGTAATCCGTTCTAAAGTATCAGCGTGTGCTATATCGAATAAACTATCTAAATTATTTTGAAAGTCCTCACGGCGCTTGTAAACATCTTGTATTTTTTTGGAAATTTTTTGCAACTCCCTCCTGGTGAAGATTCACAAGTTATTTTACACAGTTAGGTATATCTCTGGTAGGGATCCTAGCTTTTTCCCTAAATATAATACACTCTCGAATGACTAGGTATGCGCTTTCACTAACAGTCAATTTAACTTCGCGAATTTTATAAAAAAGTACAGGAAGAACATGACGGTTAGACTGTAATTTTGCGCCTATTATTTGATAATTTACGTCTCCAACTAAGAAAATACTTGATTTATTGCTTCTCAATTTCAGTGCCATCTTATAAAAGTTAAAACATTACGTATTAATCACGAGAATAACTGACATTCAAAATTAATAGACGGTTAGGTAATTATGACGAAGTTAACGATGCTCTCACTAAAGTTATTCTTTGGTTTAGTGTTAATAATCTGCTTTTAAATGATAAAAAGACTAAAGTAATTAAGTTCTCAACACCTAATGTAAGACAGGTGGCTACCAATGTACATGTTAATGGAACTAATTTAGCCTCTGTGGAGACAACTGTGTTCTTGAGTATAACAATTGACTCCAGACTACAATGGGGCCCACAAATTGAAAAATTATCAGGAAAACTAAGTTCTGCAGCCTATACAGTGAAAACTATTAGACGGCTCACTGATATTGATACGGCTAGAATAGTTTATTTCAGCTACTTTCATAGTATTATGTCATATAGAATTCTTCTTTGGGGTAACTCCGCAGATATTAACACCATCTTTTTATTGCAAAAGAGAGCCATAAGAGCTATCTACAAACTTGGTCCCCGGGAGAGCCTTAGAGAAAAATTCAAAGAAATAAATATTTTAACAGTCGCATCGCAATATATCTATGAAAATCTTTTGTATGTCCATAAAAACATAGACTCATTTTGTAAAAAGAGTGATACTCATAGCATAAATACTAGATATAAGCATAATCTTGTGTTATATGCAAGCCGTCTCCACAAAACAAGTAATTATTTTATGGGGCAATGTATACGGTTCTATAACAAACTTCACAGCAATTAAGAGATTTGTCAATAAACAAATTTAAAACTACTATTAAAGCCAAATTGTGTAGCAGGGCATATTATAAAGTATCTGACTATATTAATGATAAAAATGCCTGGGAGTGAGTCGATCCAATTATAATGTAATTAACAAAATATGTAAATTTGTTTGGATACCAAAAGAGGGATGCCTGAGTTTTTTGGCAGTATTTTTATCAGTGCTCACCTAGTCATAAACTGCACGGTAGGGAAAAAATTGTGACGATTCCAAACAAATGTAGCCATTTTTACGGAATAAAAAGATTTTGACTTTGAATTTGAACAAATGAATACCGCGAGTACGTGCGGCACTGCCGCGCAACTTGTATGAACATGTTTCGATGTAATTCGGCACGGATTATCGTAATCCAAATAAGTTAAAAATTAATTTCCGAGTGTTTTAAAAGCAAATGAACAAAACTAAGACCTATGCGTTAGAAAATAAAAACTTTGAAAAATAAGGGACACCCTAATATACATATATACAAATAGATTTTATAATCTATTCATATTTAAAAAAAACATGTGACAAATGATTTTCTTGCTGTTTCATAACTTTAACTTCAGTATAATGACATTTATTGTATTTTACTTATGTATACTCTGTGTTTTGTATTGTTGTATGTTTCCTTGTTATTTATTAAACTCTCAAGAAGAAAGAACCAGGACCATCTCTGATGTTGCAAAATAAATCTAATCCGTACAATAGTTCAATACTAACCACAATGTATAGAATAGATGATTTTTTTGTGTTTTCAGTGTTGGTTCATAGTAAATATTATTTGTTTTCACGAGTACCATGGGTATAAGTATACTATCTATCTATATCTTCACGCTAAATCCCTCGTGAGCGCCACATGACTCGGTACTTACACACCTCGCTCGCTTCTTTAACATGAAAATATACTATTTTACTAGTAATTATTTTAATACAAAAAAAAAAAAAAACCTCCACTGGTTTTCTATCTTCTGATTGGATAAATTTCCAACGTAAACTAACCTTCACCTACGTACAATGTCTAAGTCGGAGTTCGGTGAGCTTATAATGGTTACTATGAGTTTGTCGTCCCGTATGACACTTACGTTAAAGTAGCATATAAATCGAGTAGTGATTCTTCTAGTGGAATATTATGTTTATTTAGTAAGTTTCTCCTAAAAAACAAAACAGCAAAAATATTCTATTTTATAAGTTTTTATTTTAATACAAAGAAATAAAGAGTCTCCACTGGTTGCTATGTGCTGAGAGCGCGAACCTTATTGGTATAAAGTTCCAACGTAACCTGACCTCCACCGACGTACAACTTCTAAGTCGGAGTTCGGTCAGATTATAATGGACATAATAGGAGTTTGACGTCCTATATAGGTACGCGGTCAGCCTGTGGATAATGTATACCAATTATCAAATGTTACTGTTTATTCCTGCAAAAAATAACTCTTATTTAATGCAGTTTTATATAGAGTTATTAAGTAAGCAAAATTAAAAAAAAGTTTGAAGAGGAATTAAATAGCTTGGGCCAACCATACCTAGGAACTGTTCTAAAAACTAGAAATATGTCTACACAATGTTATTATAATATGTTTAATGAATATAATAATTAAAAAAAATAAATACCTTGTCTTGTTCGCCTCCGCCATTCTACGAACATTTTCTTTGTATTTTTATTCTATATATTTTCTTTTTAGTGTTCCCCATTATTACAACAGTATAATAAATATATATAAACCTATAATATTATTTACTACTTATATCTAATAATAATACACTTACGCTAAATACTATAATATTGAATATTTACAACTATTAATTATAAAAACTTCGGTGTCGCGATGTTAATAAAGCGAGCTCGAGCAGACAGTCGACATAAGTCTCACCTCGAAGCGGGCTGCAGCCGGACTGGCTGGATGTAGTTAGTCAACGCGTTTATAATCCTCATTACCGCACAATAAGGTCGAAAACACGTAGCACCCAAGACAAATGTGATCGCTTAGAAATTGTCAGAAACTTAAAATATTTTTAAAAAATTTCATGTTTCACTTATCAAAATATGCAGCAACCATATTATAAACATAGATATTACTAATAGATTTAAGTAATTTTGAAGCGTATAAACAGAACAACTTCGTTGTAATTTCAAAAATAATGAATTGCAGGAGGTGTTTTCGAAAGTAATTATTATCGAATCAATTTTACACAATCGCGTATTTGAGCAAGCAAATTCAAGATAAAGAAATGAAGTTATTTATATTAAAATCTTAGATCCGTCAGTTTAGTCATTAGCCTATACTATTCGATGAAAGTTGGTCTAATTTTTCGATGTGTCGCCTTAAGACGTTGTATTTAGATAAAGCTCCAGGGAGCCTGTCTCCTTAGATGAAGATGTTCACCATTGATCTAAACCAAAATACAATTTTTGGCATCAAAAATCCTTAACCTGAATCATTTTCACCTTAGGAAATAGATCCCCATCCATGGTCTGATGATGGACGGCTATAGGAACTACTCAAACAGTAAGCACGTCTATTTTGTTCTATTTTGCGTTTTCTTAGTAAGGCTAAATAATAATACAAGATGTTTTTAGGAAGAAACTATAATTTACGTCTTATTATAATTATTATATAACATAACTCTAACAATAAGGCTGTATATCTTTAATGCCTCTTTTGTCAAGTTAGTGCTCTCCGCGCCCAGGAGTCGTGAACGGCGCGATACAAATCTCATCATTATGTGATAGTTCCGCGCTCGCGCTTCTCCACCTTCGGCCAGCTAGCCCGCTAACTTCGTGAAAATGTCCTGCTTACGCGATAATATGTACTCTATTGACGTGAATACGTCTTTAAATTTGCTTCCATAGTGGGAGGCAATTCAAAAAGCGAATAAAACAAAATCAGGGGATACAGTTTGGTGTTGAGCTCTATCTATCTATCGTTTACATACAAAATTTAATTACACCACTTGATAGCTAAAGAATCGAAGAATTCGTTACGTTGAGTGAGGACTGTGACGCATCGCGCTTAGCGGGCGAAAGCGCCGTAATTTTGAGATCATTTCGCTGCATTATATAATTTCCTTAAACTATAACTTACTTCCGGTTACTTGTTACGAAGACGTATTCACGTAAAACTCACGGCTGTGTCCACGACACAACCACACCCCGTGTTTAGGGTTCCGTACCTCATAAGGAAAAACGGAACCCTTATAGGATCATTTTGTTGTCCGCCTGTCTGTCTGTCTGTCAAGACCATTTTTGTCAGGAACGGGTGAAACTATCAAGTTGAAATTAATATCAAATACTTAGGTCTGCAATCCCTTCGAGTAGTGAAAAATCAAACTTCTAAGTCAATGCAATTAAAAGATATGCCTCGTTTATGCGCATATTTTGACACTCGCAAGGGAATCAAAACATATAGGATACTTCCCGTTGATCTAGAATCATGAAATTTGGTGAGTACCAAGGTCATGTAGCACAAGTACAGGGAAAAAATCCGAAAAACGTAAATTTGAACCCTCGCACTTAACGGGCTTTTTTAATTTTTCTTCAGTTACCCCTTTACCAAATCTCATTACTATCAATACAAGGTATTTGTCGAGAAAATATATCAAATATGGGCGTATAAACTTGTCTATTTACTCGTATTTTGTTGACATATCTATTAGTCATCTATATAATTTTACACCAACGTCTCGAAGGAAAGTCCCATTCATAGCCTGTGGATCGTAATATATATAATGGAGCACTGCCTGAACGCCTTTTGTGTGTCTGTGCGCTGTTTCCCTTTTATTATAACATTCAACTTTCACTAGAAACTGGGGAAATCATGTTGCCTAATATGTTAAAATATCGTAGAGTTTGTCCAAAACAAACGAACATACATTTCTTAACCATTGGTGTAACGCCCATTACTTTATAGTACCATGATATAACACTATAGTGTACAGTATTGTTAGGATATGTGTTCTTACATGTAAAGCGGTTACCGTAGCCTATAAAGACTTGCAATACATTAAAGATAACCATATAACAACTCTCTGAAGGGTGGTCGTGTTTCTGCGTGTTAGTAAAGTGACCAGTAAGCTTCTAAGGAGTTGCTGTGTTAGCAGCGGAGGTGGCATCGCGAGTGATAATGTATTATAAGTGTTCATAGGTTACGGTTGCCGCTTTACGTCAGGTGGCCGTATGCCTCCCGATGTTGTATAAATAATATATATATATATGTATATATATATATATATTCCCCTTTGGTCGACTTCGACCAATTCCCAACTTATTCATTCCCGCAGTTGTTCATTCCATAATTTGATAATTTCCGTTAAAAATATGTAAGTATACAAAAAAAAAGAAAAAAAACAGTATAACAAGAGTATAATACTGAGGAGGCAAACGACTACGGCTCGCGTAATGGAGAGCGGTTACCGCAGCGTTAAATTTGTGACACTATCTACTAAGTTAAGATAAGCAAGGGCACGTTCAGTTGATTCGGGGATGTAGAATGCAGGGTGAAAGAATGACGAAACAGATACACAATGCGAAAGGGGAAGGATGTAGGAGCCGAGGAAAACCAAGGCTACAAATTGTACGTGTTTTGTCAGTAGGTGATGTCAGGAACTGGGTACCGGCGAGCGTGCATGAAAAGAGCTATGAATGTTTAAGAAGCGAGTGAGGTGCGTAAGGACCTTGTAACATAGGTTACCTAACTTCTTTAAAATTTAATCTTTTACGTACTTATTTCTTCTTTCGAAGAAACATAGCAACGTGACAACCTCGTCTTATCGAGTTCGGTTCTCTCTGCCTACGCAAGGGACCTATATACATACATACATCTACTAACTTTAATTTGATAAAGTAAGTTAAAAATTTAGTTTTTTTTTTAAATAACAACATTAGGAAGACAAGTTGGGAAATGGATAAATTAGGATTCAAATAATGTCATTTAACCTGGAAGCTACATGGTGTTCTTGCGAGTGAGGGAAGTCGCTCACTATTTTGGCAACCGACCGCTGAATGCCATTTCCCGTTATTCAATTCACATCCTACATAGCGTGTAGCCGAACATCGCCTACATTTCACCACCTACACGCAACAATACTTTAACAATGACCTACAGAGCACAGACGCGTCACGTGGGTGAGTTTGCGTCCAACATGTACATATGTTAATCGTAATATTTTTTTTATACAACATCGGGAGTTAAGCATACGGCCCTTTACCACACGGTAAAGCGGTTACCGTAGCCTATGAACGCTTGCAATACATTAAGAACCACCACTAGCACCTCTGCTGCTAACTACTAACTACTAACAGCCACTCCTTACTAGCTTACTGGCGACCTCACTCACACAACAACTCCCTAGGGAAATTTTATTTGGCTGCGGTTTTCTGTGTGGTAGAGGTACTTCCCCAGGCGGGCTGCTTTGATGCATCCAACCTCGTAAAGATCGATGTTGGGCTCATCAAGTCTAATGGCGAATACCTCCACCTCAAAAATACCGCTAATAAGAACTTTTAAGAGAGGTTGGGCGCAGAAGCACCTTCACCTCACAGATAAGCGCAACTAAATAATATCACCCTGGTGTGTTGTTGTGTTCCTGCGTGTGAGTGGCGTTACCTGTAAGCTCCCGAGGAGTTCCTAAGTTAGCAGCAGAAGTGGCATCGTGCGAGTAACACTTAATGTATTGTAATCGCAAATTGGCTACAAGCAGTTACCGCATCATTTACATCAGGTGGACCATATGCTTGTATGTCTTCCGATGTTGTATAATAAAGCTACTTCCCCAGATTTGATAGGCCCGGTGGCCGAAAGGCATAGGAAAAAAAATGTATTGTCTATGAAAAACGGGCATTCAATTTTATTATCTATATAATATTCTTCCTCAGGATCGTAAGAAATAATTTATCTCACCGCGGGCATCATTCATTCCTTGAGGTATTTAAAATGTCTACGCACTGTCTACCCTCTCAAGATATATAGACGTCAAAAAACAATAATACTGCGGCCGCCGGGACTAATTTTATAGTTCCTTCGTTGAGGCAGATTTATGACCGTCAGCGTAAAGAAATAAAAAAAGGTGTCAAGTGCGAGTCTGACTCGCTCGCCGAGGGTTCCGTTTTTCGTGATGTAACTACAAAATTACGGTTTTCGGACAGGAAAAAGTAATTACAAAATTACTTTTTCCTTTACTTGTACGACATGACGTTGCTTCTTACCAAATTTCATGATTCTAGGTCAATGGGTAGTACCCTATATGTTTTGATTCCCTTGCGAGTGTCAAAATATGCGCATAAACGAGGCATATCTTTTAATTGCATTGACTTAGAAGTTTGATTTTTTCACTACTCGAAAAGACTGTAGACCTAAGTATTCGATATTAATTTCAATTTAATAGCTCCACCCGTCCCTGAGAAAAAGGGTCATGACGCACAGACAGACAGACATCAAAGTGATCCTATAAGTGTTCTGTTTTTCCTTTTTAGGTACGGAACCCTTAAAAATCGGTCAATATGTCCGACTGCCACAGGCAGAGTTCCGTATACGTAAAATCACGTTTATTTAACTCATCCCGTTTATTTTGTAACTTTATTTTATATTTACTTCTATACGTAATACACTTTTTCCAAGCGTTATCCCGACAGGCGGTCTTCGCCATCTACACCTAAGAAAGGTGTAGCTTTCTTAGGTGTAGGTAGCGAAGACCGCCTGTCGGGATACCTACACTACCTACACCTAAGAACTTGGCTATGATTGATGACTGATGTTGGCATGGGCTATCAAAGTCAGTATAGTCGCCAAACCCTTAGTCTTAGGTAAACATTTCCACAACCTAGAGGGAATACTAGACCTATCTTAGGTCAGGTCACACGGTCTGTGGTATATAAATTCTTGGACGTGCGGTTTGCCACGATGTTTTCGTTCACCGAAGAATAAGTAGCAAGTAGCATCTATAATGATACATAGCCTGTAAAACCATTACGATTCAAAAGATAGACATGTGACACACGGACGGATGGACAGAGACCGGAGCCTTATTAATAGTGTACTGATGGCTCGCTTTATGTACGGAATCCTTAAACTATAACGGGTCACGGGACAGCTTGACACACGCATGAAGGTTCCGTAGGTATATTTATTGAAATTTTCATAGAATCATCATAGAACATACGCTTCAAAATTAATCACTACCGAAATCAGCGGCGGGCATTGTTTTGAAAATGATTCGTTAATTTTCTAACAATGTTTTGTGTAATAAACAATGTATCGTATATGTACAATGATACATTTTGCGTTCCACTTTAAGCCCGATTATTATGAGATATTATTAGTATAATCTATACATATAATATAACAGAGAGGTCGATGTCGTCGTTGCGCGTGTCATTTTAACCAAACACACAGGTTAAGCAACGTCGACCGCAGCCTCATCTCTCACGGATCATCGCTTCTCCATTGGTTATTTCCTACATGGTCATCATGTATGTCTTTTTATTATTGCCTACGGAATTCTAAAACCAAATCGTATAAAAACTTGCGGTTACCATAGCAACGCGTACAAACTTTATTACTGAGTCGTTGCATTGACTGCTTACTGCAATTAGGCTTGCACAATTCAAATTGTAACCATCACGCAACACTCAACTCTACGGCTATAAGTTTAAGATATTACGAGGCAGCAATTTAACATTGCAGCCATTTTATATTACAAAGTTACAAATAACATCTGATTAAACGATTTAGAATCTTAATATTATAGCAATATACATAAAGTGCGTGTGCTCTTACCTTTGTGAAGATAGCAAAGAAGCCGGCAGGCGCCAAGTTAACTAAGTGTGCTATTATTAGACCATAAATTAACTAATATACACTATGGTTTAAAATTAAACTTATACAATACAAATCGTGCTGAAGACATTGTTTCTATAATAGACTTAGGACACAATAGATATATATGCAGCAGGACAATTTCGAACGTTCGAAATCGTTGCCCTATACCCTAAGCTGCTGCTTACGCAGCAACTACTTACGAGCTTACTGGTCACAGGTAAGCAGCAGATAAGGCATCGCGCGAGTGATACTTCGTATATTACAAGCGTTAATAGGGTACGGTAACTGCTTTATATCAGGTGGGCCGTATGCTTGTTTACCCACCCGCCGTTGTATATAAAACAAAGAATGATTATAATAAGATACCTACTGCCAGTGGTTTAATCCTTCTGTAGAGGCCCGTCGGTCACATCGGATTTAAATAAAAAACCAAATGATCGCGATTGGTGCCTCCTCCCGGACAACCTTTTCACGTTCACGTTCACAACAACCGTTCAGGCCGAGGTGGAGGCACTTCCCCAGTATTCGTATTGTTAGGCCCTTATTCTTTGCTTTCTCTTTAATACACAAGGTACAATTGAACAGGTAATTTCCAATGGCGGGAAGCCAGAATAGTTTATGAGTTGCCATAGAGAAATTCACTTTCCAATCCCTTGCTTATAATAGCACAAATTGAACCTTAACCACCACGTGTCGGCGGTTCAGTGGATGAATAACTCTTTGATAGAGTATCTTTGGGTTCCGTGTCTAAAACGTACCAGCAGAACTAAATTACTGAGTACCGGCTGGTTCTTTCGAATCATAATATTTTTTTATTATTAATTATTTTGATTTATTATTAATTATTTTGATTTATTATTAAGATTCTATAGTCATAATAGGTTTTTTTTTGTTTTCGTTGGGAGGTCCACGGTCCACCTGTTGTAAAGCAGTTACCGTAGCCTAATTGCTTGTAATTAGTAGTATTGCATATATCACTCGCGCGATGCCTCCTCTGCTGCTTACACAGCGACGGAGCTTACTGGTGACCTCACTCACACGCAGGAACACAACAACCCTCTAGGGATTATTTGGCTGCGGTTTCCTGTGAGGTGGTGATGAAGGTTACAGAGATACTATATAAATTGAGTTGTTAATATACTCGTAGCTACTCAAATTATGCAATGGCAAATAGAATATCTCGTACAAATTATATTAAATACAATGTCCTGGATTAATTTAATTCTGCTTAATTCAATTAGATATATTAATATCTAATTGAATTAAATTAAGCAGAAATACATACGCTAAATAAAAATAAAATCGAGATCAGTGGTAGTCAATGAATGCAATATCACAGTCAATCTACTTTCACTCCATCTAGGAATCGATAGAGCCCGTCAGTAAACGTAATTCACTGTCTGCAAAGAGGTCCAAATCATCGAATGGAGTGGGCATGTCTCCGTCTTAATATGTTCATAGTCTACGTTAACCACTTGATATCGGACGAACCATATGCTTGTATGCCTCACTATATTGTATACTAAAAATATCTTATCGTAAGCACCATACATTCGGGCCACTGAAGTAGAAAAAGAACAACTCCATTATGCATTTTTTATATTAATAAAATGTGACGTAACACCGGAAATATTTGAAAAGAAACGAAATAACCCCAACACCTTTTGAGTCTTTTTGTATCAATACGTTTGAATTATTAACAAAAACTAAACTGCTTAACAGGAGTGTAATTTTCTTTTTATTAAGTATATATAAATAAAAAAAAATTGCAAAATGGTTTCTTTATACAAAGTCGGGACGCATACAATCATACGGCACACCCGATAGGGCGATACCCGTCTGTTGCTAGCACAGCAAGTCCGTAAGCCTACTGGTAACCTCAGTCACTCGAAACACAACTATCCTGCATGGAATTATTATTTGATTGCGGTTGTCAACGAGGTGGAGGTACGTGTCCAGACGGGTTGCTTTGATACGCCTTACCTCTCTTAAAAACAAACGAGACAAACAAGCAGATGTTTATCCTGTATGGGTATCAAACCCAGAGGGAGACTGTACAGTCGTCGTCTGCGTAGAGACCTCTGTCTCATCTATTTCTACCGCCAAGCAGCTATATTTATTTAGCTGTCTTCCGATTTGAAAGGTGAGACATGGCAGAGAAATTACTGGGTACTGTGACGAAACAGCCTTAGGTTACAAGATTGGCAGCGCGCGAGTAACACCCCGTGGTTTTGCGAGCGTCAGTAGATTGCGGTGACTGCTTACCGTCTGATGCTGGCCGCATGCTTGCCAATCTAGTTGTATAAAAAAGAACCCACGGCGTCTAGTGTCAAAGCAGCGTTCCTATCGATTGAGCTGGTCAAAAAAATTTTAATTGAAAATATTGAATTCAATAATAATAATTAACATTGAATGATTAATAGCAATCCAAAACGAGACGTGCAGGAATTGGAGGAATTTATTTTATTTTTTAAGGAAATATTTGTTTGTTGGAGCGGCGCTAGTGGACCCGCAGAGAGCTCGTCAAGTCGAGTTCGAGGTACAGCACGAGATCCGTACGTCGTATTCCGTTCCGTCGGCTATTTCGGTCATGTTACCATTACCAATAACGTTATTTTAGAGTACACTCCTTCCTTATTTGTAGAGCATAGAGTAACAAATCATAAACTTCATAGTCAGTCATCAATTTAAGTAATTGTTCCTTGAGTTTGTCTGTCGATGCGCGTACATACCTGTTAAACAGCATCGACTGCAGCCTATCTGTGGATGGGTTTAGTCCGGTCGAGTTTCTGCGTGCTTGCAAATGCAAGTTAAACCCTGTTTTGCGATAAATGACAATCGTTAAGCTAACCTAAGAAAAGTAGAGCGCATCAAAGCAATCCGCATGAAGATGACCACGTCACAGAAAACCGCAGCGAAAATAACAACCCCATGAAAGATGATTTTTAAGAGAGGCAGAGCTTAAAGCTGCACGTCTGGGGAAGAACCTCCACCTTACAGAAAACCGCAGCCGAAATAACAACTCCCTGGAGATTTGTTGTATTCCTGTTAATGAGTGAGGTCATAAGTAAAGCTCATAAGGAGTAGCTATGTTAGCAGCAGAGGTGGCTTGATGTGTTGCAAGCGTCTACAGTAACCACTTAACATTAAGGGGGCCGTAACCTTTCGACGTAATATTAAAAAAAAGATGTAATACTGCGAGTAAGTTTTTTGATATAGTGGGATTTGAACCGGGGAGTTGGTCAATAGGCCCGTTCTTTATCCACTGCGCTATCACTGCTCGACAATCAACCAACAGTCGACCAATCGAACACGGCGTAATGGAGTCAATATTGTATATTGCCCAGTAGCTTAATTAATAAATGATTATGACATAATGATACAATTATTTTATGAATCTAATGAGTGATTATAGACTAATGATAGCTGTTTGGTTACCGGTGAGAATTAATGATGGGATTATAATCTTATGACGTTACATTTTTATACCACGTCAGGTCGGTAGAGCAAAGACAGTTTCTGAGGAATATATATATATATATAGGCTACTATAGATACCAAATGAAACGATTACGCGTAGTTAATAAACTCACCACTACGGGTCGGGGGTCAAGTAAAGTTAAGTTTAAGGAGAAATTTAGTCTCCGTTTGTGTGTTCCACCGATTGTCCGATTGTGCCGGTTGTGTTCTGAACAATTGTTAGAAATTATGGCGACAGCTTCTTTTCACAACCGCACCGCTCGCCGACGGCGGGGAGACTGGAACCGCAATGGTTGCGTACTGTGCGGTTCCAGAGCAATTTTCTTAACAAATGTCGTCTATCCCAAAACTGTCATCTATCGACAACAGCTGGCACCGACGGCTTAATGTGACCTTCGATGGATTATCCCGAGATAGATAAACCCATCCATAGATAGGCTGCGGTCAACGTCGATTAACCTGCGTGTTTGATTAGAGATATTCGCAACGAAGTCGTGGCGGTCCTCAGGACATAACTCCAGAGAATTATTTGCTGCGGTCTTCAGTCAGGTCTTGCCAAGTCTGCTGCACCTATATCTTCATGTCAGGTCCCTTGCATTGCATGATAGATAGAGAACGAGCGCTATACTCACCTCGCTCGCTTCTCTTTCACCTTACGACAGAACACGACCAATTTGGTCATGGTATGAGAGTGTTGGTCTGTCTCCGTTCTCCTACATCATTCCACTTTTGCATTGTATATTTGTTTCGTCATTATTTCGTCCTGCATTCTTTCTACATGTCCGAACCAACGGAGCATGCCTTTTCTTAAAGTAAATTTTATAGAATACTAGTTACTACATCAGAACTCTATCGTAGTCGAATTTATGTATTGTATATTCAGATGAAATCTCAATGAATCTAAAAAAAACACCCTGTATTAAGTATTGTATATGTCATTGGTGTTGATCGTTATAGAATGCCATCAAGCACTTGTGCATTGACGAACAGACAGCTGTTCAAACTCACTTATAATTTGTGTGATGATTGCATGCATGTACAAATATACTTAGATCGACTAGAGATTAAGGGGACGGATTTGGGCAGCTGTTTTATAACATAATTTTTTTATTGTTTTTATTGCCTAACAAAATTGTTGATTCCTTTACTTTCATCTTTCAACTTACTAAACAGACGATTGTACAATGGCTTGTGTTCCAAAGACAATGATGCCAATAGACTTGTTTTGCAACCGCACCGCTCGCCGACGGCCGCAAAAATTCTTCCTCAGATTTTGTTTATTATTCAAAGTCCGGAGGTCGTATGCTTGTTCGATACTTTAATAATAATAATAAGACAAAAGCTTTCTCCGAAAAG
Source organism: Pyralis farinalis (assembly GCA_947507595.1). Classification (NCBI taxonomy): domain Eukaryota; kingdom Metazoa; phylum Arthropoda; class Insecta; order Lepidoptera; family Pyralidae; genus Pyralis; species Pyralis farinalis. Next base: position 32,372,203 of record OX382277.1, on the reverse strand, counting down.
TAATGAATGCTTTCTCCAAAAGTAATGTATTAAATTACTGCTACAACTATTAGCAAATTTGTCAATTACTCAAAGAGGACAGACAGAAAACACATTTGACCGAATTATCATTACTAATGCGTTTATGACAACACGTAAACAATACAAACATATTGCTTTTCCCCATAGGTGTAGTCAAGACATGTAACCGGTAATTACGCTGGCAATTTACACTGTAAATACCGGGTATACTACTCATTAGGCTAATTTGTTTAACCTTAACCAAAATTATTAATATGTTAGAAACTCGCCGAAATAATAATGTATGCTTTTACTCTAACAGCATTCTTCTTAGCATTATTCCGTCTCCTAATCCATTAGTATTGGCAGAGTCCGCTAGCGACGTCTAAGAATTTGAAGATACTGATTTTTAAATAAAGCGACTGCCGTCAGAGCTCCACAACCCAGCGGGAAAACTACGTGTTTATCCTGTCTATGAAGAAAATACGCACTAACGAAAAGTAAGGCATTGCGTTATTTATAAAATGTGAAAATGTCTCCTCCGTGCAGAAAACCACAGCCACATTTGCAGTCCTGTTATGAGTGAGGTCAAGTGGAACTAAGAAGAAGTTGTCGCATTTTCAGAAAACGTCGTGTATAATTTACTACAATATCATATCACATCAGGCATCAGTACGCTTGCTTGTCATTCAACGTAGTTTGTAAAACAATACTATTTTAAGTTTCCAAGTCCGGCCCATTTCAACAAGTGCATTCTTAACTGAGGGCTCCGTAGAAGCGAGAAGGGAGCCGAATGAACGCCAGCTAAGATGATGGATATCGAACAAACTATGGAGTTCTTTATGTTGAGCTAACTTTTGGGGTATAACCGTATAACTAATGAAGAGAAATATTGGTTTTTAACAACAAAAGAGACTTTTTTTTGTATTAGGACAAAAGTGAATTTTATTATTCGAATGCAGGTACAGACATATTCATGTGTATGGCCAATAATTATATGTAACAAAAAGACAATTAATTTTGTGGTATACAAACATATACAGGGTATTTGGTCAACGTGTGCTAACCTCGCAAAGTGTCGTTCAGCCGATTAACCAACTTTGCCGAATGAAAAAGTGTTAGCTATACGACTTAATAAGTTCGGCAGATCAGTATGTACATAAGGTCGAATTTTTATTGTATTTATATATAAACCCACGTTCCATGACCAAGTTTCATGAACTGATTATCCGAGGTTTGAAGTTATAAACCAAAACCTGTAACTTGCTAAGCTTGTACCGGTATTTTAACATAGCAGACAGTAGAAAATAAGTATAACATTTTCAATAGTCAATTTATTATATATAATTATTATTAAAAATAAAAATATATTTAATAAATTAGTCATTATGAAAATTGTGCAATTGTGTATTATTATGTAAGAAATATATACTACTCTGTGTAAAAAGTATCGGGAATATGTCAATAAAAAGACCCGCGTAAAAGAGGTCGTTCTAATTTTTTTACTGCATGTTGGTAGCACTGTACTGATTTAGCGCGCAAAATTTGAGCGGGATCTGTCATTTAATTTGTTTTAAACTACACTTTTTGTTGGTCATAGTTTTGAGTCCTCGGCGATTTTTACAATGGAAAATATTGTTGAACAAAGAGTGTGCCTTAAATTTTGTGTTTCAAATGATATTTCATGTGGTGAATCACTAAAAATGTTGCGAAATACCTACGGCGAATCGTGTATATCGAAAACAAGGGCTTATGAATGGTATAAGGCTTTTAAAGAAGGCCGAGAAGTAGTAGTAGACTTGCCTCGTTCTGGTAGACCTTCAACCGCTACGACCAGAGAAAACATCGACAGAATCAAGAAGCTAGTGCTCGAAAATCGACGTATGAGTCTGAGAGAGTTGGCTAGTGAGGTGAACATATCTTTTAAGTCCGTCCACAACATTCTCATTGACATTTTAGGCATGAAACGCGTCGCCGCTCGACTAGTTCCAAAAGAGCTCAATTTTGTTCAAAAAGCGCAGCGAAAGCATGTCGCTGAAGACATGGTTTCCCGAGCTTCTACGGATCCGACCTTTATGAAACGTATAATAACTGGCGACGAGACATGGGTTTATGAGTACGACATGCAAACAAGCCAACAGTCTTCAGAATGGCGTCTCGAAAACGAGCCGAAACCCAAAAAACCGCGGCAAAGTCGCTCCAAAATCAAGGTGATGCTGACAGTTTTTTTTGACTACCGTGGTGTGGTTCACTCCGAATTCCTTCCAGAGGGAGAAACAGTGAATAAAGAATATTATTTAGGCGTCATGAAGCGTTTGCGTGAGAGTATCCGCCGAAAACGTCCAGATTTGTGGCAACACAACTCATGGATGCTGCACCATGATAATGCACCATCACACACAGCCATTATAGTGAAAGAGTTTTTAGCGAAAAATTCAACAAAAGTTCTCGACCAAGCACCGTATTCACCTGATATGGCTCCGTCTGACTTTTTTTTATTTCCCAAGTTAAAATTACCACTTCGAGGAAAACGTTTTGAGTCGATAGAAGCCATAAAAGAAAATTCGCTGAATGAGCTAAAGGCCATACCGCAAATAGCCTATGAAAAATGTATGGAAGACTGGGTGAAGCGGTGGAGATGTTGTATTGCAAGCGATGGGGCCTACTTTGAAGGCGATAAAATAAATTTAGATGAATAATTTGTATTTTTTGTTTTATTGACAAATTCCCGATACTTAGTACACAGAATGTATATGTATATATTCAAAATTCTAAATAATAATTATTATAATCCCACAGGGCAGCCTGTGGCGAGCTGTTGGTGCGTAACGACTTTCTCTGGCATTTCGCGGGTCCTTCTAGTGAGGTGTCCGTCCCTCTTCTGTAATAGCCAAGTACTAATAATCCCTCCAGATCTCTCCATAATTTCCGACACATTTGCAATAGTCCCAATACCTATATTCACTCATTGATATCCCCTAGAGCAGGTCACAACGGGTATAAAACATTACGTCAACCTTTTTGAAGGGGTCTCTACGAGTGGGATCCATATCCCCGCGCACGCCTATCAAATGACCGGGGTTAACGCCCGTAATTAAAAAAACTATAAAATAATAATTATTATTATAATTCTAAATAATATAATTATTCTAAAAAATTTAAATCAGTTTTGAAATTTACTTCGAACTTAAATATATTACTTTAAACAAATCTAATGACATAAATAAATAATACCTAAAAGTATATTTAAAATCCACGGCAGTCATTTATATTATATATATATTTATAAAGATTACAGCCAAAGCATTTCCAAATAATTCATTGTTTAAGTATTAATCTCATGTTATGCTGCGAAAAAAAAATATTTTGCCAATTATATAATATATCAGTTTTATATAAGTTGCGTACGGCACTGGTAGGTCTTGTCTTGTATGTTTGTGTATCGATTTTATAATAAATTGCTTGAACAATTTTAGGCAATTTATTCCTGACAATATGTTCTATATGTTATGTCTGTCCTTTCCTGACAATATATCCAAAATGCACATCAAAATGGCTTCATATAGAATTGATGATTGTATATATGAATATGTATTTGATATAGATGTCGGGAAATAATGCACCACAGCAACCGTACGTCTTTAATTCTACCAGTTGACATCATTAATATATTAGTGTACTAATATCGTTTATATGTTGACATAATTTTTATTGTAAGAAATCTATATGGGCAAGTTTCTTTCGGCATTTCTAAGTCCTGAAAATTTAAGAAAAATAATATCTAATAAATTGACTAACATACCATTGTTCAGTACTATTTTTCAACAAACCATGTTCTTACATATTTTCATGTTAGTTATTGTACAATAAAGTTTTCAACAACAACAACATACAATGAGATTATATTTTTTAAATGTAAGTCGTATCTAAGTGCTCGGGGGGCCCAAAGGCAAATAACGAATGTGTATCTTTTACCAGAGGGATATTTTAAATTGCGTAAATTAAAACTGTTATATACGCTTTTAGAACTCAAGCTTGCAGTCAGGATGTTAAAGAAGCGCTCCAATGCTCTATCACCCGGAGATATTATCATGACCATTAATACCATATATCATCATACCACTATAGGCATCTTTTTAGACTGAGAGCACAGTAATAAATTAAGTATATTAAAGAAAGGCCAATGACCGCATGTGCTCATATTCCTCCTTTCTCTGCTTTTGTATTCAAATAATCTAGAATAAGATTAATGACTAGTGTGCGATATATCCAATTTTATAACAAGATAATTTATTGTAATTTAATATTTTCGTACGTAAAGTAATGCACTTAGATGCCACATTACAACTTCATCTATGTCAATGTTTTGTTGCTGTGTTGTGATAAGTTAATAGGATTCCATTTTATTGTTAATTTTTCCCATTCACATAATATACCACAGTCACAGGCCATAAGGATACGACAAAGTGATGAGGTACGAGTACATAAAGACAAACACAAGAGATAAACATTCTTTATTGCCCCTCTCGGGCACTTCATATAATCTTATTCAATTCTCTTAGTTATTAATCAAAGTTAGGGAGCTGTGTATTTAGAGTGTTTGTTTATGTATGCAATACAAAAAGGACATAACTCAGTAAAAAAAATTGCAAGAAGAAAAAAAGAAAAATATATAAATTAAATATTTTCACATAATTTCTTCTGAAGCAAATTAATGTCCTGTACTTATTTTTTATAGTGGGTGTATCTGGACGTAAATAGATCTTGATTAGATTTTTGTCTTAATCGGACTAGTAGTTTTTAAGTACACCTTAAAACGGGAAGCCTTTCCTACCTGCGGATCGGCAAATTGTACCTCGCCTAGTTTCTTCACAATTTTGTAGTCAGAGCTATTTTTATTACCTTTATTTATAGCTTCTATTTATAAACCATGAGTTGCATAAGAGTGTAGACTGCAGCCGCCACAATATGACCCAATTAGTGTTAATTTTCATCGACTTCTCAGTCGATAGCGCCGCCGTGTCAAGTGCGGCTGGGAATTTAATATAGTTTATTATCATGTGATTTTGTGTGTCTGTCATTTTTTAACTTATTAGCGCATCACACATAAAAGCTAGATATATTACTGGTGATAAATTATTGTAGATAGTACAGATGTCTATGCTAATTATAAATTAGTACCGGGACAGCTTAACTTGGTGATTTTTTATGTATTTATGCGTAATAACGAATTTTTTTTCAAGAAAGGACACCTAAATATGTGAAGTTAAAAAGCGAAACCTTATCCAAATACAAAATTTGATTCAAATCGTTGAAGCCGTTTCCGAGGTGCACGAAATATATTACATAATGTATGTACCTATTTTATGTATCAATATATGTATTTTGTTTCCAAACAATGTTAAAAGTTATAAAACACATATCTATGATGTCGATTGCCGGCTAATGCCGCGTGTGAGTTTTTGAGCGGTGGCTATAATTAATAAAATTAACATAAAACCATTGTTGGTTAAATCAATAGGTATTATACACATCGGTGTACATATATACGATGAGAATTGTAATACAAACGTAAAACAGGGTGAAAATCAAAATAATGAGTTCAATAAATTATTTATAAGAACTAAAATATATATGGATTCGTTCCGGAAAATAATGTAGCTCTATCGAACTATTTTATGTAATCAAATTTAAATAAAATACAATTAAGAATTAGGTACGACCGTCGCATGCGCAGTATATGTTTCAAATGTGGTATTATTTTATAGAACAAGATCTCTTCTTACCATAAAACTATATTCTTCTTCTATAGCGTTATCCCATTTTCCACATCCATTAGTATTGGTGGGGTCCGCTACCTAAGCCTAAGGATTTGGCTAAAATACTGATTTAAACCATGGAACTTTATTAAAGATTTTATTAATAAGTTATTATTTCCTGAAAAAATGCGATTTTACCCAAAAAAAAAAGAAATACGCAAAAGACGTAGACTGCATCAGTCATCAAAGTACCTCCGCGTTACAGAAAACCGCAGGCAAATGTGTTCGTGCGAGTGAGTAAGATTACCAGTAAGCCTCTGAGGAGCAGCTAAACTTTGAGAGAGGTCGCAGCCTGACCGGGGAGGTATCTCTACAGCCACATAACCACTCCCTGGAGGGTTGTGTCTGCGACTGATTGAGGATACCAGTAAGCTCCTGAGAAGTCGCCGTAGCAGGGTTGACAACGCGGGAGCAATCAGTGCTGTATTGCAATCGTTCATAGGCTACAGTAACCAATTCACATCATGGGGAGTATGCTTGTACGGTTCCATTGTTATGTAAAAAGACAAGACATATGTCTATGACATTTTTGACATATTTTGACGAGCTCGGTGGTGGGTAGTCCTTCTTTTGTGGTGGACAAAAAAAAGTCACGTGTTAGCGATCAAAATTATGAACATTTCCGATGTTAATTTTTTATAGCATCGCATTGCACCGGTTTACAGCCGATACGAAACAATAAAAAATAATAACAACTTCCCGCCCACGAGAACATATATATAAAAATAGTTTATTTATTACAAACAGACGTCAAGTTCGTTTATTTATAGTATTTGTATTCAAATTTTCGAAAAACAGTTACCACAATTACCTAAATATGGAGATATCGCTTTTGATTTCTTGCAGTATGTCTTCATTTACAGGTTTTCAGATTGAGAAGCTCGATAGCATCGTTGCTATTGTCGCTCTAGTCGAACACGTAGGTTAAGCATCGCCTTCCGCAGCCTGTCTATGGATTTATTTATTTATCTTGACCCTCTCCGTGTTTCGGAAGGCTATCGGTATAATCACAAATATGGTTATAAATCCTAAAACTTCATTTTATGACTTAATATATTTTTTTTAATTTTAAATCAAAAACCAAGATAATGGTATTTGAAAGAGAGACGTCCAGAACCAACACTAGGATTATGGTTGATGATGTAGTGTTGGAGCAAGTGAATGAGATTGTATATCTTGGAAGTGCTTTTAGCAGCAATGGAAGGTACACCGCTGATGTGGAGAGACGAGTGAGTGACGGGAATAGGGTGAATGGAGCGTTGGGTAAACTTCTAGGCAGCCGAAATATAAGCCAGAAGGCACAGCTCGCTGTACACAACGCGGTGTTCATCCCAACGCTAACTTATGGAAGTGAGAGCTGGGTATGGCAGAGAGAGCATGAAAGTAGAATAAATGCGGTCGAGATGAGAGCATTGCGCAAAATTTGTGGCATAACGCTTGCTGACCGCGTTCGTAATGAAAACGTGAGAGATACGAGTTGGTCTAAAAGAGAGTGTCGGTGTTAAGATAAGAAAGGGCATGCTCCGTTGGTTCGTACATGTAGAAAGAATGCGGGACGAAAGAATGACGAAACAGATATACAATGCAAAAGTGGAAGGATGTAGGAGCCGAGGAAGACCGAGACTAACCTACCATGACCAAATTGGTCGTGTTTTATCAGAAGGTGATGTCAGGAGCCCCAGGAACCGCAACCGAGCGTGCATGAAAAGAGCTATGAATGTGAAAGAAGCGAGTGAAGTGTGTAAGGACCGTACCTATACGATACCCTAGTGGTTATCCACTAGGGTATCCCTAGTGAATAAAGATATATACTGCTACCAATATTGCTACCAACAACCCTACACTGCACTGCACTCTACTAACAACCCTATAAATATAACATAAATATACACACAACGCGGTGCTAATCCCAACACTAACTTATGGAAGTGAATGCTGGGTATGGCAGAGAGAGCATGAAAATAGGGATAATGAGTTAAATTTGTGGCATAACGCTTGCTGACCGCGTTGGCAATGATGATGTAAGAATGAGTTGGTATGAAAGAGAAAGACGGAGTTAAGAGAAGAGGCATGCTCTGTTGGTTCAGACGTGTATAAAAATGCAGGATGAAAGAATGACGCAACAGATACCCAATGCGAAAGTGGAAGGATGTAGGAGCCGAGGTAGAGCAAGACTTATTACCATGACCAAATCGATCGTGGTTTATCAGAAGGTGAAGTGAGGAGCCCTACGAACCGGCGCACGTGCATGAAACGAGCTGCGAATGTTAAAGAAGCGAGTGAGGTGTGTAAGGATTGCAAATTATGGCGCTCGGTTCTCTTTGCCTACCTCACAAGCGACCTGGTGTGAAGATATATGTACATACATAATTGTATAAACGAGCTAATTCATTAGATTGTTAGTGAGCTATCAAGGTACTTATTCAGGTACTTCTTAGTTAGCGCGTGCGACTTTTATAGCCTATAGAGAAAGTGGAAGTCTCAATTACAAGTAATCTCGATTATCACATTCTGAACTGTTAGGAAGCGGCATGTAATGTATAAACGTTATAATGAATGAATTTATTTGCATAAAATACGGTTACATAAATAGATACTTATTATAATTACAACAATAAGTTTCTCGTATTTCACCAACTTTGGCACGCAAATGTCATGAGACACAAATATATTGTGATTGTGATTTCTAATTTTATCATTACATTATGTCATACCATTTTTTATACAAAGTCGGGAAACATACAAGCATACGGCCCACGGCAAAGCGTTTACCTTAGCCGTAGGTTATTAATCAAGCTTCCTTGACTTACATCCGCAGCAGCAATAGCGTTACTCTACAATCTACCTGCCTATTTTTAGGGTTACATATCATAAAAGGCAATAAAGGAACCTCTATGACGTCGTTTTGTCTGTTACAGATATACAAAGTGACGGACGGACCCTTACCACCTATATCGCCGAAGTTTATAACGGAAAAATCAAAAATATTTACAGTTGATAAAGAGCTATTAATATAATATATATAATAATATTTACATATTAGAGAAATTAGAGTATATTAGTAGCTAATAAAAAAAAACTCAGTGCTTGTCTTTGATTTTATTCTTTGTGATGTTGTATAATAAAAAATATTTTCTTAATATCTTAACACAAACCTACCTCAAATGAGGCCCAAACCGTAATCTCAAGTGCGAATAGAACCTTCTTCAAACGCTTAACTAAGTTTGTAGCTGAAATGAAATCATTCTCGAATACAAATCACCAATAGCTTACTTACGCGGCCAAACTTTCGATGGTTTCACAAAAACTATTCTAGTCAGAAATACTTTTCTACATTTTTTTTATAATTCCATTTTCACTGTAAAAAGTAAAATTACATCGGATTTTATTTTCGACTGTAAATATTAGCCCCAAGAAGGGTGAAATTTTATCGTGTTTAGGGGTCCGTAGTAAACAAGGAACTCTTATCTTTTCACCATGTCCGGCTGTCTGTCCGTCCGTCTGTCCGCGGCCTAGCTCAGAGACGCTGGATACTAGAAAGCTGTAGTTTGGCTTGTATATACATATTAAATATGCACACAAAGTGCTAGAATAAAATCTTATAAAATGTATAATGGCGGACTTATTCCATTGGATTTCCAGTAAACCATAGAGAACCTGAAAGAAGATATAGGCGAGAGTTTTAGGAACAATGTGAGTTGATACTAATACTTAATTTATTATAACGAGACTGTAGAGATCTCAATTGCTATAAAAGATATTCTATTAGAGTTCTTCACGGTTTCTTGGGTATTTTTTTAACTATGTAACGATGAGTTCAAAGCATCTGTCACCAAAACATTATCCGTTAACGTTGGTTCACCGCGAAAGCTAAAAAAAAATTTCTATGCAGCGAAGAAAATAAAACAACGTGTGTCTGCGATATAATGACAAAAACGTGATAATATTTTATGGTAGAGGATTCCCGCGACTTTGAAAATGTTGCCATACGTATTTCAAAAATACTTTTTTGGTAGTTCCATATGATATAATAAGAATGCACTTTCTATGCCCTAGAGCAGGGATGGCGAACCAATGACATGCGTGCCACGTGGCACGCGGGTAAATAATTCAGGTACGTCAATGATACATGAATCTATGATCTATGGTAGTTATACTTTTTTCTAAGAACCATCAAGTAATTAAGAGTGCAACAGCAGAAATCACACTAATTTCTTTAGTTATGTTAAAATAGCGAACATTACACTATTGTTGTACAACTCTAGGTACAACAGTACAGGCTATGCATTGCCTGGCTTGGTTCTCTTCATCGGTATAGATTTTACTTTAAATTTAATCGGTTTTTTGAGCCCCATGGTCGAGTGACTATCACTGGCTATTTTAATACCGAGGGTTGTGGGTTCGATTCCGTACGGACCATACATTTCATGTGCACGAACATGTCTGCTTCAGTCTGGGTGTTTACTATGTATGTAATTACTTAAAAAAAAATGTAATATATTATGTATTCGCGTATGTTTATGAGTTATGATGTAGCCCACGGTTTATATAGTTTGGGACTGGATGGTGCTGTATGATTTAACCGGGATATTTATTAATTATTATTTATTGTATGTAGTGATAATAGGTACTACGTACTTATAGCTAATTAATTACTGTCCACTAACCGAATCGCTCGAATATTGAAAATAGTATTTGTTACCGGATATTGCTTCGTTAATTATATTTCTTTTTATATTGACAAATTGCCAAATGTTGATGATAACTATCTATTTATATGTTCAAGTTAATCTCTTACGACGTAGACAGAGAGAGCTAACTCGTCGTAATGCTATGAATAAATTGTATTAACTGGATTCGTTTTTATTAATCGAAATACGAATGCAATGTAGATGGAATAACGAAAATGATAAAAGTGCATCGACGATAATGGCTAATATTTAAAAAACTTAAAAATAATACCTTTTAATTTAAAAAAAGTTTTAATAAAATTGTATAAAATCTTGTATAAGGATATATTGTTATTCGTAGCGTTTATTAACTAAACAGTCGAGTATATGCGTAAGTTGACAGACATTCCGTCGAAACTGACAGACAGTATACCATCCTTTAATCAGTTAAAATGTCACTTTTATTATCTGTGCTAGGTGTAAAGGGTCAAGGCACTTGCGATAAAGTGCGCCCGCGCAGTAAACATTGCACCCTGATTTATTTTTAAGCAATATAACTGTTATTAAAAGTAATAAGTTTTCATTTAGTTATAAATATAAAATATTTTTTCTAGATTATAAACAAAAAATAGTACTCAGCGAGCTGCTCTTAATTTTATGTATTTTCTTTTTTATTAATTACACCATCTCTTTTAAACACTAGAATAAAGATAACAAAGTCGTTTACGAACGCAATTGTTATTGTATATGTGTTTGTTGTTTGAAATAAATTGTTTAATTCTTTAATGACAATTTAAAATTGTTTCACTCGGTAGGTAGGTACTTACATTTAGTACAAATATAATATTTTCCTTGCACATACTATCAAACTAATTTACAAACTATATAGTTATGTTATCTTAGTATGACTTCATTGTACGTACCAGTAATCTAATAGGTATTTTATGGTTATGATATTAATAAAATGACTAAGTATAATTTTAGCAAATCAAAAAACTTAGTTGATTCACTCGGATTAATGATATTTGTGTGTGATTTTATGTTAGTGATATTTGTTAACATTATTTTTTACTGAAATGTTGTGTCATCAAAAGCCTCCATAAAATATAGAAAATCATCGTTAATAATATATATTTTTTTATTTTGTAAAACATTATTGATGTAAGTAAACGAGGCAAGAAAGTTAATTTAGAAATTAATCCGATATTATTTAAATAAAAATGTAAATACATAGAAAGCCTTATTTTTATTTACTCACCAAATAGCTTCTTCACCGGCTTACCGGCCGAATAATTCGCGATTGTGCGTTGAAAATCTTGACCATTATATAAATCCAAAATAAAAATACAAAATCGCACTTCACAAACACAACACTGCCAAAATAATAAAAAAACTAAAGAAGAATGATCCTTAGGTTCTATTAAAGAAAACAATATTCAATCAAAACATGAAATGTTTCGTACGTTCGATCGCGACTTTGACTATCGAAAACGCAGGAAGGCACGTCCACGTTCGTAAGCCGCGCGGTACACTTGTCGACTGGTTGGTTGTAAACTAACTCCTCCCGAACGTTCATTCGAACTCACGTCACACGGGAGTTTAAACTGATGAAAATTGGAAGTACTACTTGCCCCTCAGGAGTGCGTCGGAATAACGGATACAAGTCTTTTATCAATGTACATGGATAGGTAGGAATTAGTCGGCAACCAAAACAAAATTTAATTTAAGTAATGTTTGTGAACGCACCTGTTTTTTTTTTTAATTTTAACAGTTGTACAACAAAGGCAAAGGAACTATTTTGAGTTATCAGTTGTAAACTCAAGTATATTAATTTATTATTTTATTGATTATGCACAACAGCTGACTTGTAAACGGAATTATAATAATGTAGATTCAAGACTAACCCAGCTGAAGAACCAAATACGGTAAGGATGATTAGATACCTAATCAGCAAATACTGATAGTATTTGGATTACAAAATTCTGCTAAAATATGAATACACGATTGGATTAGATAGTCACTTCCGAGAACTTAACTGTAAGGTAAATTAACATACGAGTGAATGATTTTGGGAATTTATTCCTACTAATATATATTTATATATATATATATACTATTTATTCCTACTACTAACATCAAATTCTTCAACCAAAAATTTAAATTCCATGCAGACAGTACATAGCCAGCTTAAAATTTTGAACATCGTTCTAATGCCATGCGTTACATAGTTTGTATGTTACATATGAACCTGATCACAAATAATTAAAAAATAAGCTATTATTTTAATGCAGTAGTTCATCATCTAGACCATAGATGGCAGGGCAACAGAACTTGTCAGTACGCTACTCGCTAACAGATGGCGCTAGCTATGAACAAAATATACACTGCTTTCATACTCATTTCTTTGTAATAAATACTGGCTTAGTTATACTAGGGCTCCGAAAATATGCATTAAAAACTACAAAACATGTAAGTACTTCTAATAAGTACAGACAAGAAATATGGAGTTTTAATTATGCTATGAGCTCTGGTAAAAGAGAAACAGAGTAAAGAATCTCGGGACGATTGTAGTAATTCTGCGAGTGAGTGCGGTAACCAAAAAGCTCCTAAGAACATTAGCAGTGTAAGTAACCGATAACGAATTGGATCCGTCTATAGGCTGTAGGTGCTTATAGGTGTTCCAAATGAGACGGGCCACACACTTTATGGTCTATATGACAGTATACGGAACCCGCACTTGATTTGTTGTACGATATCGAGAGCCAACCGAACATACGATCAAACGTGTATTTTATTCTTGGATTCATTGATGTAGTGGACACCGTAGCCTATGTACGCTTGCAACACAACAAGCATAAATAGCTGGTATGGGTTATCAAATGACTTATTGGTTTGTGATTATAGGTAACAGATATTTCAACAAGATATTTTGACGGGCGCGGCGGCGGAGTTCGATTCCCACGGGACAAACATTTGTCTGCAATGGACATGTCTGTTCGTCTTAGTCCGGATGTTTTTAAGACAGGTAAGACACATTTATGCAGCGAAAGGCTTGACGACGAATGGTAATGTTAGTCGGAGGGGAAGAAGAAGAAGAAAGCTCGCAGGACTCAGCTCTGGCTTTTTTTTATACAAGCATACGGAACATTTGATGTAAGGCGGTTACCGTTGCCAATAAACGCTTACAATACAATTATTAAGTATCACTCGCGCGTTGCCACCTCTGCTACTAATACAGCTCCTAAGGAGCTTACAAGAGACCTCACTCACACGCAGGAACACAACAACCCTCTTGGAAGTTGTTATTTGGCTGCGGTTCTCTGTGAGACACAAATATTTGTCCTGTGTGGGAATGGAACCCACGAGCGTTGGTGTCAAAGTAGCGTAACGGCGGGTTTTACCACTGCGCCACCAAGTTCGCTTACCTGCATTGACCGTCCAGAGAGGAGTGTGTTGTGGCTCGTTTACACAGTGCGAGCTGCTGCCGGCTGAACCGATTTTGATGCAATTTCCAGGGAATCTTCAGATTAGTTTAACGAGTGAGCATGTGAAGTTAAGTAGCGAACGGATCACCCGTGTGAAGCCGGGGCGGGTTGCTAGACGTATATTATTCCAGTCCACACATAGGTACATGTTTTCTGGTAGGTATAACATAAGTGAGAAATTATTACCATATTAGGAATTGTGAACCATTGGTCGCTAGCGTGGTTCACAATGAGTATGAACGTAACTTGAAAATAGATACATATTATCAATAGCATTGTTTGAATCAGACCATTCCCTGAGGTTTTCAATGATTCATGTACTTAACCTTACATACTCATAAATGACTAGTTGTGATAAGAGGCTAGATATTTCAATGCTACCTTAACCAACAGGTTTGTTGGTTACTTGACGTCACATAACGCCCCCTTACTCACCAAAATGTAGTGTTTAAGCGCCTAAATATCTAAGCGATTCAAGCCTACTGAGCAATGGGAGTATATTTTATCCAATAAGCCGACAAATACTGCGATTTTGATTCGTATGTATGTATATCTTCACGCCAGGTCCCTTGCGGGGTAGGCAGAGAGAACCGAGCGAGCCATACGACGCGGTCCTTACACACTTCACTCGCTTCTGTGACATTCATAGCTCCTTTCATGCACGCTCGCCGGTTCCTGGGGCTCCTGACATCACCTTCTGATAAAACACGACCAATTAGGTCATGATAGGTTAGTCTCGGTCTTCCTCGGCTCTTACATCCTTCCACTTTTGCATTGTATATCTGTTTCGTCATTATTTCGTCCCGCATTATTTCTTCATGTCCGAACCAACGGAGCATGCCTCTTCTCATCTTAACACCGACACTCTTTTTCAGACTAACTTTTGATTCGTGAGCTAGCCAATAAGAGCTACTTGCTGTACTTTACCCCCCAACCCGTAGCGGTAAGATTTTTCAGTACGTAATATGGTGTTATTGGGTCTCCATATGTTATTTCCTTTATGCTAAACTCCAATGGTTGTGTCACAGGACAAACCTTTGTGTGTATGTTAGACAACTATTTAGTATGGATCTTTTTAAGAGAGACAGGGTGCATCAAAAGCAGCCCCACCTCATAAAAAGGAAAATACACCTCGAAGAAAACTGTAGGCAAATACCAAATATGAGAGATGTTGTGTTCCTGCAAGTGAGTTGTGTTACCAGTGAGCTCCTAAGTGGTCGATGTGTTAGCAGCAGGGTTTGTAACACGCGCCTAATAGTATTGCAAGCGTGCATAGGCTTTGTAACTCCTTTATAAATAAATATTGTTGGACAAATTACACAGCGCCATCTAACCCCAAAGTGAGCGAAGCTTGTGTTACGGGTACTAGACAACTGATAAACATACGTAAATACATTTCTTTTTATGTAACCACTTACTTATGATACATAGAAAATATCCAGACCAAGACAAACAGACATGTTCAAACACAAATGTTTGTCATGTATGGGAATCGAACCCACGAGCGTTGGTGTGAAAGTAGCGTTACTAACCACTGCGGCACCGAGCTCGAGCTTTAGATCAGGCCTTCAGACACAAGCTTATATTCTTATTTTCTTTATTACAAATTCAATAATAAACGATGAGCTCGGTGGCTCAGTGGTTAGTAACGTTACATTGACACCAACGCTCGTGGGTTCGATTCCCACACAGGACAAACATTTGTGTGCATGAACATGTCTGTTTGCCTTCGTCTTGGTACCTATGATTAGTATGTATTTCCAAATAAAAAATGAATTTATGTATGTTTGTCAGTTGTCAAAACACAAGCTTCGCTTACTTTGAGATTAGATGGCGCTGTGTATTTGTTCTACAATATTTGTAAATATGTTGTAATAATGAATAAAAAGTAATTTTATAAAAAAAATGAATTTTCAAACACGGAACTCTATCTTTTTTTTGTATACTACATCGGGAGGCATACAAACATACGACCTACCTGATGGATGGAGCGGCACATTGATTATCACTCGCCCGATGCAACCTCTTCTGTTAGCACAGCAACTCCTTAAAAGCTTACTTGTGACCTCGCTCACTCGCAGGAACACAACAACCCTCCAAGGAGTTGTCATTTGGCTGCGGTTTATCTGTGCGGTGGAGGTACTTCCCCAGACGGGCTGCTTTAACACGTCCTACCTCTCTTAAAAAACATATGTATCCACAACTCCACGCCAAATCCCTTCCGTTGCGGGCAGGCAGAGAGAACCGAGCGCCACGAGACTCGCTCCTTCGGACACCTCTCTTCTTCAACATTCTTCAAGAGCTATTTCTTCTCTGCTCGCTCGCCGGTTCCTAAGGCTCCTGACATCACCTTCTGATAGAACACGATCAAAACACGGAGCTCAACACTCAACGTTGCGTACACGCCTTAATAGCGATCTTCAAGTACAGTTAAATACAAAAGTATGAAAATTAAAAATAATCATACAACTTAGCAATTATTTATAATTATGATGAAAGCTGTTTTTCTTTCAACATAATGCAGTCATTATATTATTTTCACTATAAAATTATCTCTGGCGGCTGCGAACAATGTTAATCTTTAGAGAAAGTTGGTAATTAAATATAATTTGCTTAGGTTTCTCTGCTGGATATGACCTACTTTGACAGACACTGCCAACAGTGGTTGGGCACTCGTAGCATGAAGGAAATAGCCTGAGAAGATACAATAAGACAGACATTACGTCTATCTATCTATAATTTCACGCCAAATCCCTTGCGGGGTAGGCAGAGATAACCGAGCTCTACGTGACTCCATCCTTACATATCTCACTCGCTTCTTTAACATTCATTGCTCTTCTCATGCACGCTCCCCGGTTTCTAGGGCTCCTGACATCTCTTTCTGGTAGAACACGACCAATTTGGTAATAGTAGGTAAGTCTTGGCCTTCCTCGGCTCCTGCATCCTTCCACTTTTGCACTGTAAATCTGCTTCGTCATTCTTTCATCCTGCATTCTTTCTACATGTCCGAACCAACGGAGCATGCCTCTTCTTGTTTTAACACCGACGCTCTCTTTCAGACCAACTCTGTTTCTAACATCATCATTGCGAATACGGTCTACAAGCATTACGCCACAAATTTTGCGCAGCGCTCGCATTTAGACCGCGTTTATCCTACTTTCATGCTCTCTCTGTCATACCCAGCTCTCGCTTCCATAAGTTAGTGTTGGGACCAGCTGCTGGACTGCATTGTGTATAGCGAGTTGTGCCTTCTGGCTCAGGTTTTTACTGCCAAGAAGTTTTCCCAACGCTCCATTCACACTATTCCCAGCAGTCACTCGCCTTTCCACATCTGCGGTGTACCTTCCATCGCTGCTGAAAGCGCATCCAAGATATACAATCTCATCCACTTGTTCCAACACTTCATCTACCGTAATCCTTACATTGGCTCTGGTTTCTTCTCTTTCAAATACTTTCTTTGTTTTCTTCGCATTCAGTAGTAAGCCTTTCTCCACTCGACCACAGGACTTGTCAAAGTATTCAAATATATGCTGCTCCGGCAGTCTCTCTGCAGATCGCAGCAGCCGAGGCAGGGAATATAGGAGCAGCCACGGCAGCGTCGGCATATTGCATCTACCAATGATAGTGGGTGGGTACCGGCCGGCCGGCCGGCTAGTCTGCATGAACTAATTGGTGTCGGAAGCACGCAAAACAGGTTAGATGAAATTGTATGTAAATTTGACTTTCGCAAAATAACACCTGAATCTAGTAACTAAATATATGACTTTTCTACTTATATAGTTTTTAGCTATAAGAAAATGTTCAAAGAATCTTAATTATGGAATTAAGGAATGGATAGAATCCTCGGTTGGTTGGCCTCCAGACATTTCTGTACGTTTATTTAACGTCATAATATGTATAATATTTCTTATCTATGAAAATATTCCTCTTCCTTCCATAAAAACTAATACATATATACTCTTCCAGCGCGCAGTCTGCAACAGCAGGCGAATTACGCTTCTTCGCCAAATTTTGCTTTTATATCACTATCTTGGACAAACATCATATAAGCGTTACTGTATATTATACTGACGTAAAGAAATATTTAAACCATCTTAAGCCCTAGTCAAACAAACACGGCGATGACACATGAAGGCATGCCATGATATCATGGCGCAAATCTTATTAGTTGGGGCGTGCAAATTCTATGGCGGAGACCACGCTCAGAGAGCTTGACACTTCTCGCTGTCTGACTTTAACTTCCATTGTGTACTTACTATACTATAAAAAAATTAAAGGTCAAAAATAACGTGATGCTGTACGAACTAAAAACAAAAAAATAACTGGAGCCAACTACGTGGGTAACAAACACTAAAATATTAGCATTAAACAATGATATAGGAATCTGTTAATATTTTTTTTACTTTTAGAAGTAGTCTCGTTCGTATCTAAGCACTGTCGTATGCGATGGTACCATTGACTGAAGCAGTGAGCCCACTCTTCTTTAGTGATAACTTCCATATGACTGTGGATGTGGTTTTATTTTTATTTAAAAATAGGTTTTCTAGCGGTGGTTCTTCGACATGATTTGTCAAAATCGATTCAGCCATTTCAAGGTCATCAGCTTTGCTTAGCTGCGCTAGGAATCTAAGATGAAAGGGTATTTACTTTACTTTCAAATATATGTGAGACCTAAAATTGTAAACACCCCTGTGTGCTACATAAGTATGCGACATTATGGATTTTTTTACCTTTTGTAGGTTTCTTGAGGGATTTTTTTTATTTTCTACAAAGATGTTTCTATAATCTCAATGTGTTTTCAGGATACACAAAGGGAATACCTCTTTTATTTTGAAAAGTAAATAAAAGTCGCGACGCCAGCTCGACACTGTAAGGAGGATGATTCACTAATTCCACGCCTTCCACAAACAAATATTCGTCTGTCGGTCTGTCGCGGTCGGAGCGAGCAGGAGCCTTGTCGTGATTGCGGAGGACCCTGCCTCTTAGGCGCTGATTTTAAGACTACACAGAAACAAACATACCAACTTGCAGTAATAGTCCTTTTACCCAAATAATGATACAATCACCTTTACCCTTGTTTTCTGCCCGTCTTTACTTTTGATGTCAAATCTTCGAATGGACAGATAGTCTTTGATTTCGAATTTGTAATAGTATATCCAATTTTCATCACCTGTTCAATGTTATATACGGCATATTCTGGCAAATTGTGAGCCATTCATCTCTAAGCTAAAAAGTACAAGTACAAAAAAAACATTCTTATGCGTAAACGTTTATGTAAAACTTTTTATGTGGCTCAATCCAATGCCCTTAGGCCTGCCCTTATCTGTTGATATGTCGCCCTTTTATCAGCTTCTATCATTAGCCCATCAGATCTCACGTTATCGTCAGCTATCACCGCAGAAGGTTATCAGTGCGCTCGCTTGATTGAACTTGTCAAGCCAGTTATAAACTCCTAGCCGATCCAAGTCAATCATAACATTCCTGTTGGTTATCATCATAATCATTACAGTCCGTATTAATTTACTGCCTATGTCCAAGGTCTCCCCTCTAGAGAGTCACACGTCTCAATTGTAACCCACCTGCATCCATCGACTGCCTCCAGATATTTTGAGGTCATCGCTCATCTAGTGGGGGGTCGACCCCCAGTGCGTATGCTGGTACAGGCGCGCTATTCGTGAACCTTCTTTCCCCAGCAGATGTCGGCTCTACGAGCAATGTGGCCGGCCCGCTTCAACTAGATTATCCTTTGGTCTACATCAGTTACTTTAGTTCAACTACGGATATCTTCATTTCTGATTCTATCACGCAGCGAAACCCGAGGAATAGCCCTCTGAGGGACCATGAGCTTCCCCATACGGCCGCAGAGAAAGGCCCCGTCTCTGTTGCTGCTGTTGGTGAAACCCGTGACTTTTCTCTTGTCGAATTCATTCCAAGGCACAACAGGCACTTTACAAATTGCCGCTAATTTGTAAAAACAAATGACAAATGAATTCGAAGTTCAATACATTTTAAAAGGCCAATTCTAAAGACTTTCAGAGTGACCCCAGCACTGTTCATAATTTTTATATCAAAACCTTATTAGGTTTATTATTATAAACGGGAATTCATCCTCATACCAAAGTTTTATTCGGCAACCGTAAAGTTAGGGAATTGTCAAGTTCTGGAATTGTCTAGATTTGGGTAAAAATACATTTCTTTCTATCCTCTCTTACGTCACCAGTAAGCTCCTGAGATAATATAATGAAAAGGCCGATTTAACTTTTTTCTCTTCAAAAATTACAAGAACGAATGAATGAAACTATGTTTCACTGCATTTATGAGTCATCATAACTAATTGGAGAGGATATCAAATAACCGTCTATTTTCTTTTTTTATCAATTACGTGTTTCGCTAAATATTTTTTTTTTATTTGAGAGGCGCTAATGGATCTGTAGCCTATTAACAACACACCATTGATATCCTTTGTATTGCAGTATTGCAACTTGCAAGCATTAATAAGCTTCTTCAGCTGTTTCACATGAGACGGGATGTATGTTTGTTCATCGAGAAATGAAGTATAAACCGCTTGAAGCGGTATAAAAAGCGATATTATTAGACCGAACTAGTCTCTCATCGCAGAGTAGTGGTTTAACTGGTTTTATTATTTACACAATGATCGCTAATGATAGGTACCTTGTACATTGATCTACAATATGGAATTCGAAATTTATTTTTTTTGTTTTCGTAACTGCCTGCGATGCCTTCTTCCTATGTTTATCACGTTTCCTAATGCATTAGGATTGGCGAGAACCGCTGTCTAGGCAACAATCACAAGTATACAGTGTGCACATGTGATTCTAATAGCAAATGATTCTGTAACTTTAGACGGGGGACGAGGCAAGTACGATGTAGGAACGATTAGAACACGCGTAATAATATTTTGTGTTGCCATGAACGCATACCTGAAAAAACGCTACAAAGATCATTTTACGCACACTGATGAAATGTAAACGACAAGATAGAAAAATTAACTCTTTTTCGCGTTATCTCATTTCCTAATCCATTAGGATTGGCGTGTTGCGCCACCTAAGCCAAAGGATTTGGCGAATACACTCATTTTTGCATGGAGTGACTGCCCTCAGACCTTCACAACCCAGAGGGAAAACAAGATCAATTCTTAAGTCAGGTCACACGTCTTTCCATTTATAATATCTTGGAGGTGTCGGTTTCCTCACGATGCTTTCCTTCACCGCCGAGCAAGTGATACATATGTAGGTATATAAATCCAAAAACACAATTTAGTGGTACATGCCCCCGCCAGGATTTGAACCGGAGACCAGTTGTTCAATAGTCCGGTCCATTGCCCACTTGTAAAGTGTTGAATATAACCAAATATTTTTTGTGCATTATATATTTTGAAGATTACTAATCTTCAAATTTAACATATTCATTAAAAACCACGTTTAAATTTATTCAAACGGAACATAGTTCGAATTATTCACATACGTTGAGGCGTTTATGGAATTTTGTTGAACACATGAAATACATAAATAAACAATGACGAAACAGATATACAATGCAAAAGTGGAAGGATGTAGGAGCCGAGGAAGACCAAGACTAACCTACCATGACCAAATTGGTCGTGTTTTATCAGAAGGTGATGTCAGGAGCCCCAGGAACCGGCGAGCGTGCATGAAAAGAGCTATGAATGTGAAAGAAGCGAGTGAAGTGTGTAAGGACCGCGTCTTATGGCGTTCGGTTCTCTCTGCCTACCCCGCAAGGGACCTGGCGTGAAGATATACATACATACATGAAATACATTATGAGCACAGAATTTATTTAAAAGTTGGTTAATATATCTGATGAATATAATCAATATTCCATTAACTGTAATGACGTCACGTTAAGTGATACTAACTGCCTATATTAAAATGTTATTACCATCTTATATTGATGTAACACGTCGTATTGCTTTAAACGAGTAATTCTTGTATATGTAGGTACATATTTTTTTGACGAGCACGGTTGCGCAGTCGTCTATGACATGACTTTGACACCAACGCTCGTGGGTTCGATTCCCTCACAGGACAAACATTTGTGTGCATGAACATGTCTGTTTGTATTGATATAATAATAACTCCCTAGAGGGTTGTTATGTTGCCTAAGGATTTGCTGTGTTAGCAGCAGAGGTGGGACCGCGCGAGTGATACTTATTTCTTTATGTATTACAAGCGTTTATAGGAAACCGTTTTACATCAGGTGGGCCGTATGATTGTATGGCTCCCGACGTTGTATAAAAAACCTAGCGTTATCCCGTTTCCTTTACCATTAGGATTGACGGAGTTCGCTAGCTAAGCATAAGGATTATGTAAATATACTGATTTAGACACGGAGCGAGTGCAGTCAGATCTCCACAACCCAGAGGGAGAACCAGATCTTCAACTCACAGGTCTATCCGAATATAATTTCTTGGACTTGCGACTCCTTCACAAATATGTTTAAATAACAAATATTTTTAAGAGAGGTAGGGCGCATTAAAGCAGCCCGTCTGGAGAAGTACCTCTACCTCACAGAAAACCGCAGCCAAATAACAACTCCCTAGAGGGTTGTTGTGTTCCTGCATGTGAGTGAGGTCACCAGTAAGCTCCTAAGGAGTTGCTGTGTAAGCAGCAGAGGAGGCATCGCGCGAGTGGTATATGTTTCAAGCGTTAATAGGCTACGGTAACTGCTTTACAACAGGTGGACCGTATGCTTGTATGCCTCCCGATATTATATTTAAAAAAAAATACATAAATACGAGAACACGAATTTAATGGTACGTGCCAGGAATCTAACTGTGGACCAGTTTGTCAATAGTTGGCTCTTTATCTACTAGGCTGTCCCAGCTAGTGATCAATATAGACTGGACTATAATGTTTATTGAAGTTATACTTCTTTCGGCGCGTTATGAAAAAATGATGAGAGTGAACTTTTAAGATACTGTAACACAAAAGTAACAGGTTGACGCTGCCCGCTAAACCGCTCATTAAGTCACGAAAAAAAGCTACCAACAAAATAGAAATAGAACCTCTATTTATTCAGCGTTGGGAGGCAAACAAGCATACGATCCACCCAATTTAAAGCGGTCACTGTAGCTGTTTACGCTTGCAATACATTAAGTATACCTCGCGTATTGCCACCTCTGCCGCTAACACGGCAGCTCCTTAGGAGCTTACTCGTGACGTAAGATGAACACAACATCCCTCCAGGGAATTGTTACACGACTGCAGTTTTCCGTGAGGTGGTAACGTCACGCACTCGCATGAAAACAATAACCCTCCAGGGAATTGTTATTTGGCTGCAGTTGCCTGTGAAGTGGTAACGTCACTCACTCGCGTGAACACAACATCCCTCCAGGGATTTGTTATTTAATGATGCCAGAGAAGTATAACTTCTCACGCGCGTACATAAGTATATGCACCCATTTTTTTTGAGTTCCGCGTACATATGACTCAATACTTAATTATTCCATTCTGATTAAATTTAATCGCATACCTTCCAGTCTAGCCTCCTGAATTCTTGGAACCCGTATTGTTCATCTTCATTCGGACAAGTGCCACACATTTTTTCTTTAATCATTATCTTTTATTTTTAGAGCTATGAATGTTAGAGAAGCGAGTGAAGTGTATACGGACCGCGTCTTTGACGCTCGGCTCTCTCTGCCTACCCCGTAAGGGACCTGGCGTGAAGATATACAGACATACATTATCATTTTAGTAGCTAGGTACACTTACTCGCAGGAAAACTATGTCACCTTAACGTATAGGAAGTCTACAGAACCGAATTTGAGCTACTTCCATTTTTTTCCTTAGCTTCATCCTGTTTACTAATCATTAGGATTGGCGGAGTCCGCTACCTAAGCCTAAGGATTTGGCGAAGATACTGACTTTTACACGGAGCGAGTGCAGTCAGATCTCCACAACCCAGAGGGAAAACCAGACCTTTCTTAGGTTACATCACGCGTCTGTCCAAATATACTTTCTCGGGCTGCCAATAAGTCCGTAATGTTGATCCGCGAACTAACCAATAAGAGCTGAGCGTTCTACTTTGCTCCCCGACCCGTAGCGGTGAATTGAGTTACTAAGTAATATCGGTGTTATCGGCTCTCCATAGGTTATTGTCTTCATGCATTAAACCATTCATAGGATAATATTCCAGCGTCGTTACGTGTGCTATTCTTCTGATTGAAGAAACTATGCGAAAAGTTTAAATCAATCGCCATTTAAATTAAATTGACACCTATGTCAATCCTGTCACTCGATCAGTGCATATTCATACTGATTAATAATATTTAAATTTCGAACGCACCGCTGAACAAAATATTCGATATTACGTAAAATGAAAATGTTATGGATTCCGAATTCAAATTTGAAACTGGCGACAGCAGGCCGGCTGCAGCGAGTGAAACTGTTTATTCTCTAGATGACTCATCATTGCGTGATGGTAACTTTGAGCAAATACTGACAATTTGCACAAGATAAAGAGCACAGCCATGTTACAAAGATCAAATTTTGCCTTCTTAGCGTAATACCGTTTCCTAATTCACTAGGATTAGCGGAGTCCGCTACCTAAGTCTAAGGATTTGGCGAAGATACTGATTTTTACACGGAGCGTCTGCCGTCAGACCTCCGCAGCCCTGAGGGACAACCTGATCATTCTCAGGTCAGGTCACACGTCTTTCGAAATATAATTTCTTGGACTTGCGAGTTTCCTCACGATGTTTCTCCATCACCGCGGAGCGAGTGATAATTACAAATATGTACATAAATGGGAAAACACAAATTTAGTGGTACACGCCAGGACTCGAACCGGGCGCCTGTCGGTCCCAGGGCCGGTTCTTTATCCGCTGGACTGTCACTGCTTTTATAGACCAGATATTACCAAAGACGAATAAAATAATCAAAACCTCATTTTGCTGCAAGATTGAACTTCTAATACATTAGCGGTCTATGCGATCGCTTTTTATACGACAGGTTGCATACAAACACGAATCTATACAGATAAATAAAATTGGAGTGTTCTCGCGGATTAGTTTAAGTGATCACTTCTGTCGGGCGGACTCAGGCGTACCGAGAGGCACATGTTTTTTATTACGTAGTTTATATTATATTATTATTTGCAAATGTTTTCTGATTATTGTTTCTATTCTTTTTCTACATTTATTTTCACATTGATGTAATTTACTGTGATGAGCATCATTGAGCGCATTGTGTAACTGTTATGCTTAATAATTGTATGTTAAACAAATTCAGAAATCAGAAAAAATGTCAGACACGACGCCCGCTCACCGAGAGTTTCACACGTTGTTCATAAAGAACATAGTACTCGTATGTTTGTGAACGTTTATTGATGATTTCCAAAAAACTGTGCTGTCACAAACATTATTTTTCTTTTCTCAAACCCGACTTAAACATGACACCAAACCGACTGCAGCTCGACTTGACTGTGATTCAAAGCTGACCCAAGTCTTGACCCTGATCCAAACTTGACTTAAATTTAACCCAAATCTTAAAGAAACTCGCACTGGAGTTAATTAGCGACGTACTTTTTTTCAACTAAGTTTATTCGTGGAGGATTGTTTTAAAGGAAAATCCGTCAAAACTGTCTTTCAATCTGTGTCCATTCATCTTCTTCTTCTTTGAAGTCACCGTGTTTCTTAATCCGTTAGGATTAGCAAGGTAGTGTCTTTATACTAGATGTCTGTATGTATATTTAGTGTCAACTGTGTCCGCGTATCTGTGTGTTGGTATGTCACATAAAGGAACGGCGACAACAATAGTCGAATCGTTGTGGATGACAGGAAACAGAACTGCTGGCCCCGCTCAGTCTGTTGTATATTATCCCCTTGGTAACAAGTGTATATAGAAAACGCGATGTGTCACACTCGAGGTTACACTTACTAATATGTATACAATCATTTCTTATCTCGATAAAAACAATTACTCTAGAATCATCTAGACACTTGTCTCTTGTCATATTTTGTACAGTCGAATGTAATACCAATTAACAATACACTTTATTTTAGTGTACTGTAGTTATTTTTTTTTATTAATTCGTCTTTTGTATTGTTTTTTCATTTCAACTCGGTCTATCTACATATTTTTTAATGTAGCTAGCATATAATTTTAGCAAATAATTGAATAGAATTCCAAAACTTCGAATTTTAAAAATGTAATTTCTAAAGTCATATAAAACATTGTAACTAATCCAGTCATAGATAATATATTCTTCTTTTGATTTCCATCTGATAGAGAAAGTGTTCTCCTGCATCATCGGTTCTTTTTTACTTTGGAGACTAACAAACCCTCTTCTACAATATCTATGTACTGCTAAACTTTACACTAGTTTTTGTTTTAAAAAATATTCAATGATGAACTCAGAATGCATGTACATATATGTATTTGAATGGCTAGTTATAATAATTTGCCGTTTACTCACGATAAAGGAATTATGCTTACCTCAGAATATTCTTAACATAAACCGTTGGCTAAGGAATTCTCAGTTCACAATGTCAATGATTTCCTATAAAGCCTGTAATAAAAAAGAGTCACACAAATTTATACTTTAATCCCCTTGCTATAAGTGCTATAAGTGCAAGTAAGAGCTCAGGTAATAATAATGCAGGTAGAGGTAAAACACGACCGATTTAAAACGTTATTCACTGAATGGAATTAAGGTTTAAGTAGGGGTCACTGTTTTTTATCGTCTTAATACTTTATTGCACGAACTGAAGCAAAGAATCCCGGCTGTTTTTTTGCGTTATAGAAACTGGTAACTGTATGAATAGATTATAAAAGGTTAGAAGTTGAAATAGTTAAAACTATGACTGTATTTTGTAACACAAAACGGACCACATCGGCTTCCATTCATTCATTCAGGCACATGGGTGTTACCGTGCCTGAGAAGGATAATATTATAAAATAATTCCTAATTACTCGGAAGGCGTAGGAAAAAGGGTAAGTAGGTATTATAAAAACCTTTGCAATTGTCAATAATATTTTACTCTAGAAGGTATAATACTTACAAAATACTACTGCAACGAAAGCTAGCGTAGCTATCTCACTAGAACGAAAGCTGGCGTTGTGTTCGCTCGCTTTCGTTCTAGTGAGATAGAGCAATGTCTATGTACGGAGGGAGTCAATGAAGGAGTAGCATCTACTTTAACTAAAATTATTTCAACCTTAATCTCTAAGCCAAGAATAATCTCTAAGTATGGATAGTTGATAATTATGTTTAGATTACCTTAGTGTAGTTTTTTTAAGTAATAGGTAGGTAACAATTACAATTGTTTAATATCTAATTAAATAGTTATTTAGGAATATTTAAGTGTAATTTAAATATAAACGCTTGCAATACATTGAGTATCACTCGCGCGATGCCACCTCTGCTGCTAACACAGCAACTCCATAGGAGCTTACTGGTGACTTCACTCATACGCAGGAACACAACAACCCTCTAGGAAGTTGCTATTTGGCTTCAGTTTTCTGTGAGGTGGAGGTATTTCCCCAGACGGGCTGTTTCGATGCACCATATCTCTCTTAAAATACCCAGACTAATAGAAACAGACATGTCCATGCACACAAACGTATGTCCTGTTTGGGAATCGAACCCACGAGCGTCGGTGTCAAAGTAACGTAACAGCGCGTTTCGCCACTGCGCCACCGAGCTCGTCAGTCCGTTTGTTTTGCGTCCCATCGAAAGTCCGCCCAATTCTGCAATCATCGCTCGCTCAGTGCGTCATCGCCTGTCCCCGCGACTGTACTTAGCGTCGTCTGGTGTTCAATATACTTTGTGATTACATCGCATGGACCTCGAGGCTTGTGTTCAGTGTCACAGTAACATGCATTCGCCACCGTTGCCCCCAAAATGAAACATGAATATATATTATTTTATTAATATATTTTTTTGTCTTAGTGTAAATTAATTAATCTTATCACGATTATTTTTGCCATTCGAAATAATAGCGTGTTAATTAATTCATAGTAGTGTTTTCACAATGTTAATTGTTTCAGAAATAAATGTCATTTAATTAAATTTAATATATACATATTACAAACTTACATTTGGCGATGGAGTATGGCCTGTTACCTAAACCAACGTGATAAATGTCCCATCCTGTATGGGATATTTTTTTTCAACTGTATTTTTTTTTTTTTATATTAGTTCAGCATAGTGGCCCCTCGTTGCCTGATGGTAAGCGAAAGAGGAGCCCAAATCGCAACTGCTACTGACAACATACTACATCCCGTATCCTGTCAGTTGACGCTGCCATGCTGACCCGCAAAATGCTTCTTCACGCTTCGTTTGAAGGATCCCATATTGCAGGAAGGAGGGAACACATGTGCAGGCAAGGCGTTCCACTTTTTGATGGTACGACAAAGATAGGAGTTGCCGAACTTTTTGGTACGCGAAGAGATATTCTCAACCGTGAAACTATGACATCGCAAGCCCGCACGTGTGGTTCTATGACGGAAGGGTGAGGGTGGGATAAGGGAAAACAGTTCTTCAGAGCACTCGCCATGGTAAAGGCGGTAAAATACGCTTAGAGAGCCTATGTCCCGACGGAGTTGAAGAGGTTTGGTTTGGTCCCGATGGAGACACAAGGACACGATTTTGCATAGTAAATAAAGTCACAGAGCGGGTGGTAAAGTGCAAGTATAGAACGCGCAGCTCTCATTGGCCAGTTCGCGGATCAACATCGCAGCATTTATCGACTTATTGGTTAAAATATCCTCCCATTGGTGAGTACGCTCGACTCGCTGATATATTTAGGCGCTAATAAGTTTTGGTGAGCGAGGTGGGCCTTCATGAGCAGTGAAGAGGTTTATTAGTGTGTGTAATGTTCAGCACACGAGTTCCGGTATGTACCTGATCGGTTATTTTTAAACTGTATATACAACCGATACAGGCTATTCCCCTTTCAGCTGTCGGGTCTCAAACAGGGTTTAACCGAAACCGGTATCTCGTAGGTACAGTTCACAGAATTTTATGACACCGGGCACGGAAAAAGGTTTAATATGTATTGAAGTAAGTACCAAAATACTACTGTTTTTTATCTACAACGTCTGTGAACGCTTGCAGTACAGAAACCGTTCGAGCATCGCCAGGGGTGCTTGCTGACACGGCAACTTACTGGTAACCTCACTCGCTCGCAGAAACTCCCTCCAGGCTGCTGCTTTTTTCTGTGACGTGGTGGTACTGGTCCCGTCGAGCTGTTTTGCTGTGCCCTACCTTCCTTAAAAACACCGACGAAGACAAATATTCACACAAATGTTCCATCAAAAGGAAAAAATCTCGGTAATGTATAGTTATCTACTATGTATAGTTCTATCTACCATGTATGTATATGTACAGTTAGTTTTCAAGAAAAAAATATCGAGGTTATATAAGTATCCATAAATCAAAACTAGTTGTGGTGACAGGGCTAGAGAAGGCTCCTCTAATGCTCGATTCGCTCGTTCCGCTTTTCATGATTACACTCAGTACGTACAACCCTAAATTAATCCAACAAGAGTGTATATACGCAATTGATAAACATTAAACACTTATTTTATAAAGCTAGCTTATTATCTCACTCATTCATTCGCTGAACTATTCAAAATGAAATGTCAATATTACGTCAAATTGCCCTCTATAAGTGAACTTAACCTAAAAATGTATGATAATAATGAACGATCTTAATTTTTTCCCCCGCGATTTGTTCGACTCCGAGTAAAAAAAATCATAAATGGGTTCTTAATAACCAGCTCTATGACCAAACAAAAGAAGACAAGCCGTATCTCGATGAAAACTAAAGGAAATCTGAGCCAAACGAATTAATTGTACACGTCCGCAGACAAGTTACCTATAAGCTTGTATAATTTTATAAGTAGACGATCAAACATGCGTTCGCGAGTGTACACACAACGTGGTAAGCCTTTTATCAAGGCAAACAGCTGTTAGAAGTAACATGGAATACTTAAATTAGACTGTGTTAAATGATTCAAAGCGATGCTACAAATGGCAAATCAATTTAAATGTACAAACAACCTAATTTGTTAGCAAAACTACTATTTATGACATCTGGAATGTGGTGAAAACATCAAATAAATATATATTTCTTAGAACACCTAGTTTATATCCGGGTGATACCTTGTTAGTAGCTAAGGAATGACTCAAATGGGAGCTGTCCATTATCGAATGAGGTGTCAAATACATTTGAAGATCATCATAATCATCAAAACGATCAATATAGACTTACAGCAACATCGAGAGTGGACGTCGACGACATGCCTATTGTGAATACTCCTTCATTCTGCGTTGGCATCACTTTCGTGCTTCGTTTAGGCATTCCAAAACACCTGACCACTTTGTAACTGCGCACCATGGTTAAATGAACACAATACGACACTTTTTAATTCACGAAACGCCTATATTTTGGGTGGAAATGTTATTTGCGCGTGAGTGAGATGCGCGTGCGCCTCTCGAGCGCGTGGTAGTGACTAGTGACAAGTAGTAATTTGTCCAGAGGTAGTGGTCGGTGTGAGTCAGGCAGGTAGCAGGTAAGTTACCGTAGTTCCGCTGCGAACCAATTGCAAGAACAATGTTTAATGGTTCACACGGGCTTTGTTTTCTTCATTGTCCAAAATGTGTATTGCTTTTATGTGGGTAATGTTGGAATGAATAGATTGTGATGAAATTGTAATTGAATCTCTTTCTGATGTCTGTTACGCCTTGCTTACACAGTTGATAATTTAGCCTTAAAATTTGGCATGCGTATGAAAATCATATGAAAATAGCTAAGCGGATTTCTTAAACCCCGACTGGGGAAGTCTTAACCTCTTGCAGAAGGTCAAGTAACATTTTTCCGAGGGTTCTTGTGCTATTGCGAGTGAGTTGGGTTAGCAGAAGCTCCTGTTCAGTCGGTCCTTGAATTGAAATTGCACATAAAGTATATAAAAAGAGTATCAGACTTCAAATCCTAATTATTTTTAGGATTTAAAACGTGCGTGCGACACCACCGCTAGTACGTGTATGGGCTCCTGTAACTGTTCACGATCAGTTCAGATCGTATGCTGTTATGGTGGTGTAAATATAGTTTAGTAAGTACATACTTTTTATACTTTTTTACATTTGAATATACGTCATGTTTTTATATACGTCAATATTAAAATATTATAAAGGACACATCGAATCGAACTACTTTTTCTTTTCCCTTTTAGTTTGATCGCGTTCATTATTGGTCCTTCGGTGATTTTTAAAACCGGAGACGTAAAATGGCAAATAAAGCTCTGGTTGAGGCCTCGGCGCCATATAAATTTTTACCTGATGCGAAAAAGAAAAAAATCATGTAATTTAAAAACATCGATTTTGCATTTTTATTTATTTCCTGAGAGGTAGAGCGTATCAAAGTAGTGAAGTACTCGCACCGCACGGAAACCCGCAGCCAAATAACAACACCCTGTTGTGTTCCAGAGAGCGAACAGTAGAGAGTGAACAGTTGAGCAGACAGTCCGCCGGCCGGGGCCGATCTAACAACAGGTCCCCGGTTCGATTCCTGGCATGCAGTGGTATCACTAAATTCGTGTTTTCGGATTCATGTACGTATTTGTATTTATCGCTCGCTCGGCGGTGAAAAAAAACATCGTGAGGAAACCCGCGCGTCCAAGAAATTATATTTCGAATGACGTATGACCTGACCTAAGAATGATCTGGTTTTCCCTCTGGGTTGCGGAGGTCTGACAGCAGTCGCTCCATGTAAAAATCAGTATCTTCGCCAAATCCTTAGGCTTAGGTAGCGGACCCCGCCAATCCTAGTGGATTAGGAAACGGGATAACGTTAAGAAGAAGAAGAGTTGAAAGTGAATAGTGATCCGAACGAGTAGTTCTGTTAGTAGCAGCGTGGTACTGGTAACAATAATTTCCGTGTTGCAAGCGATTATACTCGTAGGCTACGGTAACAACTTATCATCAGGTGGGTCGGGAGACAAACAAGCACACGGCTTGTTGGTCCCCTCTGATGTTGTATAAAAAGTATATAAGAGACGAAAAAAACTACCATCACAAACACCACAAGGGACCTGGGGACCTGGTGAAATAGAGCGCAGTTAAGAGAGGTAGGGCGCATCAAAGCAGCCCGTCTGAGGAAGCACCGCCACCTCACAGAAAACCGCAGCCAAATAACTCCCTAGAGGGTTATTGAGTTCTTGCGTGTGAGTGGGGTAACCAGTAAGCTCCCAAGGAGTTGCTGTGTAAGCAGCAGAGGAGGCATAGCGCGAGTGATCCTACTGTTATTATAATAAATGCGAAAGTTTGTATGTATGGATGGATGTTTGTTGCTCTTTCACGCTTAAACGGCTGAACGGATTTGAATGAAATTTAGCAGCAGATAGAACTTAATATATCGCAAGCTTTAATGGGCTACGGTACTCGCTTTACATCAAGTGGGCCGTATGCTTGTATGTCTCCCGACGATAAAAAAAAACAAAATTATTTTTCAATTCCAACTGGCAGTTCCAGAGACTACCTCGTTCAGACAAACAAATTATTTCGCTTTTCATATTAGCATAGATATCCGTACGCTAAAATTCTAACTCTTCACGTAGGTAACAGCAACATCCACAACATCTTCTCACTGCTGGGATTCGGGTCTCCCTTCAACCGAAGGGATTTAGAGCATACTCCGCCACGCTGCTCAAATGCGGATTAGCAGGGGCCAGTGTTTTAAAGCCACCCGAGGGCCACTGACTTAGCTTAACGACTGTCATCTATCGACAACAACCGGGACCGACGGCTTAACGTGCCCTCCGAGCACGGAGAAACTCGAGATAGAAAAACCCATCCATAGACAGGCTGCGGGCGACGTTGCTTAACCTGCGTGTTCAGTTAGAATAACACGCGCAACAACGCCATCGAGCTCTCGCAGTAACATGAACATTTTTTTTATATACTAGATACTAGATTGGCAAACAAGCATGCGGCCCGCGTTATCGGTCAACGCAGGGTCGGCAACGCATGAGTAACACCCCTGGTGTTGCAAATGTCCATAGGCTACGATAACTGTTTACCATCAGGCAGGCCGTATGCTTATTTTCCACCTTGGTGGTATAAAAAAAAAGCTTATTGACGCTCGTAATACCATGGGAATGTTACTCGCGCGCTGCCACTCTTGTGACCTAAGGTTGTTTTGTCACAGACCCAGTAATTTCTCTGCTCAGAGAAAGTATATACCTAGAGTTGACAAACGCGTACACCCGTAAGGGACAGCAACAAAAGTACATACAATAACAAGGTTACCAGACTGTGGAAAATTTACCCCACTACATAATGCGTTTCGGCAATTTGAAATTTACAATGTACCCAGATTACAGTTTACCATAAGAAACTTGCATAGAATGTGTATTGTGTGCTATAATAATATACTCATAATATGGTATTAGCAAAGTAAAAAAATTGAATAAGTCGATACAGCCATTTCTACACACAAAGTAATAAAAGTTAATATTTACATACGTATAAAAACTACAGTATCTGAATAGATCAACATATTTGCACTTTAATTTTATTAGAATAGTATTTTTTTACGCAAATCGAGTTACTGTATAGATCTATTAATTAATAGTAAGCCTGAGTTAGTTTCAGTAAGATCTGTGTAATCATTGGAATAAGGATAGGAGATTGGTCAAACCTAGCATAGTTATATAAATTAAACAATATATTTTTCTATTTTAGACATATATTTTAAAGTACAAGCGATGACATGATACTAAATATAGGCATAGATATGAGATAAAAGATAAAAAACACTTTATAGACAATTTGTAAATAAAAATATTCGTGCCTTACAAACTAGCATTTATGTTTATTTTTTCATAGATTTTTATTCTTAAAATCAATGTTATTAGATCGATTTTTCTACATCGTGTATTTATATAAATATCGTGAGAATGAAACAGTCGTCGAATATTCATGGTCACATTTACATACACGGTTTTTAGTTAAATCTTCTTTACACAATAAATGCGGATTATTCCTTCTTAAAATTAAACATAAAAAATTTCAATAATTGTCATGTAAAAAAGAATTAGTGCCAGGGATGATTTAAGTGTAAATATTAAACAAAGGTAAACAACCTTTGTTTTTAAACATTTTGTATTGCGCATCATGGTTTTCATTAGACTTAAACTAAAGCTACAATTGATCAAGGATTATCCTTTCACATATTGCACTCAAAAGGTGGTAAACTGCTACGGTCCCTTAATTCCCTAGTTCACTCTTTTCCTCTAACTTGTATAATCATATCTATCATCTATACATCGATTACATTAAAATTCTGTATAATGACAGATAGTTCAGTATTTTTATTTCAAGTCGTTTAGTTTTTGACCTTAATATAGCTAATTTCTTCTTGCGTGACTCAGCCAGTAATGTCTTCAGTCTCAATTCAAAAGTAAGCTTTAATTTTCATGGTGTTAATGTAGTGTCCGTCGCTATTGGAAGTCCTGGATAATCGGTCTGGAAAATAGGACAATTTTAATTTTCTAAGTCATTATTAGCATGTAATATCGACAGCCTAGTACTAACATTATATTAAAACTACTGTCAATACTATAATTTAGTTGAGCTTTACATATTTAAAAGTTTACAAATTCAGACAATATAAAATGCTTGATTAACATTTATGTGTTGACACAAAAGCATGTGTGTGTGCGTGATTAACTTGATTAACGTGGTATAAATAATTGGTATAGAATAATCTACACGACTATCCTCCATATCTTTCACAATTACCCGTATAAATATAATCAACCTATCAACATCATATCAACCCATACTCACTTCATTACTGGAGTACGGGTTCTTATTTCAACCAAAAGACCTTAGAAGATATGTTCCGAAACTACTCAATTACGGATTGTCGGAGTCGTTGGAATATTTTCATATGTTATTGTACTTCAATTATACGCTTCTACGACTAAAATGTAACTATGTAAAATTTCAAGTCTGTACGTGAAACTTTCTAAGACAGACTAGCAGACGAACAGGCAGGCATGTAAATCATCTAATTTAATTCCTTATTTTTTAATACCTATCATCATATATACTCGCCAACAAACTGTTATAACAGTTTGGCGAACATAATAATTTGTACTATGTAACTGTATCGTGTAAATAAATAAATAAAAACAATATAAATCAGTTGAGAATCCGCAAGCTTGCATTGCCAGAGGAACACCTGGTTCGTCAACAAATCAAATGTTGATGAACCAGGTCAACAAATGTTAACTTACGTGTATGGTGGATGTTGAAACTGACGACTTATCCAAATAAATTTCTTCCGATAGCAGTGGTTTTTAAAATGTTTGGAACATATGCGACTGTACACGGCTCCCAATTCTGTCGTCCAGTAGCAAAAATCCATGCATTACGCACACTGACGACTTTAGGAAATCTAAAAAATAAACATACATCTAAGATTAAACAAGTTAACATTTTTAATTTAAAAATAAATAAATACATTTTGACGAAAAATTATAAACAAAGAAGTATACAAAAAGTAAGAAGTTAAAAAAAAAGGTGTCTGTACCCATATAATTTACCCATAATTTCGGGATGTTTTCCCATACTACATACTGGTAACCCTAAAACGCTCATTATACCGATAAATTGAAAATACAACAGAAAATGGCTGACGCATTACCTACAGACAACCTTCAAGATTTAGGCGGTTTTTACTAGAAATACTTTTTGTAAATTAAACCGATATTTTCATTGTTTTTACGTTATTATACGAACAATTTATTTAAAAACTACATGTGTATATAATTTTCGCAAAATATTTGATAACAACTATTAAAACTTTATACTTACGTATGAAAGGTTATGTTTTCGTATTTTTACTAACTGAGGCTTTTGCAGCCTTTTACACAGCAACGTACCATTGTTAAAGTAAAAAGACAATCCCAAACAAGCAAAGGAACACAAATATGCACTAATATTTCCCTTATATTTAGTACTTTATGCAAAAAATTTGTTGTACTACAAGGAACGAAATGATTGTTTGCCACGAACTTGTTTTTGTGGCAAACACAAAATAGTGAAACTATGACAGGGACAAAAAATATTTTATCTGTCTCTTTCCTTCTTATGAGGAACTGTGTACATCTATCACGTTCTATCTTGGTATTATTATTTGCTTGTCATCTCTGGGTATCCTTCCTCTGAGTTTCTCTGCCATATCTCGCCCTTCAAACCGGAACATAGCTATATAAATATATCTGCTCGGCGGTAGAAATAGGTGAGACAGAGATACCCACGCAGACGACGACTGTACAAAGTCTCCCTCTGGTAAATCTGTAATGGTAAATCAGTCTGTGAATCACTTAGCATTTCGCGTGTCCTTGTCGGCTATACATACGACTTTCTTTTGCATAATGAATATAACATTTAAATTGTTAATGCGAACATACGGATTGAAGTGAGCTTGTAACGCTACATACAGTTGTTATAATACTTAATTAAGTCAACAGTCACAAAATCTGTGCCAACGGAGCCATATTTTAAGGCTTCGCTCTCAGGTCATCCGTGTGCCACAGGCACAAACCAATAAACCACTTGAGCGCTCCGAAATACTTTATATTTTAATACTAAATATCAGCGATTGTAGCCTACTGGCCAATGGCTGGATATTTTAACCAATAAGCCGACAAGTGTCGCCGTGTCGACCCGTAAACTAGTCAAAAGGCGGAGAAAACCGAGCGGCGTATGACGCGGTCCTTACACACCTCAATCGCTTCCTTAACATTCATAGCCCTTCTCATGCCCTCTCGTCGGTTTCTAGGACTCCTGACATCACATTCTGATAAAATAAACACTTGTTGAAATTGATTAAAATAATAAGATATTTTTGACAACTGCCATGAATAGTTTATAGATTCATAAAGTCAATACATGTAATTTGATCTAAACTGTTTTGTCTAACCAATTAGTTCATGCGTACCAGCGCCGGCCGGCACCCACCCTCTACCGTTAGTAGACGCATCATACCGTCGTCGCTGTCATGGCTGCTCCGGTAGTATTTGCCTCGGCTGCTGCGGTCGTCCCCGCGATTGCCCACCAACCGGAACAGGAACCGCATGCACCCTCCACCGTCGGTGCCGTGCTAATCCGTGGCCAGCGGTTTGAAGCAAAGGACGTGGCGTGAAAATATATACATTTTATCACTCGCAAATTCCCAACACATCTCCGTCAACACATTGACACCGCGATCGATGGTAAAGCCATTAATGAAACTGTTTACCAAGCAGCCAAATGCAAATATGCAGTTTTAATGCTCGAGTTGCGCCGCCGTTGCATGTAACACGCGAACTCATTGTATAAAATGAGATTCAATGTGCTTACATTTACATGTTTTAATTTTCAACCGAAAAAAAAATCTATTTATAAAATGTCCTCTGCATGTGCCGACGATCTGGCTGATGTATATATATATATGTATATATATATATCTCTATTTAAACGGATCTTTAGCGGAAGACTTTGAAGGGGTTGTCCCCGACTTGTGGAAATCCGTTTTCGTTACCCCGGTGCACAAGGGAGGTGATGCATCTAATGTCGAAAACTATCGCCCAAATTCGAAACTGTGTTTGTTTCCGAAATTATTAGAAAAAAAAATTTTTACAAACAGTTATATGCTTCCATGAAATGTAGCTTTAATGCGGAACAGTACGGTTTTATTAAAAATAGGTCTACAATTTCTAATTTAATTCTTGCAATCTATACAGAGTACTGGAGATGTTTTGATAAGATTGATCATAGAGTGTTACTAGCGGAATTCCTAGGCTAGCTAGGCTAGCGGCCTATTTCGTTAGTTCGCCTCTTATATTGATCGACGATCACATGCGTGGTAATCCAGGGATACTCCTCTAACTGGATTACCATACCCTCTGGAGTTCCCCAAGGATCCATACTGGGTCCTCTACTATTTACTCTATTTATAATGGATATAGCACATTGCTTTTATCATTCAAAAATTTTGTAGATTGCTGATGACATGAAAGTACTTAAAGTCATTCACACACCATCTGACGTCCTAGACTTGCAAGAGGATCTATTAATGTTTCAATCCTTTTATGTAACTAATAAGCTAGACCTTAATGTTTCTAAAAGTTTTTATATAACATTTACTCGCAAAATATCCATTATTAATATAGGTTATGAATTGTTGAATGAAAAGACTTGGGAGAGATCCTAAACATGCAATCCTCAGTATGCAGTTTACAAGAATTGGATACAATGCATACAGAAACGAATTTTGCGTTACTTACATAGACTTCAAAGCACAGCTGCCAAGTAATGGTTATCAACACCGGTGTAAACGTTATCAATTCTTGCCGCTTCAAATACGACGGAACATAAGTGATATTTGTTTGCTGATGCAAATTGCCACAGAGATGGTAGACAGTCCTGGGCTACTTTCCAAATTAACATGCAGTACTCATCAACAACCGCTCAAACCGTTCTGTACTAAATGTACCCTTGGCGACTATAAATTATAGACAGAATAGCTATCTTACTCGCGGTTGTGGAAGTTTTAACAGTATACCATTTGACGTCGACATGTTTTCCACCAGCATTCCTTCGCTAAGACCACAATTGGCTAAAATTCATTTTGAGATACTCTGATTTTGTTAATACGAGTAATTATATAATATTTTGTGAAAGTTGTATACCCTCAATCAAATTCTGTTAGATGATTGTTTATCTGTGGAGATTTGTAATTAGCAAATCTCCAGTAGTAGTGGAGTAGGTACTACATTGTATATCATTATTAGATCTGTAAATCTTCCGAAAATAAATAGAATAAATTTAAGAAAAGGTTCACACCACGCCATTTTTGCTACTATATACTAAGGAGGTCTTAAACATAAAGGTAATAATTAGTTTCATACCTCCTTTCTTTATATGCATTCTGACGTATATTTTTTTCAGTTTTGTCATTCAGTTACTCAACATTCAATTCAAATAATATACGTGTATATAACAATGAATCTGCCACAAATTAAGCCATATGAAGATCAAGCCATTGATGTCGCTGTATCGATTATTAACAGAGCTAAGGAGAATTTAGGAGACCGACAAACACTGCTGCAATTAGCAAGTAGGTACATTATTACCCACCATGGTATTATGTCAAACATGCAATTTGATCTAACCTGCTTTGTGTGCTTCCACCACCAATTCGTCCATGAGCCGGCCGGCACCCACGCACTATCGTTAGTAGACGCAACATACCGTCGCCGCCACGGCTGCTCCGGTAGTCTCTGCCTCGGCTGCTGCGGTCGTCCTTACGATTGCCCGTCATCTGGAACAGACACCGCATGCACCCGCCACCGTCGCTGCCGCGGCTGCCCTGGTCGTCGCTGCGACACGTGTTTCTCATCTCCACGAGCCATCCTCATGCGCTGAAGATGTTACTCGTTAGAATAACATGCTATGAGTGACAAATCCTTCGTAGGGCATCCCTTATATTGAACTGAGGGCGGGGGCCTACCGTAGCCTATTAACGCTTGTAATATATTAAGTACCACTTGCGCGATGCCTCCTCTGCTGCATACACAGCAACTCAAAAGGTCTTAGGTCTGTCTGTTTGTTCAGAAGAGAAATTTTAGATTTTCTATGTATAGTTTCAAACCTTTATGTATTGTGTCCTTTATCTTCAAGAGTATGCTGTGACCTTTCTGCGCGATTGTTTACGCCGATATGTGTTCATGAAATCGTTTAGGTGCCGGCCGGCGCTAGTTCTCATGAACGAATTGGTGGCGGAAGCACACAAAGCAGGTTAAATCAAATTGCATGTAAATTTGAATTTCGCTCGTCTGAATCTATTAACCATTATGTCTATCTAGGGCTTCGCCTTCGAGAATCGACACATTCTCCTTACACATCTCTCGCTTCTTACTAGCCTCGCACACTCGCAGCAACACCACAGCTCCCCAAGGTGTTATTATTCGGCTGCGGTTTGTGAGGTGGAGCAATTCCACGTGCGGTCAACCAATTTTGAGTGCTCCGTGCCTTATGAGCTGGTGCAGAGTCCTGATGGTATATCCAGTGTCTGTTTTTGAACATTGTTTGAGAAAGGGGTTCTACTATGTTTGTTAGGACGGTATTTTGGTAAACCACGGCACTGGTTTTCACACCTTTTTCACTGAAAAACACCTCAGTTAAGCCTGAATATGAGACTCAAAGCCAAACCATGATTGATGAAGGATAATGCCCTCGCTGGATTGGACACCTGATCACACCGATTGTTTTCAGATACACGTGA
The DNA here is from genome assembly GCA_947507595.1 of Pyralis farinalis. Classification (NCBI taxonomy): domain Eukaryota; kingdom Metazoa; phylum Arthropoda; class Insecta; order Lepidoptera; family Pyralidae; genus Pyralis; species Pyralis farinalis. The sequence continues at coordinate 32,331,906 of OX382277.1, read as the reverse complement.
ACTGCTCACCAATCATCCAAAAGTCTCCCTCGGTAACTTGAGGAGCCCCTTAATACCCGCAAGCGAAGCGTTAATAGCTGATACAATCGAAAAGAAATGGCGACTCACAGAGATATTGATGTACAGTCTGAAGTACCGAGGAACGTCGAGGAATGAATGCTCGCGGCACTATCACTTTGAGGTAGTTCAACTCTCGTCGTGTACTTTAAATCAAATGGTGATGTTGGTAGTGTTGTGCGCACCACTTTATGTAACAACATTTATTTAGGATATGTTATACTTGTTTTTGAATACGTCAATTTATATATATCTAATCTATATACATTCTGTGTACTAAGTATCGGGAATTTGTCAATAAAACAAAAAATACAAATTATTCATCTAAATTTATTTTATCGCCTTCAAAGTAGGCCCCATCGCTTGCAATACAACATCTCCACCGCTTCACCCAGTCTTCCATACATTTTTCATAGGCTATTTGCGGTATGGCCTTTAGCTCATTCAGCGAATTTTCTTTTATGGCTTCTATCGACTCAAAACGTTTTCCTCGAAGTGGTAATTTTAACTTGGGAAATAAAAAAAAGTCAGACGGAGCCATATCAGGTGAATACGGTGCTTGGTCGAGAACTTTTGTTGAATTTTTCGCTAAAAACTCTTTCACTATAATGGCTGTGTGTGATGGTGCATTATCATGGTGCAGCATCCATGAGTTGTGTTGCCACAAATCTGGACGTTTTCGGCGGATACTCTCACGCAAACGCTTCATGACGCCTAAATAATATTCTTTATTCACTGTTTCTCCCTCTGGAAGGAAATCGGAGTGAACCACACCACGGTAGTCAAAAAAAACTGTCAGCATCACCTTGATTTTGGAGCGACTTTGCCGCGGTTTTTTGGGTTTCGGCTCGTTTTCGAGACGCCATTCTGAAGACTGTTGGCTTGTTTGCATGTCGTACTCATAAACCCATGTCTCGTCGCCAGTTATTATACGTTTCATAAAGGTCGGATCCGTAGAAGCTCGGGAAACCATGTCTTCAGCGACATGCTTTCGCTGCGCTTTTTGAACAAAATTGAGCTCTTTTGGAACTAGTCGAGCGGCGACGCGTTTCATGCCTAAAATGTCAATGAGAATGTTGTGGACGGACTTAAAAGATATGTTCACCTCACTAGCCAACTCTCTCAGACTCATACGTCGATTTTCGAGCACTAGCTTCTTGATTCTGTCGATGTTTTCTCTGGTCGTAGCGGTTGAAGGTCTACCAGAACGAGGCAAGTCTACTACTACTTCTCGGCCTTCTTTAAAAGCCTTATACCATTCATAAGCCCTTGTTTTCGATATACACGATTCGCCGTAGGTATTTCGCAACATTTTTAGTGATTCACCACATGAAATATCATTTGAAACACAAAATTTAAGGCACACTCTTTGTTCAACAATATTTTCCATTGTAAAAATCGCCGAGGACTCAAAACTATGACCAACAAAAAGTGTAGTTTAAAACAAATTAAATGACAGATCCCGCTCAAATTTTGCACGCTAAATCAGTACAGTGCTACCAACATGCAGTAAAAAAATTAGAACGACCTCTTTTACGCGGGTCTTTTTATTGACATATTCCCGATACTTTTTACACAGAGTAGTATAACTTCACGCCAAATTCCTTGCGGGGTAGGCAGAGACAACCGAGCGCCACTTGACTTGAACCTTACATGTCTCACTCGCTTCTTTAACATTCATTGCTCTTCTCATGCACGCTCGCCGGTTTCTAGGGCTCCTGACATCACCTTCTGATAGAACACGACCAATTTGGTCATGGTAGGTAAGTCTCGGCCTTCCTCGGCTCCTACATCCTTCCACTTTTGCATTGTATATCTGCTTTGTCATTCTTTCATCCTGTATTCGTTCTACATGCCCGAACCAATGGAGCTTGCCTCTTCTTATTTTAACACCGACGCTCTCTTTCAGATCAACTTTGTTTGTCTGTGCGTTTGTGTGTGTGCTTTTTTTTTCGAATATTCGAATTTTGACTTCAGATTCGGATTCAGCATAAAAAAGTAGAATAGGAATGATCAGGAACACCGTTCTTTTCTCATAAGGAACATGGTCAAATAGGCCGACAAATTAAAAAAAAAATTGAATTGTTATATAATTGACGAGCCTAGTAATAGTAGTAGTCAATTTATATCAATACATATACAAATATCTTTATTGGGGGAAAAATAGGGTTACAAGAATGAGGGTGGGCCCCTTCTGTTACGGCGGACTCGACGGGGGTCGTGAAGTAACCGGACTCGGTATTTTTTGTGCTATTTTATTTCGACAAGATTACATAGATGTGCACATTTCGATAACTGATGGCCGAGTGAGGCGTCGCGCACTCCGCCTCGTCGATGCGCTGCACCTGTGCATGTGTGCGTTGACTGGTGGAGCACACTCTTGAAGATCGCGTCGACATGCCGCCTCTCATTGAAGGCTTCCTTCAATCTACTGACAGAGGACAAATTCTGGCGAAAGATCTTCGCAATGTTCCTGATGCTGTCCTGATGTCTGCGACTCTTGCAACTCCATCAGTCCCAGGGTATATGCTAGTGACTCTTCCTAGGAGCCATTTCTAGGGTGGACTTGCTCATCCTTCGTATTTTTATATAAAATAATTATTATTTTATTCGTATGCTTGGTTGCCACCTTAGTGGAATAAAAAAAAACTAATATATTTTTCGTAAAAAAAGTCATGTTGATTTTTCATGTTTTAGAAATATAAACAAGACAAATAAGTGTCACTTCTGGAAAAAAATGTGGTTTTTATTTTTTTCATAACTTTTGACATAAACATCATACAAAAAACCCTCCGACCGAAACAATCGTGGAGGCCAGAGGTATCAGATTCTATAGTTGAATGTATGAAAACGTGTTTCCTGGCGAATACACTGGCCTCGAACTAAAGGACTGTCTGTGCATCCACAAAGAAATACGCGGCCTCACGACAAAGCGTTTTGTATTTCCAAAAGGATACACGTGGCGCTTAACGTGTTAAGAAATCTTTTGAACAAACAGTCGCTAAAATTCTCATGGAACAGTGCGTAAATTTATAGATTCGTGGCCAGACAGATTAAAGGCCTGTATCAAAGTCAAAGGTCACCATTTCGAGTAGAATCGTTTTTTTATTTTTTACTGAGACTTCCATAAATATATACATATAAGTGTTATTAAGATTACATCACTTCATAAAAATAAATGCATATTCATTTGTAACAGAACTTACGGCCGGACTAAGTAGATGTACCCTTCTCCAACCCTTCTCACCATTTCTATGAACCAGTATAGTTGTGCCTATCTTTGTTACATTTCTACCAGATCTACCGGACCTATTTTTTTTATACTACGTCGGGGGGTATGCAAGCATACGGCCCACCTGATGTAAAGCGGCTACCGTAGCCTATTAGCGATTGTAATATATTAAGTATCACTCGCGCGATGCATCCTCTGCTGCTCAAACAGCAACTCCATAGGAGCTTACTGATGACCTCACTCACATGCAGGAACACAACAGCCCTCTTGTTATTTGGCTGCGGTTTTCTGTGAGGTGGAGGTACTTCCCCAGACGGGCTGCTTTGATGCGCCCTACCTCTCTTAAAACAATCAGACCAAGACGAACAGACATATTCATGCATACAAATGTATGCCTTGTGTGGGAATCGAACCCACGAGCGTTGGTGTCAAAGTCGTGTTATTCACGACTGAGTGACCGAGCTCATCAAAAATTAAATATTTGTTTCCTTTGGCTTCTCATCACTTACCAGAACTCGCCTAGCTTGTTTTGTATTTGGTTCAGTAGATACTGTACCGACATCAGTGATCACTAGTGAAGTCAATGTTTGTAATTCTGCAGGCCATATTCAGCCAACCCACAGTACAATACCCGATTCCTCAAGCCACGGTCTCCGTGCTCTTCAGAGTCGAGGAAAAACATATTGAACCGAAGGAATTTCAGGGTGTGCCGGATGTAAGTTCAATTCTAACGTCCGCTTCAGACTGCTCTGGTCTTATGGTACCAAAATTAAATGGCGAGACCAATTTGTAGCCAACGCACACAGCGCAGTGCCACAGGGTGCCGGCAACCTTGCAATCCAATCGCCAATAACAGATATATAACTGGCCGCAATGACATGTTGTCTGTAGTCAAATTGAAAAGACTTTCCATTTCTTATATACGTTGGGTCACGTGAATCAATAATATTGTTATATAGTTTTAAAAAGTAATTAAATTCTCCTACAAAATCGTTGGCACCGAAGAGTGTTTGACTGTAATCGAACAGGCAAGTTAAGCAATATCGAACGCAACTTATCTATTGATGTGTTCATACGTTTTCAGTTATTCCGTGCTTCAGGGGTATGCTACGTTAGGTTTTATAAGTAGGGCGCATTAAAACAGCCTGGTTGGGGAAGTATCTTGAGCTCACAAATCAGCCATATGCATATCCACTGCAGCCATAGGTATTATAGGAGCTCCCTGGAGTGGTGTTGGTTCCTTCTGTAAGGAACCAGTAAGCTGAGATATTACAAGCGCTCGTAGGCTTCCTAGGGTAACTTTTTTTGTACAACCCCTGACGAGGCATACAAGCATACAGCGTACCTGATGTAAAGCGCGATGTCAAATCCGCTGCTAACACAGCGACTCCTTAAAAGCTTTCTGGTAACCTCACTCGCATGTCGGAACACTCAATCCTCTGGGCAGTTGTTACTGACCTGCTGTTTCCTGAGAGGTGGAGGTACTTCCCCAGACGGTTTGCTTTTAGGCGCACTACTTCTCTTAAAAACACCCTAACCAACACAAACAGACATACACGCAAATGTTTGTCCTGTGTGGGAATCTAACCCAAGAGCATTGGTGTCAAAGTAGCGTTAATAACCACTGCGACACCGAGCGTCTATATATACTACTAGCTGTGCCCGCGACTTCGTCCGCGCGGAATTTAACAAAAAATTTATTGTTCAGCTATAATTTTATTTATTTGATTTGATTATAAGTACCTAAATAAGCAGAGTAAAATAGCAAACAGCAAAATAATAATAAATATGTACTATATAATTCATCCGCGCGAAATAGTTATTTTTAATTATTTATTTATATAAATAAAAATAAGTAAAAATTCTAAAATAAAAGTAGCCTAAGTTACTCCTTATTGCATCAGCTATCTCTCAGTGAAAGTTCCGTCAAAATCGGTCCAGCCGTTTCAGAGATTAGCCGGAACAAACAGACAGACAAAAATTGTAAAAATATTCATTTTGGTATATGTACCGTGTATACAATCATATGCATTTAGTAAAAAGCGGTTATTTTAATATTACAAACAGACACTCCAATTTTATTTATCTGTACCTGTAGATAGCTACTTTCCATCGTATCTCTCCCGACGTCGTGTAAGACGCGATGCAGTTTCCATTGTGTACATTTAGTACGTAGCATGTTTTTCCAAAATGATACATACGAATAGTCACGTATTAGAATGATGTAGGAAAAATATAAATAAAGTAGATTATTGTACAGGAAAACCTCAAACAGGCACATATTCGTACCTACCTATGTACTTAATATGGAAAGTTGGTTGATATTGACGAGCTCGGTGGCGCAGTCGTGAATGACGCGACTTTACACCAACGCTCGTGGGTTCGATTTCCACACAGGATAAACATTTGTATGCATGAACATGTCTGTTTGGTCTAGATGAAAGTAGCCCATCTGGGGCAGTACCTATACCTCATAGAAAACCGCAGTCAAATAACAACTCGCTAGATGGTTGTTGTGTTCCTGCGTGTGAGTGAGGTCGCCAGTAAGCTCCTTAGGAGTTGCTGTGACAGGAGCAGAGGTGGCATGCATGCTCGCTACTTCTTAGGGCTTCTGGCATAGCAATGACATTCTTGCAATGGTTCTGCGATTTCCAGACATACAGAAAGACAAACAGACGGACAATAAAGTGACCATTTACCCCTTACTTTTTTTTATACAACGTTGGGAGACATATAAGCATACGGCCCACCTGATGTAATGCGGTTACCGTAACCTATAAACGCTTGCGATACATTAAGTGTCACTCGCGTGATGCCACCTCTGCTGCTAACACAGCAACTCCTAAAGAGCTTACTGGACCTCACTCACACGCAAGAACACAACAACTCTCTAAGGAGTTGTCCTCCCAGGGCTGCTTTGATGCGCCCTGCCTTATCGTCCTTTAATATTATAAAACTATAAAAAGTGCTTGCTGTATTCCTTCGTCTTACCAGATGACCTTCCGGATTGAGGGCCACCACACGGACCACGACGTGCGGTACGTAATCCTCGCGGCGGATTGGATTCTGGCAGTGCTTAAGATGAAGATCAAATTCTTTAAACGAATTGAAGAAATGAATCTGTTCTAAACCTACCGGTTGTTAAACATCTATAAATTTGAATTCGAATTAAAACCACTTATGTTAACGTTTTGTTGTTTAATAATGCAATCAAATTCTGGGCTTTTGCATCGTCCCGCACCCTCTGGGGCGATCGCTTCCGATAAAGCCTTTAAAGCCTTCCCAGCCAAAGACAACCCCTGTCTTTGGCTGGGAAGGCTTTAAAGGCTTTAAGGTGGTGTCTTACTGAACTGAACGAGTTATATCACTCTTATTGACTAACCGTTCGGCCGTCCGTAAGAGTACTTATGAGAGTTCATCACCCCTCTCCCAACGAATTCCGGAACTTGCCCCCTCTCTGAAGAACAACTAACACGATTTTAATAAGTTAATCCTTCTTTTGACGTTTACGTCGGGCGTAAAACAAAAAAAAATCTGGTTTTCATTTTTAAATCCGTAACGGCACAGATTCAGTAACAATGTCCGATAGTCAAACTATCGAAAGCTTGGAGAGATCACTGAAAAAAAACATTCTCCACCGACTTCATGTGCTTATGATATGCCAATGCCCAGCGTAACCAATGCTAATTCTGTACCAGCAATCGATCTATCTGCTGTAAAACCGTGTTGCGCATTTTAAAATCTTCGTTGGTCTTTGGGTTGCCATTGATTAAATACAATCTTTTCGAAAATTGGCAAAATAGCCGCGACTCAGAGTCGATACAGATGCGGATCGAGAAGTTTTCGAAGACTGAATATCCCGGAGTTGGCTGAAGGGAATGAAAAGACAATTATGTGTGGAGATTATTTATTAGGTTAATTGAATACGTACAAATTGAAAAAGTTTCACAATAAGTCGTCCGTTCTCTTCCAATATATGAGTTAGTTTGTGGTCTGTGGTCTATAAATGAAATCATTTTATGAATCTATGCTTTATGAACAATGATATACTAAACTATTAACTGACCGCAATGATTTGTCTTCAAATCATGACCCAATTCCATGAAATTCACCCTCATCTGAATACAAAGACATGTTCTTGGTTCATCTTCTCAATAGATTCGGGCGTTATTTTGTGAATGACAAATGAATTGCAACCTGCTTTGTGTGCTTCCACCATCAATTAAGACATACGAACTAGCGCCGGACGGCACCATTCTCCATTACGGTGCGTACGTTCGTACATATCGTTCGCTGCTGCTCCGGTCGTCTCTACCTCAGCTGTTGTGGTCGTCTCCGTGATTGTCCGCCATCTGGAACAGGAACCGCATGCACCCGCCACCCTGTAGCTGCCCTGGTCGTCTCTGCAACATGTATTTGCAGATAACACGCTACAAATAAAATTCGCAATGCTTTCTAGTACACATTTCAATTTCATATACTGTTGTCGTTTCATCAATAAATCATATCTCAATTCATAAATCCCGGGAGCCGATGATCCGATTCCTATTGGTAATTTCTACATATGTACACGCTTTCGTAATTTCAGATCATGCGCAATCAATGTACCGTCACGGCAGTCACTCGTCGTCTGAACACACTGATGTTAAAATTGTGGCCTTGTCTGTCTGTCTGCTCGTGTCTGATTATGAAACCCTAGAACGGATCGCAATGAGTTTTAGTAAAGCCTGAGCCTTGAAAAGAATAGACCAGTGCTTAGAGCATACCTTACTAAAAAACCGATGTGTTTTAGCGCCTAAATATCTCAGCGATTCGAGTCTACCGACCAATGGCAGAATATTTTAACCAATAAACCGTTATGTGCCACGGAGTTGATTCGCTAATAAGAGCTGCGCGTTCTATCCGACCTTTTTTTTTAAGATGGTACTAAACCAGTAACATCCCTTTTCTGTCTTCGACGACATCGTGGAGGCAATATGTATGCTATTAAAGATAAAGATAAAAGATAACAATTCTCTATTTGCCATCGCGCCCTCGCGGACACGTGACACGTCTTTTTTTGAAATATAATCTTATTGTATCTTATTTAATTCTATTATTTTACTTTTTCCTTTTTTTTTAATCTACTAGCATTTTGGAAATGACCATTGGCGCAGAAGAAATGCCGAAAGAAACTTGCCAATATAGGTCTTTTCTAAAATTGTCAATTAGATATTACAAAAAAAAATTACATAATCATATTGGTACAATAATGATATGAAATGGTTAAATTAACGATTATTAAGGTCAGGTAGTCTGTGCTGAATTATTTCCAGAGAGTATATTGACCGCTATAGTAACTCGATTCACCGCTACGGGTTGGAGGGTGATGTGGAACGTACCGCACACTATGCAGATACGATAATATTATAAAAACTTAATTTATCATACATTCACACGGAAACCTTCCTACTTGTGTTTGTTGGTGCGTCTTTATCACGGAATAGAAATAAAAAAAAACGGCCAAGTGCGAGTCGGACTCGCACACGAAGGGTTCCGTACCATTTGTTGCGCTACTACAGCACACGCGTACTCTAAATAAGACATCCTCAACACAGTATGTATATTCTTATTTGTAACCTCTTATGTGTAAATTATTGTGTGTACGTGTGTGTTTTAGAAGCAAAATAAATCATTTATCTATCTATCTATCTACCATTATCTATAAAAGCGGCAAAAAAAACACGTATGGAAGCCCCCTTAAATATTTGTTTCATTTTAATTTAATTATTTATTCTTAAAGTGAATATATAACTAAATATTCTGTGAATATTTCAAGCGTCTACCTGTTGCCGTTATCAATATCGAGCAAAAATGAGCAAAAACATCACGTTTGTTGTATGGGAGCCCCCTTAAATATTTATTTTATTCTATTTTTTTGTATTTGTTGTTATAGCGGCAACAGAAATACATCATCTGTGAAAATTTCAACTGTCTAACTATCACGGTTCATGAGATACAGCCTGGTGACAGACGGACGGACGGACGGACGGACAGCGGAGCCTCAGTAATAGGGTTCCGTTTTACCCTTTGGGTACGGAACCCTAAAAACAACTTGTTTTTTCTATTCCGTGATCTTTATTAATACAGAGTGTACTACCTCCAGTTAATTGACGTATATTACTTGTAATAATATACTTACAAATAAAACACGTATCATAATGATGATTAATTATTTAAACATAGTGATGACAGTCGGGTGAAGCAGGGAATATTTAAAATGACTTACTCAAGTTTTGCTCTATATGAGTTGACGACGACGCTGCAAGAAATAGATAGCACCGGCATCTTAAATAAAATTTGCAGATTTAGATGAACTAACACTGAGAAGTTTGTCTTGGTCTTGACGAGCTCGGTAACGCAGTCGTGAATGACGCGACTTTGACACCAACACTTGTGGGTTCGATTTCCACACAGGAAAAACATCTGAGTGCATGAACACGTCTTGGTCTTGGTGTTTTTAAAAGAGGAGGTTTTTCGTAGAGTTCGGTGGCTCAGTCGTAAATGACGCGACTTTGACACAAACACTCATGGGTTCGATTTCCACACAGGAAAAACATCTGAGTGCATGAACACGTCTTGGTCTTGGTGTTTTTAAAAGAGGAGGTTTTTCGTAGAGTTCGGTGGCTCAGTCGTAAATGACGCGACTTTGACACAAACACTCATGGGTTCGATTCCCACACAAAGCAAACATTTGTGCGCATGAACTGTCTGTTTGTCTTGGTCTGGATGTTTTAAGAGAGGTAGGGCGCATCAAACCAGCCCGTCTGGGGAAGTAGGTACCTCCACCTCACAGAAAACCGCAGCCAAATAACATTTCCCTGGAAGGTTGCTGTTGTTGTTGTAGTGAGGTTACCAGTAAGCTCCCAAGGAGTGGCTGTGTAAGCAGCAGAAGAGGCATCGCGCGAGTGATACTTAATATACCGCAAGCGTTAATAGGCTACGGTACCCGCTTTACATCAGGTGGGCCGTGTGATTGTATGCCTCCCGACGTAGCATAAAAAAGGAGGGGCGCATAAAAGCAGCCCGTCTGAGGAGATACCCGCACCTCACACGCAACCGCAGTCAAATAACAACTCCCTATAGGGTTGTGTTCCTGCGTGTGAGTGAGGCCACCAGTAAGCCCCTAAGGAGTTGCTGTGTTATCAACAGAGGAGGCATCACGCGAATGACACTTAACGTATTGCAAGAGTTGACAGGCTACGGTAACCGCTTTACATCAGCTGGGCCGTATGCTTGTATGTCTTTCGACGTTGTATAAACAAAAACTAAAATACCGTAAATGAAGCACTGCTACCGTCTCACCGCCGACCATCCTGTATTGATCTGCATGTTAAATCCAATGTCATATTTTTATTTGCAGATGATATCTGCAGATATATTTGTGTAAACAGATAATATTGATAATATATTTCAATATATGTCGATGTTTACAGATACTTTACGATAAAATATATATTAACTGTGCAGTTTATGTTCATAGAACTACATAGAGAGCGATATTGAAAGATGGATATTTTTCTCAGATACAGATAGATATCTTATCGTATCTACCTAGTGCGTGACTTCCTTTATTAGCTAGTTCACGGATCAATTTCGCTTAAGCTGTACAAAGAAACATGCAGACACCGCTGAGGAATTCAGTCGTTAAAAACCAGCTTTTCGTGAGCGCGCGGTGCCTTCATCCTTCATGCGCAGTGATTTATTTGTGGACGGCGATGAATTTCTCACAAAGGGCCACAATGACTAAGTGGTGTTAGGTATTAATGTGTTTCTTTGGTTTAGACATTAAATAGTTATTTTGCTTCACGTGCGTCAGACTAATTATAAAGCTTATTAATTTATGCTATTATTAACTCAAAAAGACATACATATCGTATATAATAATCATTCATAATAATGAATAATTTGTTATTTTAGTACGTCGTCTATTTTGATTTATTAATTTAGATCAGTGGTTCTCAACATTTTAGCGACCACGAAAATGAAAACTACTCAAAAATAAAGCTCACGATTTAATATGAATTCGTGATAGATACAAATATTTAAAGTAACATGGCGTTATTTTAAGTTTTCTTATTGTTAAAATACATCGTTAACAAAGGCGGAGCCTCCTGACACATACATATTTCTCTTTAAAAAGAGTCTTGAACACCATTTTATAACTGGAGATTAAAATATTATATTCGTCGCGGACCACATTTTTGCTCTAGCCGTGGATGGTCCGCGGACTACTCTTTGAGAACCACTGACACTATATGTAACAAATCGCCATAAATACTGTTACATTGAAACATTACTTTTTCTTTCCCTTTAATTATTTTGAACTTGGAACGCGTTTTTTATGTTAAAAACTTCTTTCGATTTCCCGCCGTTTACATATTTTTTTCGTGTTAATTATTAAATTACAATGGAATGGGGTATTAAAGAAAATAGGATTGCAGTGATTGCCTTGCGCAAAGTGGGAGCCGTCGGTGATATTCAAGACACTGCAAAAGCTTGGTATCAGCCGTATGTTCGTATATCGTACTATTGACAGATACACCAACACTTCTTCTGTTGAAAACCATAAAAGATCGGAGCGACCGCGTGCTGTTAGGCTGTTAATGCTGTTAAAGCCACAATTCGCCGAAACCCCATTAGCAAACAAAAAATCTTATCGCGAGAAATGAAGATTTGCTCTAGGACTCTGTCGCCTATAACAAATCAAAACTCGAAGCTCGGCGCTTGTCGTCAATACACAGGACATGCCCTAAATCAATCCCTACAGTTGAAGCAAGAGGATCTATCAAAACGCCATCTGTCCCGATACACAGGTGAAAGGCACAGACATATCCTCTTTACTGATGAAAACATTTTCACTATTGAAAAGCACTACAAAATGACAAAGTGTATGCACACAGTTCGAAAGAAGCCGACCAAGTGGTCAGAAAAGTACAATGTGGTCATCATCCTGCATTCGTTAGGTGCGAGGTGTCTTGTCAAGGAGTCACAAAGCTTCATTTTTTGTGAAAATGTAAAGTTTTTGAGTAAAGGCACCAGCTAAAGTGTATCAAGAGGCTGTCTTGGATCGTGTTGTGAAATCTTTCAGCAATACACTTTAGAAAATGTACCGGAGCCTTTCCAGCAGGACTCCGCACCTGGGCACAAAGCACGAACTACCCAAGCCTGGCTCGAAACTAACGTTCTGGACTTTACAAGAGCTGAAAACTGGCCCTCGTCTAGCCCAGATCTGAATCCCTTTGACTACAAATTATGGTCAGTTTTAAAGGTCATGGCCTGCTCGAAACGACACGCCGATATCGTGTCTATTAAGAAATCTCTGGAACAAGCAGTGGACTAAATTTGCTATGGAAACAATACGTTAACCATAGATTCGTGATCAGACAGATTAAAGGCCTGCATCAAAGCCAAAGGTTGCCATTTCGCATAGAATCATTTTTTTATTTTTTGCTTTTTAATAATAATAATTTATTTAACAAAATCAGTTTACAGATTTTAGAGGTTGACTTCTTCTTTGAAGTGTATGCCTCCGGTGTCAGAAGGAGCCGCTCTTCATACCATGAATACAATAGGCTACTTATTTACTAACCAGACAGAATATATTTATAAATAATACGTTTAAGTATTTAAAACTAGCGGATGCGTCTTGCATCCAATTACTTATTGGCTTGTTATTTACATTTACATTACTTCATAAAAAATGAATGCATATTCAATTGTAACATAACTTATGACCTGACTGTATATATATATATATATATGTTTCGGATATCTTGGAAACGGACTCTAACGACTTGGATCATGTTTTGTATTTAGATCAAATGTTGCTTCTTCAATTTACCTGTATTCCTCTTCTTAGCGTTATCCCGTTTCCTAATTCATTAAGGTCGGCGGGGTCCTCTACCTAAGCCAAAGGATTTGGTGAAGATACTGATTTTTACGTACTGTTTTGTCGCCAAATCCTTAAGCATAGGTAGCGGACCCCGCCAATCATAATGGGTTAGGAAACGTGATAACGCGAGGAGGAAGACCTTTACATGGCGACTGCCGCCAGCCCTCCACTACTCTGAGAATACCAGATCTTTCTTAGGTTCGGTCACACGTCTTTCGAAATATGATGAATCCTGAGACGTGCGGGTTTCCTCGCGATGTGTTCCTTCACCGCCGAGCGAGTGATCATTACAAATATGTACAAAATATGTGTACTGCACACGTATATTTTTTCACACGACCCTTCGAGGAATTGTTATTTGGATTTTATCCCCGAAAATATTTAGGGTTCCGTTGTAAAACTTCAGTAGCCAAATTCCACGCATGCCGAACCGCTGACTGCAGCTATTTTATACAAAATTAGCAGAGCCAACAGACACACACACAACCCTAGAACCCGATTGTACGCCATCTACCGGGTCCAATTGTGAGACTAAAATATTCAGGAGCCCACTAAAACATACGCAAGAAATTTCATCGAAATCGGTTTTTCCGTTTAGGAGTTTAATGACATACAAACGCACAAAAGAATTATGTATATAAAAATAAACACGCATACACACTACTGCAGATCAAGCTACACATAGCCATGCAAAATTGATCTTTACTACTACTACATAAGACGCAAGCTTGTATAGCTCGTTAAGGTCTGTACTTAGATCCCGGTTTTCAGAAGTTATTTATACAACTTATTAGTTCCTTTCTGATAAAATTCTCCGTAACGTACACTTGTAACCCATCGGCGGAGTACTTGTAACCCAAGACACGTCTGGCAGTCTGACTCACTCGCACAAATGAAGTAACATTAGCATAGGCTGTCCACTTTCCTTGCGATGACTCATTACTTGAGTATTTGCGGATTGCGGTAAGGTTTCACAGGGAAGTTGTTCTCACCTGTACTAAAGTACATTGGACGAATCGAGATGAAAAAATGTTATATTATATTTATATATTTTCTCAATTATAATGAGAATTATATTTTCACTGAAGACTTGTAGGTACAAAAGTCTTGTGTATCTTTTTTTTATAGAACGTCGGGGTGCATACGAATACGAACGCTCGCAATAAATTAAGTATCACTCGCGCAATGACACCTCTGCTGCTAACACGGCAACAGCTTACTGGTGACCTCACTCACACGCAGGAACAACTGTCCAGGGAGTTGTTGATTACGGTTTTCAATGAGGTGGAGTTACCTCTCCAGACGGGCTGCTGTTATGCGCCCTACCTCTCTAATAGACACCCAGATAAAGACGAAAAAACATGTTCATGCACACAAATGTGTGTCCTGTGTGGGCGTCGAACCCACGAGCGTTGGTGTCAAAGTAGCGTTACTAACCACTGCGTCACCGAGCACGTCAACGAGTCAACGTCTGCCTTTACAGTAGGCAATTATTGTCGTAATTTAGTTTTAGCTTTTAACTATACTTTTGTTAAAGTAAGTACATAATTAGTTACACTAAATAAAGGAACAGTGACAACCTGGTGGTGGTGAAGATGGAAGGAAGAAGAAGACGACGAAAAAGAGTTGTTATTTGGCTGCCGTTTTCTATTAGGTCTCACTTTCTCATTCGTTACAGTGTTTTAAGAGAGACGAGCACCAAGTCTCGTAGGTTCGATTCCCACACAAGGCAAATATTTGTGTGGGTGAATATGTACAGTTGTCTTGGTGTAAGTGTTTTGGAGTAGCGGTAGTCTAGTGGATAAAGAACCTGACTAGTGACCAACTGGTCCCCGGTTCAAATCCTGACATGTAGGTACCATTAAATGAGTGATTGTGGATTTATGTACATATTTGTAGGTATGTACATAAGGGATAACTTGCTCGGCGGCGATGGCAAGCATCGTGAGGAATCCCGCACGTCCAAGGAATTACATTTCCATAGACGTGTGACGTAACCTGAGGAAGGTGTGGTTGTCCCTGTGGGCTGTGGAGCTGTGACCGCAGTAGCTCCATTTTAAAATCAGTATCTTCGCCAAATCTTCAGGCTTAGGCTTCAGGCCCGTCAATCGTAATGAATTATAAAACAGAATAACGCGAGGAAGATGGAAATTGTTGCTTGCTGTGTAAGCAGCAGAGGAGGCATCACGCGAGTGATACTTAATATATCGCAAGCGTTAATAGGCTACGGTACCCGCTTTACATCAGATGGGCCGTATGCTTGTATACCTCCCGACGTAGTATAAAAAAAAAAAGGTTTTCCTGGTAGGTAAGTTTTGTCCTTCCCCGGCTCCTACATCCTTCCACTTTTACATTGTACTATATATCTGCTTCGTCATTCTTTTATCTTACATTTTTTCTACATGTCCGAACCAACGCTGCATGCCTCTTCGTTGACTTCAGACTTCAGCCGTTGATATTATCAATTGATATTATGCGGCTGGCACCGACTCCGTTGGATTTTCGATCGCATACGGGCCTCCTGATGGAAAGCGGTTACATTAAGTATTACTCACGCGATGCCACCTCTGCTGCCAGCACTGCAACTCCTTAGGAGGTTACTGATGACCTCACTCTCACGGAGGAACACAACAACCCTCCGTGGAGCTGTTATTTGGCTGCGGTTTTCATGCGCCTACCTCTCTTACATTGGATGGGAATAATCAATGTATTACCTATTTATGCTCAATTATCTATATTGTGTACATTTGAAAGATTATTAATTTATTGACATTTGAATTGTTCATTGTATTGTATTATTAAATCCATACTGCATGTAAGTTCAATCGCACCGCAATGGTCGCGTACTGTGCGGTTCCAGAGAAATTTTCTTCCGAGAACACTCAAGGTGTGGAATGAGCTCCCAGCCGAGGTTTTTCCAAGGGACTACAGCATGGAGTTCTTCAAGAAATGCGTGAAGAGGTTTTTAGAGGGTCGGCAACGCATGAGTGACGCCCCTGGTGTTGCAAATGTCCATAGGCTACGGTGACTGTTTAACATCAGGCAGGCCGTATGCTTGATTGCCGCCTTAGTGGTATAAAAAGAAATCGACAATTAATTACATAGATATAAGTTTAATGACATGAGAAAATGATCTTTTTTTATATACAACGTCTTGATGTAAAGCAGTTACATAAGTTACAGACAAAAAGTCCTTCACAAAAACGTTGTGTTTTACCGCTTAAATATCTATACTAGACTTCACCATTGGGTTTTTTAAAATATTTTCACGAACACCGTTCCTATATGAAATCTATATGTTTGTCTGTGTGTGCGTCTGTCGCTTTTCGAATATTCGAATTTTGACTTTAGATTCGGATTCAGCATAAAAAAGTAGAATAGGAATGTCTGAAAAACCAACCTCCTATCTCTTAAGGAACATGGTCAAAATGGCCGACAAAGTTTTAAAAATAATAATTAAATTGTTATATAATTGACGAACCAGGTGTTCCTCTGGTAATGCAAGCTTGCGCATTCTCAACTGATTTTTTAAACAATGTCGGGAGACATACAAGCATATGACCCACCTGATGTAAAGCAGTTAACGTAACCTATTAATGCTAGTAATACATTAAGTATCACTCGCGCGATGCATCCTCTGCTGCTTACACAGCAACTCCTTGGGAGCTTATTGGTGACCTCACTCACACGCAAGAACACAACAACCCTCTAGGAAGTTATTATTAGGCTGTAGTTTTCTGTCTTGTATATATATATATATAATGTTCTTGTGCAATAAAGGATAATAATAATACAATGGCATTTATATTTTATTTTATTATTTATATTTTCATTAAGTACTTACAGTGCGGTTCTAGAGAAGTTTTGTTCAGAGAAGTCTAAAGTTCATTCCTAACTCCCAGCCGAGGTTTTCACAAGGACCATATACAGCATGGGGTTCTTCAAGGAAGGCGTGCAGAGGTTTTTAGAGCGTCGGTTACGCATGAGTGACACCCCTGGTGTTGCAAATGTCCATAGGCTGCGGTGATTGTTTACCAACAGGCGGGCCGGGTGCTTGTTTGTCACCTTAGTGGAATAAAAATCTATATCTAAGCATTTTCATGTAAACTTTTGTTAAGACGAGACCATATGGCTCGCACTGTCAAAAAATTATCAGATCTCATGCAGAGCCAAGCTTCTAACTCTACACACCCTAACTCTACAAGCCGCGGCTTGGCCGTTTCGCTATCGTCACATGGGGGTAAGGTTTATTCACTGTTCAATACTTTTCTGTTATACAATATTTCGTAGTAGTAGTAACGAAACGGCCAAACCACATATTTTGACTAAGGTGTTGAGTTTGTGAAGTTAGGACGTGTAGAGTTGGAAGCTTGGCTCTACATGAGATCTGATAACTTTTTGACAGTGCGAGCCGTATGATCTCGTTTAGGTAACATTTTACATGAAAATATTTTTGGTGAGACAATAGATTGTCATGTTTTACTAAAGTTTTATTTACATATTAAAATAATAAGTTCACATTACCTTTTGTGACATAGTAAAATATGACCTGAATATTACGATGACGGACTTAAGTCAAAAAAATGTATTGATTACCTCAGAATCAAAACGGCAATATTATTAGTACAACAAAATGTACCTAAGTAAAGACATATTTTTTGTAAATTACTTGTGTTTTATTTTACTAAAACATTTATATATGCATAACAGTATATTAATATAACATCTTTAATATTAATATTACACTTTTAATTTACCCTAAAAGAGGCCAACTCTCACTAAGCTAGCAACACTGTACAGGTGGGAAGTATGAGGAGTGCGGGGGATCGCGAATTGTTTCTGGACACAGCGGACGGCATGTATTATCGGCTGTAGGCTCCTTCTGGTTTATTCTGTATTCTGAGGTCAAAATCAATGATGTGTTACGATACGCCCTTATATGAGATACGTCTTCATACGAGATACGCCCTTACACGAGGCACGCCCTTATATGAGACTAACCCTTTCGTGATTCGACGGATGATAGAAGGGCGTACGCTACCTTGATCGTGATCACAACGCGTAGTCACGTGAGCATATTATTTTGATTTCGTGAAATACTAGAGTACCGCCAACTACACGGCACGCGTGTACCGCTCGGTTTTGTTTTGAAAAACAGTACACGACTCTAGTTTCCGCTACGTACGTGTTATGCGCAATCCGATACATACGCAAACAATCGAACACTTCACGTAGCATGACCCCTTACTCACCAAAACGTGGTTTAGCACCTAAATATCTCGGTGATCTGACCAATGGGAGGATATTTTAACGAATACGCCGATAAGGAAAGCGATGTTGATCCGCGAACTAGCCAATAAGAACTGCGTTTTCAACTTTGTATCCAGACCGGTAGCGTTGAGTTTTTTTACTACGCAAAATCGTGTCCTCGTGTCTACTTGTATTTATACAACGTCGGGAGACATTCAAGCATACGCCCCACCTGATGTAAAGCAGTTACCGTAGCCTATTAACATTTGTAATATATTAAGTATCACTCGCGCGATGCCTCCTTTGCTGCTTACACAACAACTCCTTAGGAGCTTACCGGTGACCAGTTGCTATTTGGCTGCAGTTTTCTATGAGGTGGGGGTACTTCCCCAGACGGGCTGCTTTGATGCGCCCTACCTCTCTTTAAACATCCAGACCAAGATAAACAGATATGTTCATGCACACAAATGTTTCTCTTGTGTGGGAATTGAGCCCACGAGCGTTGATGTCAAAGTCGCGTCATTCACGACTGAGCAACCGAGCTCGTCCATTTCCATTTCCATACGTTTTTTCCTTCACGTATTCACATAACGATACATATGAAGGAGTACCTAGGCGAGGGAAGACTCACGTCGTGTGGCGATGTGTGTCACGCGGTGCCGCCGTGTCATCACTGATCTCTTTGAATGAGTGTAAAGGCTGCTTAACAGGCATTCCTGCCTTTGTATTTGATCATGTCACATGTGATATATTACACAGCACCGTGACTCTGTACCCCAAAAGTATGCGTTGATGTGAGACATAGTACTTGTGAGAACCCATCACAAATACTATGTATCACATCAACGCATACTTTTGGGGTTACTATTTTTAGGGTTTAGTAACTCATAACGCAGCAGGTGCTTTATATTACTGTGTTGATTTAACCATAACAACGTTCCCCGTACCTGTCGAGTACTGCCTACATGTTACTTATTATTGTTACTCTAAGCTCGATGATTGAGAGCTCGATGGCGTCGTTGCGCGTGTCATTCTCACCAAACACACAAGTTAAGCAACGTTAACCGCAGCCTGTCTATGGATGGGTTTACCTGTCTCGAGTTCGAGAGTCCGTGCTCGGAGGGCACGTTAAGCCGTCCCGGCTGTTGTCGATAGATAACAGTAGTTTTTTTTTTAATCATACACCTCTGCCATGGGCAAGGCGCTTTTTACAGCAATATATATACGTATTACACACTTTATTTAAATCATTAAAAATATAAATAATAACACATTCATACACCATCCTTTCTTTCATTCCGCAATTTATTCTTCCATTCATCTTTCAGTTTTATTTCCTACAAATTTTCATTTTGCGATATGACGATAAAACGATAATGGCTGTTTAACTTCCCGCCCCATACTGCGTTATTCTTAATTTTGGTTTACGCGGATTATGCGTAATTAACAGACTGCACCACGAGTACGTTGGCTACGATTCTAAAGATGATAGCGGGTTATACCCCTAATTATTCTCGTAATGGGCTCTTCTTTATCATTAGATAAGTAAGTAACCATACATAGAGATAACATGCTAAACCAACCATAGTAACTTTATGTTACGGTAGACAAGTTAACGATAGGCGCCATCGCCACTACATTCACGTGTATGACTCATCATCAGTCACATAAGAGTTTTGTAAGTCACGTTATGTGAGTCAAGACAATGAACACATTGCTACTGGATGTGGTCTCGGCCCGCATTGTATACTGTAGTGTACCTTGCTATTTAATAAACGAGACTATGGCGAAAGAGAGGTAAGGAAAGCAGCCTGACTTAAGGACTTGTACTCTACAGAACACCGTAGTTACGTAACAACTCCCTGGAGGCTTATTGAGTTGCTACGAATGAGTAACCAGTGAGCTCCTGAGGAGTTGTGTCTGCAGCTGGGGTGGTAATTTGCCAGCGTGTTGGCCTCCTGACTCATCTAAAATTACTAGTCCTAATTTTATTTGGACAAAACTCATTGGTCCAAAGTTCTGACGTACAACTTGTCTAGCCCCACTGATCACGCCGGGGTACCATGACTCTTAGTCAATATGTCAGTAAGTTAAGAAGATAATAACTGAACATAAGTGAGAATTATGCGAACTTACCAACGCTTGCTTCAACATTTTGATCCCTTATGCTTAGTTAAGTAGGCTCACTTTTCTTATTAAACATCTTTTCATATGGTATTACTTTTAATAATAAATAGATATCCAATAAAAACTTTATTTTCCTAGATGCACTTTTAAAAAAGTTGGCGGAATACATGTATAGCCTAATCGATGTTCTCTAACTATTACCAAGAGCGTCTTTATATGTCCGGGAGGCCAGGAGACAGTTGCTGCAAAACAAGGCCTTGTGTGGAAGCTCACCTTGCGAGCTGCAGCAATGGAGTTTGGCCTGAGCCGCGAAGATGAGCAGCGAGCAAAGGCGAACCAGCAGTTTTAATGTGGTTTCGCTTTGTGGAAATCATAATTTAGTAATTCTAAATATTTATTTAATAATTCCGCGTATTTGGGAAGTTAAAATACAGCGACAAAATAGGCCAAAGAAATATAGGATACGCGAAAATTGTTTGACAAAATTTTAGGCATACAGTTTGTATGCCATTGATAATAAGAAAAAAATTAAAAATTAATAAAAAAAAATAAACATTTAATATTATTATTATTAATATTTAAGTTTAATGAAATTAAGTTTAACAGAATTAAAAAGGTATTGTTATTATATTTTGAAATCTTTCAAAGTAAATGCTTTAATTTTCCGAGTCACTTCTAGTGGACTGTATACACAACAAATCCATCGGTCGCGCTGCGCACACGCAGCCAACTCAGTCACATACGTATACCGCGACGAGCAACACTATATCTCTGTTCGTACCACTTTGTTTATATTCCATCGATTAGTTTGTTGTTGAATATTGGTGTGACGTGGTGTCATGGGCGCGTTGGACTGCGTCACGAAGGGAGGGATGATGTCTGGAACCGATAGTACTGAGGTGTTCACCATTAATCTTTCATCGAATTCTACTTTGAATGATTCGGTGAGTGTTTTCCTCCTAGTCTTAACTTGAAATCGAGATATATTTCGTGTTCATTAGCTAACGACTCACTCGTTACGAGTGAACATAGGTGTATATTTTTAAGTAGTTATAGGGTGCCAATGGAGCATTATTACTAAGACCCCGCTGTCCGTCCGTCTGTCACAGGACTGTAATAATTTACATAGATAGGGTATTTTCGATATAGCACATGTCACTACAACCATTATAACAATAAATAATAAAAAGAATTAGATAAAAATTATAGTACATGCTTTTCTTTTACGAAGTCCCTCCCCGTACATGATATTGCAGTGTTTTTGAAGGAAAATTCATTTCTGCTAGAAGTAAAAATTGATTTGATCGATTAAAATTTCCCACAAGTTAAGTGATCGATCCTGTGCCGCTTGCATCACAAGATCGTCAGTCTATTGTGGGGGGTTTTTCCTGTTCGTGGTCGAAAACCTTTCCGAATTTTTAGACACATCCCTTCTGTCAGTTGACCACCATCAGATCGGGATCGATGCGTCACTTATAGCCTCGTGTTTTCCTGTCGGAGAACTGTTTTCGCGTACGTGCAGACAAGGGTCTGGCTGCCATACCTTAACCCAGGTGTCTTCGGTTATTCATTTATTAAGGTCCATGGTCATCGAGAATCATCTTTTTTAGCTAAGTAACTGATTGTGAAAGTAGTTGAGGGCGCTGAAATATCATTTCAATAAATAGCTGTGATATTAACATAAACTTTGAAATTTTTTGACAAGCTCGGTGACTCAATCGTGATTGAAGCGACTTTGACCAACGCTTGTGGATTCGATTCCCACACAAGACAATTATTTGTGTGCATGAACATTTTGAGGGAGGTAGGATGCATTAAAGCAGCCCGTCTGGGGAAGTACCTCCACCTCACAGAAAACCGCAGCCAAATAACAACTCCCTAGAGGGTTGTTGTGTTCCTGCATGTGAGTGAGATCACCAGTAAGCTCTTAAGGAGTTGCTGTGTAAGCAGCAGAGGAGGCATCACGCAATTGATACTTAATGTATTACAAGGGTTAATAGGTTATGGTAACTGCTTTACATCAGGTGGGCCGTATTCTTGTAAACCTTCCGACGTTGTATCAAACAAAAATTAGAAATTGTACTTCTACGTTTAAACTAATAAGTTATGAAAGACCCTCCCTACCGTTTTTCCCAAGGGACTACAGCATGGGGTTCTTCAAAAAAGGCGTGAAGAGGTTCTTACGGGGTCGGCAACGCCAGAGTGACACTCTTGGTATTACAAATGCCATGGACTGGCAACTGTTTACCATCAGCCAGGCCGCACTCTTATATGCCACCTTAGTGGTATAACAAAATGTAAAAAATCCATGTGCAGCAGTAGCCTACTAAGTGACTGGTCGTAGGTTCGAATCCTGTAAGTACTACTAAAGTCGTGTTTTCCATTTTATGTACATATTTGTAATTATCACAACCTTGAAGTTGAAGAAAATCGTGAAGAAGCAACAAGTCCAAGTAATTATGTTTATAGAAACGAGTGACCTAATCTAAGACAGGTCTGGTTTTACCCTGTGCTATGGAGATCAGACCGCGATCGCTCTACGTACGAGTGATACCGACACCAACCAACGGTTTAGAAAACGGGATAATGTAGAAAGAAGAAAAAGTATAAATTATTTTCGATTACAAACACTCAATAATATTATTGTTTTCAATTACAATATTTCTATTCCAATGGGATACGCAATACTGTAACAGTACTTTTTTAGTATTTTATCTTTTCCTTTTATTTTTCTTTATATTTCACACTAGCTGCTGCCCGCGGCTCCGGCCGCGTGGAGTCAAATAACGTAACCTATGTGTTAATCCAGATCATAATCTATCTACGTGCCAAATTTCATTCAAATCCGTTCAGCCGTTTAAGCGTGAAAGAGCAACAAACATCCATCCATACAAACAAACTTTCGCATTTATAATATTAGTAGGATTGGCTACAATTGTCATTAAAATAATATGGCCAATCCAAGGGGCCTGACGACCTGTAACACAGGTTTCTACTAAACCTACTTTAGGCGCCAGTCTCTCACTGGAAAGGAACTAGGATATAAACATATACATGTACTCTAAAGAGAGAAAAAAAATGATTTATTTATTTATTGATTTATTTCGCTACAGAAACAATCCGTATCACAAAGTAAACTTTTTTATAATGCATTAAAAACATATCGATGTTTTTAGATTATTAAATTGTAACCTTGCTGTTATACTTAATATTTATTATGTAATAAATATTTATGTGCGTTTATATTGTACGA
This sequence comes from Pyralis farinalis, assembly GCA_947507595.1. NCBI lineage: Eukaryota > Metazoa > Arthropoda > Insecta > Lepidoptera > Pyralidae > Pyralis > Pyralis farinalis. Next base: position 32,308,053 of record OX382277.1, on the reverse strand, counting down.
GTATTATTACATGACAATAGATACTCGTAAAGGAAGCGCCACCGACCTGGATATTGACGAGCTCGGTGGCGCAGTGGTTATTATAGCTACTTGACATCAACGCTTGTGGGTTTGATTACCACACAACACAATTATTTCGTGTGCATGAACATGTCTGTTTGACTTGGTCTGGGTGTTTTCTATATGTCATAAGTATTTACAAAAAAATGTATTTACGTATGTTTATCAGTCTAGTATCTATAACACAAGCTTCGCTCACTAACTTGCCGGATGCCACCTCTGCTGCTAACACAGCAGCTCGTTAGGAGCTTACTGGTGACCTTACTCACACGCAGACGAGTTCGGTAGTACAGTGGCTAGTATCGCTACTTTGACAACAACGCTCGTGGATTCGAATCCCACACAGGACAAACATTTCCGTGCACGAACATGTTTCATCATAAAACAGCGGAGGGTTCTACCTCCGAGTGTCATAGACTAGTCACGGGCTCGCAGCCATGTTTTTTTTGTATACACATCCTCCCCGGCGGCATACAAGCATACGGCCAATCTGACATAAAGCAATTACCGTAAACTATGAAGGCATGTACCTAACACATTAAGTATCATTCGCGCGATGCCACTTCTGCTGTTTACACAACAACTCCTTATGAACTTACTGGTGACCTCATTCACTCGCAGGGGCACAACAGCCCTCTACGGAGTTGTTATTTGACAGCAATTTTCTCGTTGATGTCAGGAGCCCTAGAAACCGGTGAGCATGCATGCAAAGAGCAATGAATGTTAAAGAAGTGAGTGAGGTATGTAAGTCACGTGGCGCTCGGTTCTCTCTGCCTACCCCGTAAGGGATTTGGCGTGAAGTTATAGATAGATAGATGGATAGTTTTCTCGTCTGCTGACACAGCTACGCCTCTGGAGCTTATCGGTTACCTCATTCACTTATAGAAACACCACAACACACAAGTGGAGGTACTTCTTCAGACAGGTTCCTTTGATGCGCCCTAACTCTCTTAAAACCACACAGATCAAGACATGTTCATGCACACAAATGTTCGTCCGAGCTCGTCAAAAATGTCTTTTAAGCAAACTTAGATAACATACTTGCAGGCCATAAAGTCGTACCAATATTTGCGTACAAGCGGATGTCGAGCCCACGGCTCTCGGTAGCCAAGTTATACCTAACCACTTAACCACCAGGGTTATCATTAGTTTACGTTCATACTATGTTTGTTCGCGTTTGTGTGTGACATTGATAATGGGTCGCCAATTGAACTGTGTCATAGTTATAACTTATGTAATACCCCAGTGCCATAAACAACAAAATGTCTAATCATTATAAGTCGACCGACTATACTTGACTACATTCAGCGTCCACAGAATTTTTTTTATACTACGTCGGGAGCAATAAAGCGGGTACCGTAGCCTATTAACACTTGAGATATATTAAGTATCACTCGCGCGATGCCTCCTCTGCTGCTTACACAGCGACTCCTACGGAGCTTACTGGTGACCTCACTCACACGCAGGAGCACAACAGCCCTCTACTTATTTGGCTCCGGTTTTCTGTGAGGTGGAGGTACTTCCCCAGACGGGCTGCTTTGATGCGCCCTACCTCTTTTAAAACATCCAGACCAAGACAAACTGCCAACAGGTATGTTCATGCATACAAATGTTTGCCGTGTGTGGGAATCGTACCCACGAGTGTTGGTGTCAAAGTCGCGTCAGTGAGCCACCGAGCTAGTCTAAAACTCGTTTTATACCATAACAATAATTGTACAATATATGTACGGTTATGAATAATTGTAGAGACACTTTTGCGAGATTTAACTTCCGGACGGGCGGGTTCCTGACAATGTTTTCTTTCCTTGCTGAGCAAATGATATTACAACGTAAATTAGAAACAAGAATTTTAAGGCACATGTCCACACCAGAATGCCGAGCGACCAGCCGGTTAATGAGCTACGTATGTTTATATATAATAGATCATAAAGCACACATTGCGGCGACGGCCATTGCTATAAATACAGTGAAAGTTGCTAAAATACAGTGAGAGTATTCAAGAATCTGTGTTTAATGTTATGCAATCTCTATATATAACCGCACAACACTATTTCTGTAACTTGTTGACCCGACAGCCCGGTGGATAAGGAACCGACCTTGTGACCGACAAGTCCCCGGTTCGAATCCAAGCGTGTATCACTAAATACATGTTTTCTAATTGATGTACATATTTGTAATTATCACTTGCTCGGCGGTGAAGAAAAACATCGTGAGCACGTCCATGAGATTATATTTCGAAAGACGTGTGACCTTACCTAAGAATGGTCTGGTTCTCTCTGGATTATAGAGATTTGACGGCAGTCGCTCCGTGTAAAAATCAGTCTTCTTCGCCAAATCCTTAGGCTTAGGTAGCGGACCCCGCCAATCCTAATGGATTAGGAGACGGGATAACGCTAATAAGCAGAAAAAGGTTGACTAGAGATATTTCTTAGTTTAGGTAAAATACAAAGACATTGCCCGTTTTTAGGGTTCCGTACCCAAAGGGTAAAACGGAACCCTATTACTGAGGCTCCGCTGTCCGTCCGTCCGTCCGTCCGTCCGTCCGTCCGTCCGTCCGTCTGTCACCAGGCTGTATCTCATGAACCGTGATAGTTAGACAGTTGAAATTTTCACAGATGATGTATTTCTATTGCCGCTACAACAACAAATACTAAAAAATAGAATAAAATAAATATTTAAGGGGGCTCCCATACAACAAACGTGATTTTTTTGCCGTTTTTATCGATAATGGTACGGAACCCTTCATGTGCGAGTCCGACTCGCACTTGGCCGATTTTTTAAGGTTCCGTACCCAAAGGGTAAAACGGAACCCTATTACTGAGACTTCGCTGTCCGTCCGTCCGTCTGTCACCAGGCTGTATCTCATGAACGGTGATAGTTAGACAGTTGAAATTTTCACAGATGATGCATTTCTATTGCGGCTATAACAACAAATACTAAAAAATAGAATAAAATAAATATTTAAGGGGGCTCCCATACAACAAACGTGATATTTTTTGCTCATTTTTCCTCGATATTGATAACGGCAACAGGTAGACGCTTGAAATATTGATAGAATATTTAGTTATATATTCACTTTAAGAATAAATAATTTAAATTAAAATAAAACAAATTTTAAGGGGGGCTCCCATACAACAAACGTAATTTTTTTGCAGTTTTTATAGATAATGGTACGGAACCCTTCGTGCGCGAGTCCGACTCGCACTTGGCCGATTTTTTTGCTCGTTTTTGCTCGATATTGATAACAGCAACAGGTAGACGCTTGAAATATTCACAAAATATTTAGTTATATATTCACTTTAAAAATAAATAATTAAATTAAAATAAAACAAATATTTAAGGGGGGCTCCCATACAACAGACGTGATTTTTTACCGTTTTTATAGATAATGGTACGGAACCCTTCGTGCGCGAGACCGACTCGCACTTGGCCGATTTTTTGTATAACGTCGGAAAGCATACAAGCACAAGGTTCACCTAATGGAAAACGATTACCGTAGCCTACGAACGCTAATAACAAACTAGGTGTAACCTGCGAATTTGTCGCGTATCCCGGTATCCCGTAGGGATTTGATTGATTGATTTTAAAATACCCAATGAATACTTTATGGGTATCTTTAGTAAATAGCATAATATGCTTTATCTCTAAGTGCAGCGACGACGCCCATACATTCACCCCTCCTTCAAACATTTATCTGAATAGTTCTTAATTATACGTATTGTAATCTAAAGTGATTCACGTTTGCCTGAGAATTGCACATTTAACTTTTTTTACATCTCATTATTATGATAATAACTACTCGGCTCAAACAACTGATTCACTGAAAGGTGAATCAGAGGTAATGTTTCGTTATGTGAATAGTTTTTAGAACTATGTGTCCTTGTATGTTATTGTAATGATTGTCTCTTTATACTCACGATTAATACTCCCATTCATTTGCCCGCCGTGCGCGAGGACAGAGATCTAACACGTAAAGCCCCATTCAATTAGATCGTAATGCAGTATACTCATCGTGACCCCCACCCACGAGCTGGTCTCGGCAGATATTTGGGCTATTGTAAATTTGTCAGCAATTATCGGACTATTAATATTAGGTCTGTCGGCCTCGGAATATCGCAAGCGTTAATAGGCTACGGTACCCGCTTTACATCAGTTGGCCGTATGCTTGTATGCCCCCCGAAGTAGTATAAAAAAAAGTCTTATTCGAAACGGATTCGAAAAGTTATCTGTTGAAATGTATGGAATCTGTATACATTTTGACGGATAACTTTTTGATTCTGATTCCAATATGGCGTTTCGAGGCAACGTGACTATTCCTACTGGAGAGATTATTGGTACTGAACAATCACAGCAGAGAGACGGGTATCTACTATCATATCTGATTTCTGCTTCCGGTGGGCGGTGGCTCACCACTCACTGGATGGACTCCAGAGATGCCAGAGAAATTCGACCGGTGTGAGCGACTCAGATTTGTAGATAGTTGTGCAGCGCAGTCTCCGAACTTTCTCTATTGTAGTTTGTATTCAAATGACGAGCTCGATGGCGGAGTAGTTAGCAATGTTACTTTAACACCAACGCTCATGGGTTCGATTCCCACACAACAAATATTTGTGTGCACTAACATGTCTGTTTCTCTTGGACAACATTTTTCAAGAGCGGTAGGGCGCAAAATAGCCCGACTTCGGAAGCACCTTCACCTCTAACAAATCCGCAGGCAAATAACCACTCCCTAGAGGGTTGTCGTGTTCATGCGAGTGAGTGAGGATACTAGTAGGTAAGCTACGGAGGAGTTGCTGTGTTATCAGCAGGGGTGTCAAAGTGTGTTAAAAATAATAATATTAAATTATAAATAGGGAGATAAGTTTATCACTATTCTATTTGGCGGGGGCGGGGTCCACTACGTGAGCCTAAGGATTTGACGAAGATACAGATTTAGACAAGAAGCGTGTACGGGAATATCCAGGTATTTTGAAATTAAACTGGTGAAATTGCTAACCAGTTGAACGACGAGCTTTTGACCAGCTCGGTGGCTCAGTCGTGAATGACGCGACTTTGACACCAACGCTCGTGGGTTCGATTCCCACACAAGGCAAACATTCGTGTGCATGAACATGTCTGTTTGTCTTGGCCTGGATGTTTTAAAAGAGGTAGGGCGCATCAAAGCAGCCCGTTTGGGGAAGTACCTCCACCTCACAGAAAACCGCAGCCATATAACCACTCCCTAGAGGGTTGTTGTGTTCCTGCGTGTGAGTGAGGTCACCAGTAAGCTCCCAAGGAGTTGCTGTGTAAGCAGAAGAGGCATCGCACGAGTGATACTTAATATATTACAAGTGTTAATAGGCTACAGTACCCGCTTTACATCAGGTGGGCCGTACGCTTGTATGCCTCCCGACGTAGTATAAAAAAAACGATCATCAATGTAAGAACGAAACGAACAATGATTTTAAAGTTAAGAAAAAATGTCTTAAGTATGTGCGGATTAACTATACTATATATATATATACCTCCACCTCCACGTCACAGAAAACCGCAGCCAAATAACAACTTCCTAGACGGTTGTTGTATTCCTGCGTGTGAGTGGGTTCACCATGAAGCTCCTAAAGAGTTGATGGGTTAGTAGAAGAGGTGGCATCGCACGAGCGATACTTAATGCATTGCAACCGTTTATTGGCTACGGTAACGGCTTTACATCGAGCGGGCCATTTGTTGTATGCCTCCCGGCGTTCTATAAAAAATCGGCCAAGTGCGAGTCGGACTCGCGCACGAAGGGTTCCGTACCATTATCTATAAAAACAGCAAAAAAAATCACGTTTGTTGTATGGGAGCCCCCTTAAATAATTACTTTATTCTATTTTTTAGTATTTGTTGTTATAGCGGCAATAGAAATACATCATCTGTGAAAATTTCAACTGTCTAACTATCACGGTTCATGAGATACAGCCTGGTGACAGACGGACGGACGGACGGACGGACAGCGGAGCCTCAGTAATAGGGTTCCGTTTTACCCTTTGGGTACGGAACCCTAAAAAAAGGCGTTTACAAAAATAGTACCTAAAGTGATACAAATAGTGTGCATGTAATAAACATGAAGAGAGCGACTGCCGCCGCACCTCCGACCACTGCCGCCGACGGCAGGCCAGGCCTGCTGGCGGCGGCAGGCCAGGCCTGCTGGCGGAGCACACATCTTTGAAATGTAATTTCTTCACGATGTTCTCCTTCACCGCCGAGTAAATGATAATTACTAATCTGTACATAAATTTGAAAACACGTGTTTAGTGGTACACGCCAGGATTCAAACCGTGAACCTGATGGTCAATAGCCCGGTTCCTTATCCACTGGACACTGTAGTATTATATTATCTAATATGTACGTAAATCCAAAAACACGTGGTACACGCGCACACTGGGATTCGAACCTGCGACTGTGGTCGTTCTACACCGGCTACCTTAGAGACTGAATTGAAATAAACTTTTAATCCGCACGATTACGACATTAAGTGTAATTGAGTCGGTCAGTGCAGTCGGCGAGTGGACTGCTAAATTAGCTGGTGTCAATGAAGTATCGTATTTCGGTCTGGATAGCTCTTGTGGGATATAATACTAACTAGTCTATCGCCTGTTTTTTTTTCCGTCCGGAGGCATACAAGCATACGGCCCACCTGATTTAAGCGGTTACCGTAGCATACAAAGGCTTTGAAATACATTAAGTTTTACTCGCACAATGCCACCTCTGCTGCTTACACGGCGACTCCTCAGCATACTGGTGACCTCACCCACTCGCAGAAACACTACAGCCCTCTGGAGAGTTGTAATTTGGCTGCGGTTTTCTGAGAGGTACTTCCCCAGACGGGCTGCTTCGATGCGCCCTACCTCATTTGTGAGTATAAACATATCTGTCCGGTGTGGGAATGGAACCCACGAGCGTCGCTGTCAAAGTCGCGTTATTAATCGCTGCGCCACCGTGCTCGTCAATGTCTAAGGGGACGGGGTCTAAGTGATCAGGAAGACGTTAGTGATCAAAAGATAGCAGCGAACCGATTCATACAATCAACATAGCACCGATCGCTGTGGACGTCCATGGGTCTGTCATGTATACATCCACAGGGATCGAGCGAAGCAAACAAGCAGATGTTCTTTGGCTAAAATTATGAATAATTATTTCTTGCTGTATTCTTTCCACATGTCCGAACCAACAGGAGCATGCCTGTTTCTAACATCATCAATGCAAGTAAGGTCTACAAGTGTTACGCCAGTAATTTTGATCGCGTTTATCTTACCTTCATGCTCTCTCTGCTATACCCAGCTCTCGCTTCACAAGTAAGCGTTGGGACCAGCACTGCATTGTGTATAGCGTTGTATTGTGTGTAGCTGTGCCTTCTGGCTCAAGTTTTTACTACCAAGAAGATTTCCACTATAAGTTTCACACTATTCCCAGCACTCACTCGTCTTTCCACATCCACGGTGTACCTTCAAAAAAAGCGCATCAAGGATGTACGATCTCATTCACTTGTTTCAACACTTCATCATCAACCGTAAACCTAACATTGGTCAAAGTCAAAGGTAGGTAACATTGGTTCTGGTTTCTCCTCTTTCAAATACCAGTAAGCCTTCTCTATTCAATCGTCTTTCATTATCGTGACCAGTGTTAGTAGTTAGATAAAAAGATAAAAAATAATCATTTGCCATTGGGCCCTCGCGGGCACTTAAACACGTCTTGCATTTTTTGAAATATAATCTAATTGTATGTTATTTAGTTATTCTCTTATTTTACTTTTTTCCTTTTTAGGGTTCCGTACCCAAAGGGTAAATCGGAACCCTATTACTGAGGCTCCGCTGTCCGTCCGTCCGTCCGTCCGTCTGTCACCAGGCTGTATCTCACGAACCGTGATAGTTAGACAGTTAAAAATTTTCACAGAAGATGTATTTCTGTTGCCGCTATAACAACAAATACTAAAAAATATAATAAAATAAATATTTAAGGGGGCTCCCATACAATAAACGTGATTTTTTTTGCTCATTTTTGCTCGATATTGATAACGGCAACAGGTAGACGCTTGAAATATTCACAGAATATTTAGTTATATATTCACTTTAAGAATAAATAATTAAATTAAAATAAATAAATATTTAAGGGGGGCTCCCATACAACAAACGTGATTTTTTTGCCGTTTTTAGGGTTCCGTACCCAAAGGGTAAAACGGAACCCTATTACTGAGGCTCCGCTGTCCGTCCGTCCGTCCGTCCGTCTGTCACCAGGCTGTATCTCATGAACCGTGATAGTTAGACAGTTGAAATTTTCACAGATGATGTATTTCTGTTGCCGCTATAACAACAAATACTAAAAAATAGAATAAAAGAAATATTTAAGGGGGCTCCCATACAACAGACGTGATTTTATTGCCTTTTTTATAGATAATGGTACGGAACCCTTCGTGCGCGAGTCCGACTCGCACTTGGCCGCCTTTTTGTTTTAATCTACTAGCATTTGGAAATGACTATTGGCGAAGAAGAAATGCCGAAAGAAACTTGCCAATATAGGTCTCTTTTAAAATTGACAATTAGATATTACATATTTTTTTTACATAAGCATATTGGTTACAGGTATATTGGTTAGGTACAATAATGATATCAAATGGTAAAATTAAAGATTATTAAGGACAGGTAGTTGCTGAATTATTACCAGACATCTTTGTCGGTTACATATTCATCAATTCTATAATAAGTCCTTCTACAGAGAGTATTTTTAATATGCTTTTTGAAAACATTGTCAGGAAAGGACAGAACTGTTTCAGGCAACTTCAGTTCAAATGGTGTTTCTGCTAATAGGACGGCATCGTCTGCATACAACAGACAGTTCACCACTAGGTCACCTATGTGCAATCCTACATTCGTTGATCTCATTCTCTACAGACAAATGTCGAGACACAGAATAAACAGCATAACAGATAGCATGCTGTTTCACACCAATTTTGACTTCACACAAGGCTGCTTTGATGCACCCTACCTTTCTTAAAAACACCTTGACCAAGACAAACAGACATGTTCATGCATAGAAATATTTGTCCTGTGTGGGAATCGAACCCACGAGCGTTGGTTTCCAAATAGTGTTACCGATCTCGTCAAAAAGTTACGCTGACAAGCAATGGTGACCAATTTTGTTTCCGATCGTACCAAAGTCGCGATTTGTTGATTTGGCCGACGTCATCAAAACAACGTCGTGTCCGTTGACCTTAGTCTTCATATGCACAGATTGACGTATTTATTGCTGCCAAATACGATTGACCCTACATAGGAGCCGGCACCGGTGATTCGCAAATGACCGAATTTAAATTTTCTTCCGCGTTAGATATGACCCGTGGATCGTCTAGGAGCATTCGTATTAGAATATCGTATTGGTATTTAGAATGATCTCGTTTGTGGATTGAAGCATTTATTCAAGTTATTCGTCTGCTTCTTACCGTTATCTCTTTTCCAAATCCATTAGCATTGTCGTGGTCCGCCTAAGAATTTAGCGAAGATACAGATTTTTACATAGAGTCAGACCTTCACTATCCAGAGAGAAAACGGAACCTTTCTTACATCACAAGTATTTCGAAATATATTTTTTTGGATTTGCTAGTTTGCTCACGATGTTTTCCTTCACCGCTGAGCGAGTGCTAATTACAAATATATACATAAATCCCAAAAACGCAACATGCCACGATTCGAACCGGGACCAGTTGGTTACAAGACCGGTGTTTTTGATCCACTAAGCTATCACTGTAGGCCGATTCTACTAAAAACTGCAACTGCACTGCTGCGCGGCGTGTGACAAAATGCGTACATTTTGACGTTTCCGTATTCTATTAAACGATCTGACAGCAGCGACGTTGCAGGAACGCTGCAGTAAATGACTCGCTATTCTGTTAAAAAACCTGCACTGCACCTGCACGTTTCCTGCAATATAATCGTATTCTGATAAATTGTTTTGACATTTGTATAGCGATGACAGAAGTTTTGAAGGAGTTTACTTGCAGTTTTGTTAACGTTACTCTTGAGCAACTTTTGCGAAGTGAAATTAATATTCTGAAGCGGTGATTTATATTTCTTTTGTTTTGGGAGATGTTTGTGCATATATATGATTAAGTAAAACTTCTTTTCAGTTAGAAATACCTTCACGCCGGCAACCAAGGGCAATGGGGTGTGAAACTATAGGAGTCAACATTAAATAAAAATCCAGTTTATTAGATTGAAATATGGTAACATTTCAGGTGTTAAGTAGTTCACTTGCAGGATACGGACAGTTGCAGCGTAGTTGCAGTGCCATTGCAGTGCAGCATACGCGCAGTGCCAGCGTTGTTGCAGTGCAGGAAATTTTAATAGAATACACCTGGCACTGCACTATTCCTGCACGACTCAAGTGACAGGCGTAAACGTGCAGTTGCAGTTATTTAGCAGAATTGTTCTACAGCTCACCGTTGTTATAAATATACAATTGTTATTATTATTATTTATTTATTTTATTTCATTTAGTTCAACAATTACACAATCATTACAGGTTCTAGCCTAATATGATAGTGTAAGTATTACAGTACGCAATTATATTATATTTGTGTGTAACATATTACATATAGTACCGTTTTTGTGAATTCATTCAGAGAACAAACAAGTAAATCAATGTCCTCAGCTAACTTATTGAGAGTGCGCAGCGCTCTGGTTAACGGGGCTTTGTTGAGCAGATTGGTACGCCCGGCTGGAACCACCAGCAACCGCGGTCGACGACGACGCCGCACGTATCTGTCGGGGCACCTAGACCTACCACTTCCAAGAGTTCCTTATTACTACTACTACTACTACTGCCTCTAAAAAAAAGATTTCTTTAATAATTATATAATTTATAATTATTAAACAAATCTTTCAGGAATTGATAAACCCATGGAGAGGTTTCATTGGATTTGGTATAAAGTTACATTTGCGTTTCGTGTTTTCTTGTATGTTTATTATATTCCTTGTTACATTGATATCATATACAGCTAAGTGGACATCAAGCTTTAGTCTTAGTATTCACTTTAGTCTTTTTACTGTGGTTATGTCGTACGTATTAAAGTTACAGTCGTGCTTGGAGTCTATCTCAATAATCAACGTTATAATCAACAACGAAAGTCGAAGTTTGTTGGTTTGATATTTAATTGAATAAGAGAAAATAAAATAAAAAATCTTACGCTGTACGGTATGCGGTACGGTTGCTTTGAACACCAATACAAATAGGGGCGGAAAAAGCAGAAAAGCGGCAACTATACGAGGTTGTATGTAACCTGTCATACAACAAGCGATCAACCGCGCCGGATCGCATCCGCTATTTGTGCTACAGTTACATACAAACACGAATGTTACAAAATATTCCTTCCTGGATCATTGCCGCCTTCCCTATTATTTGTTGTTATAGTGACCATACTACAGTCTGTAAAAATTTCCATCCTCTACCTATTACGGTTCAAAATACATAGTTACCATAGTGATTTAAGATGTTAAAAGAGGAACAATTGTTGTGTTCCTTCGAGTGAGTAAACAAAAGTTGTGTTCAGTGTACAGCAATACTGGTAATGCATATAGGTATTCAATGTCTTACTAGCAGTTACGTCACGAGAACCATTTTACATTAGGTGGGCCGTGTGCTACGACTTTTTACCAGAGGGAGACTTTGTACCAGAGTCGTCTACGTGGGTCCCTCTGTCTCACCTATTTCTACCGCCAAGCAGATATATTTATATAGCTGTGTTCCGGTTGGAAGGGTGAGATATGGCAGATAAGTTACTCTCTTAAAATATCCAGACCAAGACAAACAGGCATGTTCATGCGCGCAAACGTTTATCCTGTGTGGGAATCGAACCCATGAGCTTTAGAGGGCAAGTATGATTTATAGAGCGCAATAAAAACAATTTGAAACTTACCTACTTTCAGGTAACCATAATTTAGTTATACGTATGTAGTGAGAGCACGATGGCGTCGTTGCGCGTGTCATTTTAACCGTACACACAGTTTAAGCAACGTCGACCGCAGCCTGTCTATCCTGTATATGGATGGGTTTAACTATCTCGAGTTTCTCCGTAGTTCGGTGGGCACGTTAAGTCGTCGGTCCCGGCTGTTTTCGATAGATTACAGTCGTTAAGCTTAGTCAATTGCCCTCAGGCGGCTTTTGCAATCCGCATTTGAGCAGCATGGTGGAGTATGCTCTAAACCCCTTCGATTGAAGGGAGACCCGTATCCCTGCAGTGGGATGAGTAAGGGTTGATTTGGATGGACGTGGGACATTATAGAGTAGTCAGCAATACTGCTTTAACCATATAACATCCTTTGTAGCTTCGATTCCCACACCAGGACAAACACATGCTTTCAAGAGAATCAGTGCACATAAAAGCAGCCCGACTAGGGAAGTACCAACTCAGGAAACCTCAACCAATTACCAAAATCCAGGAGGAGTTGTTGCGTTCCTACTGCGAGTGATAGGTACTTCATGTATTACAAGCGATCATAGGCTACGGTAATCGCTTTACATCAGGTTGATCGTACGCTTGGCTACCGACGTTGCATAAAACAAAACTTCGATTATTTAATAATGTCAATGTTTAAGATATCTTTGATTTTAAGTCACGTAGGTTCTTGTAAAATGAAATTATACATGCAATTGGGTACTTGTAGCGCCCTCTTGCGTATATCAATACAACCGTTTAATGTATGCTATTCGACGACAGATGGAGCTGTATCACCTTCATTCATGTTTCGTGTTGGTAAAATAATCAGCAAGACTTGGCCTGTATTATCTATTTTTCTGTTACAAATCAAATATTTATAGAAATATGTTAGAAATGTGTATTGAATTGTTTGGCATACTTAGCTCCCTATTTTCTTATAAATTTAACAATATTATTATTTATTATATTAATATGAATTGATAATGTCTAATGTTTTGCTTTAGATAATGCAAATATACCGAATGCTCCAAATAACCAGAGCGAGTAGATGCTCTAATTTTGATAACTCGCGAACATTTTAACCGGAGCATTATTTCAGACGAGTTTAATTACGTGGACTCCAAATCCTTAATTTTTAGTGTTCTAAAGTAACTGTCGTCAGTTTTTTTTATCTATAAAAGACGGGAGGGATACAAGCATACAGCCCACCTGATGCAAAGCGGTTACCGTAGCCTATGAACGTCTGAAATACATTAAGTATCACTCGCACAATGCCACCTCTGCCGCTAACACAGCAACTTCATAGATGCATCAACCTCACTCACAAGCAGGAACCCAACAACCCTTCAGTGAGTTGTAATTTCAAATCAAATCAAATTCTTTATTTTTTTCTGCACAAATCTCATATAATTATGTATACTAGATACAACAGTAGGTATATATAATACGTGTGTAATTGTTTTGAGATTGTGAGAGACTGGTATCTGAACTAAGCAAAGCTGTCTCAGTATAATTTGGCTGCGGATTTCTGTGAGGTGGAGATAGTTCCCCAGACGGGCTGTTTTGATGCACCCTAATCTCTTTAAAGTTGCCTTAACGTGGCTAGGAAACACAGGCCTTCGTCAATTGGACTATGGGTGCAGGTGCATGTGGTGCATCCCGCCGAGAATGAAACGGGTCTCTCTCGAAAAAAAATTTAGTGCACTGTGAAATTTAATAAGGAAATGCGTTCACGTTGTAGATAATCGCAGCGAAACAATAATTCCCTGGAGTTTATTTGCAATAACGAACGATATAGAAATTAGCCATTGTCCAGTTATAAAAGACATATAACTAATCTAATTAAACCTATACGAATATATAAAGCGTAGCGTTTATTCGTTTGTTTGCATGCGCTAATCATTGGAACTATCAATCGGATTTGAAAAAATACTTTTGCATTCGATAGCCTAATTCTTGAGAAAGGTATAGGCTATTCAACATCCACCATACAATCCTTAGAAACCGGTGAAAAATAGCAAAAGCTGTTCCTACGGGATAATAAAGAATATAGGTAATCCTAAGAAACTATTCAACATTGTTGTTAAGCTGCTTAATATACAATAAAGCTTTTACAACAACAACAGCGTGTAATTTTAGTAATTCGTCCCCCCATGGCAGTCGTAACATTTTCATTGATTCATGGTGACGTGAGTAGTATGGTTTATGTTTATGGCATTCCTATGTTTATCAGCTACCAGTAAGTATATATCGATAGCGTATATAATACTCGTGGTCGATGATAAGAAATAACTCCGGTAGCTGAGCGGCTAGAATAGAAGCGGCGGTCTATCTATCTATCTATGACTTCACGACAAATCCCGCGGGGAAGGCAGGCACGACGTGACATGATCCTTACACACCTCACTCGCTTCTTTAACATTCATTGCTCTTCGCATGCACGCTCACCAGTTTCAAAGGCTCCTAATATCACCTTCTGATAGAACACGATCAGTTTGGTCATGGAAGGTTAATCTTGGCTTTCCTCGGCTCCTACATCCTTCCGCTTTTGCGTTGTATAGGTATCTATAGAACGGGTAGTAGGATTCGAACCAACGGACAACAGATCGGTTCTTTATCCACTGGACTATCACTGCTCCGTGCAAAACATCATATAAATAATTATCTATTTCCTTTCTACACATTGCAATAAATAAAACATGCGAAAGTCCTGCGTATACAGCTATTTATAGTTTCTGATAGTGTTAATAAATGGCTATATTCGTAATAATTTATGTTGGGTGCAATAGCGTGGTAAACCAATAAGTCTAGGAGGCGTCTCGATTATCCAATAGTCGGATGAGTTATACGTGACAGCGTTATGCGAGATGAAATATATATATCGAGATGGAAGTGAAAGCTGGGTATAGCAGAGAGAGCATGAAAGTAGAATAAATGCGGTCGAGATGAGAGCATTGCGCAAAACTTGTGGCATAACGCTTGCGTTTGTAATGGTGACGTTGGATAGAGAGTTGGTCTGAAAGAGAGTGTCGGTGTTAAGATAAGAAAAGGCATGCTCCTTTGGTTCGGACATGTAGAAACAATGACGAAACAGATATACAATGCGAAAGTGGAAGGATGTAGGAGCCTAGAAAAACCAAGACTAACCTACCATGGCCAAATTGGTCGTGTTTTATCAGAAGGTTGATATCAGGAGCGCTAGGAACCGGCGAGCGTGCATGAAAAGAGCAATGAATGTTAAAGAAGCGAGTGAAGTGTGTACGGACCGCGTCTTATGGCGCTCGGTTCTCTCTGTCTTCCACGCAAGGGTCCTGGCGTCAAGAGATACATGCATACAAACATATAAATGAATGGTTCTTGGCACTTTCACTATTTCAGCTAAAGTAGCACGGCTGCGTAGATAAGCCTCGATATTAATCTTGTTATATTAATTATCATTATACACAACTAGGTGTTGATCCCAACGTTAAAGTATGGAAGCGAGAACTGGGTTTGGCAGAGAGAGGGAAAGTAGAATGAACGACGTCGATATGCGAGCGTTGCGGAAAATTTACGTAACGCTTGTAGATCGAGTTCGCAATGTAAGAGAGTGAATTGAGAGAGAGTATCGGTGTTTAGATAAGAAATATACGAGGGTAAGAGAGGTTGGGCGCATCATAACAGCTTGTCTGCGGAAGTACCTCGACGTCACAGAAAACTGGAACCAAATAATATGTTACTGCGCGTGATTGAGTTCACCAGCAAGCACCTAAGCAGTTTGCTATGTTAGCAGTAGAGCTTTAATCCTGCGAGTGATACTTTAGGTAAGCGTGCATAGGCTACGGTTGTCACTGTACATTAGGTGGGCCGTATGCTTACATAACTGGCAATGTTGTATAAAAAAGTAAATAAGAAAAGGCATTCTGCGGTGGTTCGGACGTATGTAGCTGGTAGGTATAGAAAGAATGCAAGAGGAAAGAATGAGAAAACAAAACAATGAGAAACAAAATTCTACTTTCACGTTGTATACATGTTTTCTCATTCTTTCCTCTTGCATTCTTTCTATACCAGAATTACCGGAGAATACCTTTTTTTATACATTTTTTATATATGTAGGAGCTGAGGAAGGCCACAACTCTCCTACCACAATAATTTCCGTATACTGTTTCTATCTTTTTGTTTCATTTTGTGTATGCTTAGAATCCATATTATTGAGTCACGACCACTTCCACACCCAAGTTCTTTGTGCTCTGTGTCTTACATTCCTCCATCGGTTTTGATGTAGAACGCTTTGCCGTTTGTATTTGTTTTCAGCGTAGGTTATTCTAAGCCTTTTTCCAAAGTCCGTATACGTGAAATCTTTGGATCAGCTATACGCAGAGACCTTTTAGCGCCCTCCGAATATGATATAACAACGCTTTCGGGCTCTTATTCGGATTTCCCGATATTGCAGCGCGTCGACAATTTTTGCGGTAGCACACGCTTATGACTTCTGTGCAGTGTGACGCGCAAGGATTGCGTCACTGATGCGCAGAGTCCGGGGGAGCACCAACAGCATCATGGAGGTCGTTACGAACAAATATGACCATCGCATTTGGAAACACTGGGTTGACTCATGTTGCCTAGTACCTCAAGTGGACGAGGCGGGTATTACATAAATTAAATGTTACTCTAAAAGAATACAGGAACTAATACAGTCTATAAGTTTTTCAAATTAATAATGATATATAGATGTCAAATCCGAAGTAATCTATTTTTTTTTATGTGTCATCACTCTTAGTCCCCTCCCCGTTGCTTCTACAATGCAAAAACAAAGGAGCATATATTATTATACGAGTTATTATTATTTATTTACATTACTGGCTCCCTCTCGAATCACCCCGTTATTTTCAAGATACGTCCGATAACCCCAGCACCTCCGACTGACCACTGCGTTATTTATAACTAATATTTATTTGCCCGCCGTGAAATATAGTAAGTGCTTGTTCGAAGGTGTCCGTTACGCAATTATTGCTAGATGTAGTGAGGTAAATTATTAGAGACCTCCATAGAAGGGTCTTCTAAAGGATTTTAATAGATTTTGCTGGACATTGCCAAGCATGGATTTTACATTTTACTTGCGACCCGCTCCGTTACCGCACTTCATAGGATTAGTGTGCATTTCTACTGACACGGAGCTGGGCGGAGTGTAGAGGAGCGGGCCATGAATTGACCAATCACAGTGCTCGAAATCTCTACTCCGCGTCAGTGGAAACAGTGTAAGTGGTGCTGAGCGAACTTTCAATTAAAATATATGAACACGCGGCAATATATGAGTCGGTGTCGAGCGGAGGACAGCGAAGCTGAGGGAGGCGGGGCGACGCAGTGAGGTGCAGCTCCACTCCGCTGCGCTCACCTTTACTCCGCTCCGCTTCAGTGGAAACACTTGCCACTTTTCACTGACCTTCTCCACTCCGCTTCGCCCAGCTCAGCGTGGAAACGCACCCTTATCTACTTGGCCTAATCTGAAGATTCCATGAAAGTTTCTTCAAAATTCCTCCAGACGTTTAAGAGCCATATGGAATAGTTTTTGCCCGTTATTCTGTCCGCGTGTATATAGCTTTTGATTTTTTTCGCAGGAACCTTTAACTTTTGAGATGAAATAAGCCTCAAGTTATTTAAAATTTATTTGAGATATAATATATATTCATTAAAATGTGTTCATTAGTTTTGGTGGCACACTGATTGTCAGACAAAAATTTAAGAAATAAGTACATGTTTTGTCATGTGACCAGAGTGACTGTAGGTTTTGTATCCTGAAGGTTATAATAGAATCCTTATGGTGCAACTCTGTCCGTTTACTATAGTTTTTATATCAATATTAAAAAACTCATGTAACTCATGAACGGTAAAAAACGAATGAACGGATAATTATGTGTGGTGATCTGAATGGATGGGTTGGGACCAAGCGAAGCAGTTATGAGGCTGTGCTTGGTCCATACGGAGATAAGAGAGTGAACGATGCTGGTAAGTTACTTTTAGACGTATGTATGGAACGAAACCTCCTTGTGTCGAACACGCTCTTCCATCACAAGGATATTCACACTTACACATGGAGACGGAATGAACAGAAAAGTGTGATTGATTTGATTTTGATAGATGAACGTCTCCGAAAGTCGTTAATGGATACAAGAGCCTTCAGAGGTCCCACTCTTGAAACGGACCACTATCTGGTGGTAAGCCGATTTGTGGGCCTTTTCAAGAAGTGGAGGCATTGGCGAGTGCGTATTCCTTTCGGAGACCATGAAAGAATAAGAAGTGAAAAATTGGAAGATGAAAGTGTGAGGAGTACGTATGTACGTCTAGTCAGTGAAAGACTTGCGAACGCGAGTCTTTCCGACTCAGATGTAGACGAATGTTGGAAAGTTCTGAAAGAAAGTATGGTGGACAGTGCGAAAGAAGCATGTGGATGCGCAAAGAGACGTAGAACACTAAGAGGAGATGCCTGGTGGGATGCGGAGGTTCAATCCTCCGTGGAAAAAAAGAGGAAAGCGTGGCTGGATTACGTATCATCTTTGCACCAGAGTGATGGTATGAAAGAAATGAAGAAAGAAATATACCGTCGATGCAAGAATGACTCCAAAGCTTTAGTGAAAGAGAAGCGTGAAAGACTACATATGATTGAGGAAGAGAAGCTGACGAAGAACTTCGAGACAAATACCAAACTCTTCTGGAGAGAGGTAAAGAAGTCTCGAAGTGGTTCGTCAGCATCCAGAATGGACAAGATAAGATGTAAAGCTGGTGGCATTCTTGCTAACACTCAGGAAGTGTTAGAACGGTGGAGTGAATATTTTAGAGAAATGTATGATTATGTCCATGACGCTGGCATTGTGAATGAGTCTGTGATTGACTCGGCAGTGCCAGCGTACCATGAAGACATTACTATGGATGAGATTGAATGGTCGATACGAAGTTTGAAAGATGGAAAGTCAGCGGGAATCGATATGGTAACAGCTGAGATGATCAAGCTAGGTGGTACCTGCGTTAGGGACGCCTTCTGGTTTTTGAGCAAATTATGCTGGAGAACCGGAAGGGTTCCGAGCGATTGGAGACGCGCAGTCATCGTGCCCTTGTATAAAGGCAAGGGCTCACGTATGGACTGCGCCAACTATAGGGCCATCAGTTTGATCAGCTTAGCAGCTAAAGTGTATGGAAAAATCATTGAAAGGAGAATGAGGGTGAAATCCGATGGAATGCTTTGGGAAGCACAGGGTGGATTTCGAAGCGGCAGATGATGTACGGATCAAGTTTTTTCACTCCGCAACATCGTAGAGAAGCATCTGGCTTTGGACCAGAAGGTTTTCTGCGGTTTTGTGGACTTTGAGAAAGCATTTGATAGAGTCGTGCGAAAGAATCTCTGGAACATTTTGCCCGGATATGGGGTTGACGGTGACCTACTCCGTGCTGTGCAATCCACTTATGAGGATTGTACAGCATGTGTGCGGGTGGACGGCAGCTTGTCGCCCTGGTTTGATGTCAACATTGGTGTCAGACAGGGATGCGTGCTGTCGGCTCGGCTGTTCATCCTGTATCTGGACAGTTGTCTTCAGAGAATAAGAAATATGAATGTGGGAATGCGAATGGGTGACTCAGTGGTCAACTGCCTGCTTTATGCAGACGATGCGGCATTAATAGCAGAATCACCATCCGAACTGCAAACACTAGTTACAACAATGAAAGATGATTGTATGAAGAAAGGCTTACAATTGAATGCGAAGAAAACCAAGATAATGGTATTTGAAAGAGAGACAACCAGAACGAACACTAGGATTATGGTTGATGATGTAGTGTTGGAGCAAGTGAATGAGATTGTATATCTTGGAAGTGCTTTTAGCAGCAATGGAAGGTACACCGCTGATGTGGAGAGACGAGTGAGTGCCGGGAATAGGGTGAATGGAGCGTTGGGTAAACTTCTAGGCTGCCGAAATCTAAGCCAGAAGGCACAGCTCGCTGTACACAACGCGGTGCTAATACCAACGCTAACTTATGGAAGTGAGAGCTGGGTATGGCAGAGAGAGCATGAAAGTAGAATAAATGCGGTCGAGATGCGAGCATTGCGCAAAATTTGTGGCATAACGCTTGCTGACCGCGTTCGTAATGAAGACGTGAGAGAAAGAGTTGGTCTAAAAGAGAGTGTCGGTGTTAAGATAAGAAAGGGCATGCTCCGTTGGTTCGGACATGTAGAAAGAATGCGGGACGAAAGAATGACGAAACAGATATACAATGCAAAAGTGGAAGGATGTAGGAGCCGAGGAAGGCCGAGACTAACCTACCATGACCAAATTGGTCGTGTTTTATCAGAAGGTGATGTCAGAAGCCCCAGGAACCGGCGAGCGTGCATGAAAAGAGCTATGAATGTCACAGAAGCGAGTGAAGTATGCAAGGACCGCGTCTTATGGCGCTCGGTTCTCTCTGCCTACCCCGCAAGGGACTTGGCGTGAAGATATACATACATACATACATGTAACTCAAAAACAGTCATTTCCCTTTACCTTACTTGAATAAGGTTTAGGTCAGGTTGGACTTCGGCTTGTGTGAAAATGAAGACAATGGAATGATATTTCTAATTAGCACAGGTTTTTTATACCATACTTAACTATACTATACGATAGCTCCACGCCAATTCCCTTGTATGGTATGCAGAGAGAACCGATCACTCCTAACATTCATAACTTTTTTCATGCACGCTCGCCGGTTCCTAGGGCACAAACAGACTTACTTACATATCTTCTTCTTCTTCGCATTATCCCGTTTCGTAATCCATTAGGATTGGCGAGGTCCGCTACCTAAGCTGAGGATTTGGCGAAGCCACTGATTTTGCATAAGGCGACTGCCGTCAAACCTCCGCAGTCCCAGAGGGAAAACCATACCTTTCTTAGTATAGGTCACATTTCGAAATATAATTTCTTGGACTTGTGGGTTTCCTAATGATGTTTTCCTTCACCGCCGAGCAAGTGATAAATATGTACATAAATCCAAAAACACGATTTTAGTGGTACATGCCCTCGCCAGGATTCGAACCGTGGTCAATAGGCCGGTTCCTTAGCCACTGGGCTATCACTGCTTAAACAGCCTACATACACATATTTTGCATGACTCTTAAAAAACCATAAACGAATTAAGAGCAAAATTGTATTTTTTATTCGGTTGAACCATTTTTCAATCTCGCGCACTGATCAGACGATTTACATGAATTGATTGATACACATCACGGTCTCTTCTGATTTTGTAGAAATTAAATCTCTCATCACATCTTTCTTTGCTGGAAAAATAGAGAAATCATAAGGTGCGAGGGGATGCATGACGGGATATTATAAGAATAATATTAATTTTATGAAGGCTAAAACTAATTTCATTTTGTTCGCTTTAGCGAGGATACTTATCTGCTGCAAGAGGATGAGGCTTCTCGGTCGCTTTTCAGGAACAGGTGAAAGTGGTGGAGAAAAAAATGAAATTCAACCTTATTTCTGCGTATGTAGATTGTATTCACACAATGGCTTGCAGTATTTAGCTATAACTTTACGCCAAATCCCTTGCGTAGGCAGCGAGAACCGAGCGCCACGTGACTCGATCCTTACACACTTCTCTCGCTTCTTTCATGGCACATTCATTGCTCTTCTCGTGCACGCTCGCCGGTTTCTAACGCTCCTGACATCACCTTCTGATAGAACACGACCAATTTGATCATGGTAGGTAAGTCTTGGCCTTCCTCGCCTCCTACGTCCTTCCACTTTTGCGGTGTATATCTGCTTCGTCATTCTTTTATCCTGCATTGTTTCTACTGGTCCGAACCAATGGACCATGCCTCTTCTTATTTTAACGCCGACGCTCTCTTTCAGACCAACTCTGTTTCTAACATAATCATTGCGAATACGGTCTGCAAGCGTAACGCCACAAATTTTGCGCAATCCTCGCATTTCGACCGCGTTCATCCTACTTTCATGCTCTCTCTGCTATACCCAGCTCTTGCTTCCATAAGTAAGCGTTGGGAAGTGTTTGCAGTTCAGATGGGGTTTCTGCTAATATCACGGCATCATCTGCATACAACAGACAGTTCACCACTAAGTCACCCATACGCAATCATGCATTCGTTGACCTTATTTTCTGCAGACAACTATTGAGATACAGAATAAATAGCAGCTAGCAGACTACCATGTGCCAACTAAGGCGCAAGTTCACTGCAGATTTCTTGAAATACACTAAATCTCTTCAAACTGCCATTCCTTTCAACTTTACAGTTCACCGAAGCATACGTGCAATTCTTCAAAAATGTACCATAAATTAGGTTAAGTACAACCGCAGATAACTACGGGAGTTACTGCGTCATACTCTGACGTCGTCACCCGAGAATGTGGGGTTTTCCTCTTACCCATGTCTCGTATAAATGTATGGTAATATTGAATTGCATTTTAATTACAATAAAACTGTTATTGACTGTACACTGAAACCTCAAAATAATATTCATAGCTCATTTAAAACCTATCGATAAGATTAGTATAAATAAAGAGTTTGGATTGTTCATACAGTTAATAAAAGAATATGCTGAAAAAGTTCAAGTAATTAAGCGAAAGAGGTTATGTTAGTTACAGGTAAAAAGGCTTAAGTGACAAGCGGAGTCTTGAGCTGTGTTACAAAGGTTTTGGTGTCGGTTAAGTGCAAGTGAATAATTATCCGGTATAATATAGTTACGAGTATATAATTGTCCTGCTTAAAGTTCTATAAGGCAGAAGTATTGATTGTAAAGCAATGGTGCAAGGGAATACGGCAATGCGTGCAAGTTTAGAAGGACTAAAAAGGATTGCTTCTATAAGTAGAAGTTATAGGGTATGTATAACCATTTGTTTATCTTCAGATTTACCTATGTTCATATTTGTAATTATCACTTGGTCGGCGGTAATGGAAAACATCGTGAGAATGTCCAAGAAATTATATTTGGAATGTCGTGTGACCTTACCTAAGAATGATCTGATCTTCCCTCTGGGTTGTGGAGTTCCAACGGCAGTCGCTCCATGTAAAATCAGTATTTTCGTCAAATCCTTAGGTTTAGGTAGAGTTCCCGCCAATCCTTGCGGGGTAGGCAGGAAGTACAGCAGGCTAGGACTCAGCAACCTTGATCATGATTTCAGGAGCCTTAAGAACGGTCTTGTAACTGAATGTGTAGAAAACCAAAGTGGTGGTATTTGAAAGAAAGGAAACCCAGAACCCTTGTGGATGAAAACTGAAATGACTTTGTGCTTCTTCTACTATACCCACATATTATATATATATACAATTTGTTGTTGTTGAATTTGAATTAGCAATTTAGGAAAATTAAGCAGACTGAGAATCATTTTTTAATTTTGTAAATGGCTTACTATCTTACGTTTAGAGTTAGAGTTAACCTCATCTGTGTTGTGCACCCTCCTAGTTGTCAGATTGTGTCACAGCGAAAGAGATGTACCTCCACATCACAACCGGCGCTAACTAAATACAGCAACCGGCGAGTTGCTGTATTTAGTGAGCAGCCGGAGTGCACGCGTGAGAATTAGTTACGGGCTACGATAGGTACCGTAGACATTTTGATAACATGGTTATTTTAATACTTCAGACCTCATAAACGAAAGGCTCGTGTGTGTTGATACCCAGATAACAGTAGTTCATTCTCTCACGCCAACAGACTGCTGTAATTGTATAGATATACATAGACATAATCAATTCCGGAATTGGACGATTGACAGGAAGATGCATCACAAATATGTCAACTGCCACGAAAGAGATATTTTTGAAATAATTAACAGCTATGTTAACGTTGTAATTAATAATAACCGTTTATATCAATACTATATTGATATAAATGATATTGTTTATCTCGAAGAGTATTTATTGTTCTAAGAATCAAGTTTCTCACTGCACGTCAAGTTACTCGCAAACAAATATCAGCATAAAGATATGTTCTTGTCTGTGGAGATCTTTTAATTACTTTTCTTTCTCTCTCTCTCTCTCTTCAAGTTTATTCATTTCTTGATACGGCAATATCAATACCTTTAGTTTTCTCTTTATATACCTTCTTCAACGCCACGTCGTCAGTACAAAAGACGCTAAGGCTGAAGCTCGATAGACGTAAAGAGCCGATTACAGCGCTAGAAATAGAAGTAAATTGTGTTATCCTATTTATTAAATAACATAAATACAAACTAAAGTATATGTAAAAAATTTCTTTCACAATAAATGTTAAAAATCATATTTTTTTACAGTCATTAATCTCATGTATGTTTAATGATGTTACGAATTCATTAAAGTTAGTTTAATGAACTCGTAACTTCATTAAACTTTTTCAATTATTGGTGAATGTGATATGACAGACATTCTTCTGTAACTAGTCGTTTAAAAAGATTTTATATGTAGTAATCATTTCATACATTTTCATCTATGTAGCATAGTTTTTATTTCAGATGGCTGAAAATGTATTAAATGTTTATTTGTATTATTTATATCACTATCATTCCACTTTTGTATCAAAAATGTTTATAGTTGTGGAATAAAGCTTAAAAAATCATACAATCAACAGATAGATAGACAGGGAGAAACTAATCGGAGACGATTTGACAAACAAAAGTACAATCTTCCTGACGACAAACAGCTGCGGCTGCGGTTTTCAGTGAGGTGAAGGCACTACCCCAGACGTAGCTTCGATGCGCCCTACCTCTCTTAAAACACTCAGACCAAGACAAACAGACATGTTGACAGACAGGAGCGTTGGTGTCAAAGTAACGTAACAGCGCGTTTCGCCCCTACGCCACCGAGCTCGTCAAAAAGCTGACCTTAGTTAGTACCTTAGAAAGAACCCCATAAAAAGACTTGGGAAAACCTCCATAGGGAATTATCCCACAACCTGTTGCCTGCGTTTATGGTAGTCAGAATGAGTGTGTAAATGTTGAATGATTGAAGGTACAACGGTTGAAACATTAGTGGTACCTATTTGACGAATCGCGATCTATTGACAACATACGCAAACGGTTTTAGTATTTCTATTTGAATATTATCTTATCTCTTATCCTACGTCGGCATTGCAGGGTACGGGCCAAGTTATTTACTCGTACAATCTAATTCAATAATTTATTTAACAAAAAAGTATTTAATAAGCAAGTAAGAAAATTATACATACGTACATGTACATACATACATGTCATCACGCCTATTTCCCATTGGTGTAGGCAGAGACTTTGGACCGCCGGGTGCACCGATCCGAAAATACATCTCTCGCCTCTTCCACACTCGTGAACCTCCTCTCGCATGCTCTTCGGTTTTGGGTGATTTTGATTTTGCCCGTTTTTAGTACATCAGCTATTTGATTCATATGTGTGCGTCTAGGGCAGCCCCTGCCAATATCTTCACTCACTCTTGCTCGATATACTTCTTTCGTAACCCTTTTGTCATCCATTCTTACCTTAGCATACCCATTTAAATTTTTGTCACTAGATCATCTTTCATTCCACATTGTTCTCGTATCGTCTTACTCTATCAATCATTCTGAATCCATACATACACGTCAGTGCTCTCATTTCAACAGCGTTGACCGCACTCGACAGCGCATAAGTGACATCCCTGGTGTTGCAAATGTCCATAGGCTGCGGTAACTGTTTACCATTAGGCAGACCGTATGCTTGATGCCACCACTGTGGTATAAAAGAAAACTTTCATGCCTCTTCTGCCATACCCATTATTTAGTTCCGTCAATGTTGGCATTAATAGACCCTGAATAATTCTATAATAATTAGAATATATTTTCACATTTTCGAATCCCGAGAAAACTATATAATACATCCAATTAATGTGAAATTTTATACGGTTTTTAACTAAGAGACGATGCATTGCACGCAGTCTAGTATTTTTTTCTTTGTACAACATCGGGAGACAAGCATACGACCCACCTGATGTAAAGCAGTTGCCGTAGCCTATGAACGTTTGTAACATATTAAGTGTCACTCGCGCGATGCCACCTCTGCTGCTAACATAACAACTCCTTAGGAGCTTATTGGTGACCTCACTCACATGCAGGTACACAACAACCCTACAGAGAGTTATTATTTGGCTACAG
Source organism: Pyralis farinalis (assembly GCA_947507595.1). Lineage (NCBI taxonomy): Eukaryota > Metazoa > Arthropoda > Insecta > Lepidoptera > Pyralidae > Pyralis > Pyralis farinalis. The sequence continues at coordinate 32,281,948 of OX382277.1, read as the reverse complement.
TTTTCTGTGACGTGGAGGTACTTCCTCAGACAGACTGCTTTGATTCCCCCTATCTCTCTTAAAAACACCCAGACGAGGACAAACAGACATGTTCATGCACACAAATGTTTGTCCTGTGTGGGAATCGAACGCCACGAGCGTCAGTGGCAAAGTCGCGTTTTAACCGTTGCGCCATTGATCTCGACTGAAAATTGGGTTTTTGTTTATTATCATAAAAGTTAATTTTTTTGAATTAGTTTTATAGTATATTTTTATCAAAATCTTATAAAAAGTATTTAAATTGTTTACATTTTTTTGACTGGCCGTGCCAATTAGTTAGTCCATAGTGAAAACATGAATTCAACATTTTGCAATTACAACTTTTTGCGAATTAAACATTGTGGTTCGGAAGGGCAATTACAAATACGTGCATAAGGCCGAATACATGATCTTAGTGGCATATGCACGCATCATGATTTGAACCTAGGAACACTCGGTTAACAGGCTGGTTCATTATCCACACTGCTCAAGCATTGAAAAACTGTGCACCTACAAGAGTGCAATTAGGGGTAATTGCACTCTGAAAACACGAAATAATATCATTAATCAATTTTAATTGTGATTTTCTTACAAGACTCATCAACCATTTCTAGTGAATTTGACGCTTGGGCTAAAGGTTATAGTGAGTTTTTCCCACAATTTTCAATGAAATTTGAAGAACTTGGCCATCTTTTGTAAAGCTACGATAACTTTATCGAAGAATTAGTCACATGTACATTATATCTTTCAGTTTCTTCACTGATGTTATATCATTCAGTGTGATTCCAGTGAAATAGACACCTGTCATTTTTTAATAAGAATTGTTTTGAATTTAGTGAATACTGCGACAAAAGTACTGTGAAAATGTCTGTGGAATTCTACGGAACCGTGCCCACTTTTCATTCGGTAAATATTTTGATACTGCACAAGTTTTCTTTCTCTTCTATGTACAACGTCCCAAACAAGCATACGGTGCGCCTGGTGTGAAAGAGCTCTCTTGTACTCTCTATGGGTTTGAATTTAATGAATTGCGTTTTTAGGTTAGAATGAGATTTTGTTGAAATCACCATCCAAGGAACATCGAATCAGATGTAAACAAATAGGTTTCCATTTGGTGCCGAGAAGGGGTATACTCACCTATCACGACCAGGTGTTATCAGAAGGTGGTATCGGGGCCCTAGAACCGGAGACCGAGCATGAAAAGAGCTATGAATGTTAAAGAAGCAAGTGAGGTGTAAAATGACCGATTCATGTCGTTCGGTTCTCGCTGCCTGCCACACAAGGGGCTCAGAGTGAATTACAGACAGATGGACAGATTTATTTGAGAGCAGTGATAGCCCAGTGGATTAAGAATCAGCTTTTAACCGAAACCTGGTTCGCATCCTAACGTCGGGATGTTCACTGAATTCGTGTTCTGGTATATGTACATATTTGTAATTATCACTTCCTCGGCGGTGAAGGGAACCATTGTCCAAGAAATTATATTCCGAAAATTATGTGATCTTACTTAAGAACGGTCTGGTGTTCTCTCTGGCTTGTGGAGTCTGATGGGAGTCGCTCTATGTAAAAATCATATCTTTTCCAAATCCTTAGGCATAGGTTTTGACGAGCTCGGTGGCTCAGTCGTGAATGACGCGACTTTGACATCAACGCTCGTGGGTTCGATTCCCACATAAGGCAAACATTTGTGTGCATGAACATGTCTGTTTGTCTTGGTCTGGATGTTTTAAGAGACGTAGGGCTCATCAAAGCAGCCTGTCTGGGGAAGTACCTCCACCTCAAAGAAAATCGCAGCCAAATAACAACTCTCTAGAGGGTTGTTGTGTTCCTGTGTGTGAGTGAGGTTACCAGCAAGCTCCCAAGGAGTTGCTGTGTAAGCAGCAGAGGAGACATCGCACGAATGATCAATAATATATCGCAAGTCTTAATAGGCTACGGTACCCGCTTTACATCAGGTGGGCCGTATGCTTGTATGCCTCCCGACGTAGTATAGGAAAAAAACGGATTGCACTCCGGGAGTGCCGGCAGAAGTGAAAACTTGAACATTAACGTTGTGCATTTTTGAATATTTTGGAATGGTTAGGGAATAATTTTGCACGAACTGCTTTATTTATCAGTACAATATTCATTTATTGCGCTATCGTACACAAGCATGACAATTTATATTACATTAAAAATTTAACACTTCAGAACTATTACAATTATTTTACATTAAAAAGTTTATCTCTCAGAAATATCTTCTTTCATCCATAATTTCAACGACTCTTTCACCATCATCATTACCAGCATCATTATCGCCAATATCTAAAACTCAAACAGACACGCACACTCGCGCAAGCGCCCTGCGCCGCTTAAACAAACATCGATGTTGATAAACTACGTTGAACGAAACACGTAAACGCCAACAATTTCATGGCGCTTTCAACGTTTTGGTCGCGAGAAAATAATGCCCTATGACTATGAACGATCTAGCGCTTCATGTTTTAATTGTTTAATTAGAGGGAACTAATGCATCGAACTAAGTTCTAATTCTCACCAAAATCTTACGGTCAGGGTCACGTGTCCTGACGGCCTGACGTCAGTTTAGCATTTTTTAATCATCCCAAAAAGTCACAACGCCGCTAAAGAAGTTTTCACTTCAAAAAAGAAAGGCAGCAGACCCGGCAAAGATAAATATAGATTTGTTTATTGGTGATATATAGATCAGTAGACATATCGATTATTTGTAGTAATGAGGAACGTGATAATCAGAAAGTCACTCATAATTCCAAGTAATTATATGATAAATGCATTAATAATCATACTAAGCCAACAAAGCATTAGCACTTGTCATATATTAAAGTAGTAAGTTTAGTTATAAGAGAAGTAGCGTGCATCAAAGTTGCCTGTCTGGGGAAGTACCTCCATCTCACAGAAACCCGCAGCCAAATAAATCCTCCTGGAAGGTTGTTGTGTTCCAGCATGTGAGTGAGGTTCACCAGTATGCTCCTAAGGTTGAGCAGCAAAGGTGGCATCGCGCGCGCATCGCGCATCAAATTACTGTATTATAAGCGTTCAAGGACTATGGTAACCGCTTTACATCAGGCGGACCGTATGCTTTTGTGTTGTTTATAAAAAAAAGTGCGAGTGAGGTCACCAGTATACTCCTAAGATTGCTGTGTTAGCAGCAGAGTTGGCATCGCGCAAGTGATACTTAATGTATTGCAAGTTCATAGGTTACGATAACCGCTTTCCATCAGGGGGGCCGTATGCTTGTATGCCTCCCAACGTTGTATAAAAAAATATATTTAAAATGTTGTCGAATACTGTTCTCAGTCTAGAATCTGCAATATGAAGTCTATCTATCTACATGTATACCTTCACTTCGCACTGTCGCTTGATGGGTAGGTAGAGAGAGCCGAACGCCACATTACTCAGTTTTTACACGTCTAACTCCTTCTTCTTCTTATCTTTAACATTCATAGCTCTCCTCAAGAAGTGTAGTTATGAAGCTTATAGCAAGTAATGAGACATTAATTATAAAAATATACATGAAAAATATCACATTCTGTACTGTATTGTACGAAGGCTCCACATGTCACCTTCTTGTTAAGCATAGCTCGGTATATATATTATATTAGCTTTTAACCGCGGCTTCGCTCGCATTGATAAAAATATATTTTTTTTAAATAAAAAGTATCCTATGTTATTCTGATACCTCCAAGAATATGTGTACAAAGTTTCATGATGATCGGTTCAGTAGTTTTCGCGTAACAAACAAACGGACATTCACATTTATAATATTAGTAGAATTATGTGTACATATACTACAGTATTCTATAATAGTTGTCTTGTGTATTTCATTGTTTCATACTATGTCCCTCTAGTTTGCTAATTTGTGCTGCATTTACAGAATTTTATACGTGAAAGCACGTAATTAGATAGTACTTACTTATTTATTATATTTATTAGAACTGTTTGTTGTCTGAAATAAAATAATATTATTATCAGCTAAGATGACACAGGAGAGCTGAGTGTCGTACAGGCACATGGAATGTGAGAGGTGGTCTAAAAGATAAGATGAATGAGTTGATAGATATAATGAACGTGAGATGCCTAGATGCTTTGTGTGTGTCAGAGACCAAGCGAAAGGGAAGCGACACCGAAGATCTGCCCGGTGGCATGATGGCCCAGACCAGGACGTTCATGCCAGTGCTGGCGTAGGTGTCGTGCTTTCGTCTCGCTTGGCCGCCGGTGTGAAAGATTACGATTTAGTAGGTCCAAGACTTCTCTGGGTTAAGATAAAACTGGGGATTACGCGAGTGTTTTTAGTTGCAGCATATGCTCCTGTGAGCTCTGATGATCCCCAGGAGCTCGAGAAGTTTTGGGAGACTGTAATATATGTGTATTCTGGATTTGGCCGAAGCGAATGAACGCATAATTATGTGTGGTGATCTGAATAGATGGGTTGGGACCAAGCGAAGCAGTTATGAGGCTGTGCTTGGTCCATACGGAGATAAGAGAGTGAACGATGCTGGTAAGTTACTTTTAGAACGTATGGAACGAAACCTCCTTGTGTCGAACACGCTCTTCCATCACAAGGATATTCACACTTACACATGGAGACGGAATGAACAGAAAAGTGTGATTGATTTGATTTTGATAGATGAACGTCTCCGAAAGTCGTTAATGGATACAAGAGCCTTCAGAGGTCCCACTCTTGAAACGGACCACTATCTAGTGATAAGCCGATTTGTGGGCCTTTTCAAGAAGTGGAGGCAATGGCGAGTGCGTATTCCTTTCGGAGACCATGAAAGAATAAGAAGTGAAAAATTGGAAGATGAAAGTGTGATGAGTACGTATGTACGTCTAGTTAGTGAAAGACTTGCAAACGCGAGTCTTTCCGACTCAGATGTAGACAAATATTGGAAAATTCTGAAAGAAATTATGGTGGACAGTGCGAAAGAAGCATGTGGATGCGCAAAGAGACGTAGAACACTAAGAGGAGATGCCTGGTGGGATGCGGAGGTTCAATCCTCCGTGGAAAAAAAAAGCGTGGCTGGATTACGTATCATCTTTGCACCAGAGTGATGGTATGAAAGAAATGAAGAAAGAAATATACCGTCGATGCAAGAATGACTCCAAAGCTTTAGTGAAAGAGAAGCATGAAAGACTACATATGCGTGAAGAAGAGAAGCTGACGAAGAACTTCGAGGGCAAATACCAAACTCTTCTGGAGAGAGGTAAAGAAGTCTCGAAGTGGTTCGTCAGCATCCGGAATGGACAAGATAAGATGTAAAGCTGGTGACATTCTTGCTAATACTCAGGAAGTGTTAGAACGGTGGAGTGAATATTTTAGAGAAATGTATGATTCTGTCCATGACGCTGGCATTGTGAATGAGTCCGTGCTTGACTCGGCAGTGCCAGCGTACCATGAAGACATTACTATGGATGAAATTGAATGGTCGATACGAAGTTTGAAAGATGGAAAGTCAGCGGGAATCGATATGGTAACAGCTGAGATGATCAAGCTAGGTGGTACCTACGTTAGACGCCTTCTGGTTTTTGAGCAAATTATGCTGGAGAACCGGAAGAGTCCCGAGCGATTGGAGACGCGCAGTCATCGTGCCCTTGTATAAAGGCAAGGGCTCACGTATGGACTGCGCCAAATATAGGGCCATCAGTTTGATCAGCTTAGCAGCTAAAGTGTATGGAAAAATCATTGAAAGGAGAATGAGGGTGAAATCCGATGGAATACTTTGGGAAGCACAGGGTGGATTTCGAAGCGGCAGAGGATGTACGGATCAAGTTTTTTCACTCCGCAATATCGTAGAGAAGCATCTGGCTTTGGACCAGAACGTTTTCTGCGGTTTTGTGGACTTTGAGAAAGCATTTGATAAAGTCGTGCGAAAGAATCTCTGGAACATTTTGCCCAGATATGGGGTTGACGGTGACCTACTCCGTGCTGTGCAATCCACTTATGAGGATTGTACAGCATGTGTGCGGGTGGACGGCATCTTGTCGCCCTGGTTTGATGTCAACATTGGTGTCAGACAGGGATGCGTGCTGTCGGCTCGGCTGTTCATCCTGTATCTCTACAGTTGTCTTCAGAGAATAAGAAATATGAATGTGGGAATGCGAATGGGTGACTCAGTGGTCAACTGCCTGCTTTATGCAGACGACGCGGCATTAATAGCAGAATCACCATCCGAACTGCAAACACTAGTTACAACAATGAAAGATGATTGTATGAAGAAAGGCTTACAATTGAATGCGAAGAAAACCAAGATAATGGTATTTGAAAGAGAGACAACCAGAACGAACACTAGGATTATGGTTGATGATGTAGTGTTGGAGCAAGTGAATGAGTACAATAAATGCGGTCGAGATGAGAGCATTACGCAAAATTTGTGGCATAACGCTTGCTGACCGCGTTCGTAATGAAGACGTGAGAGAAAGAGTTGGTCTAAAAGAGAGTGTCGGTGTTAAGATAAGAAAGGGCATACTCCGTTGGTTCGGACATGTAGAATGAATGCGGGACGAAAGAATGACGAAACAGATATACAATGCAAAAGTGGAAGGATGTAGGAGCCGAGGAAGGCCGAGACTAACCTACCATGACCAAATTGGTCGTGTTTTATCAGAAGGTGATGTCAGGAGCCCAAGGAACCGGCGAGCGTGCATGGAAAGAGCTATGAATGTCACAGAAGCGAGTGAAGTATGCAAGGACCGCGTCTTATGGCGCTCGGTTCTCTCTGCCTAACCCGCAATGGACTTGGCGTGAAGATATACATACATACATGACAGAGAAAGGCTTAGTACAAGAGTGTCATGGTAACGGGTCGCACTATATAGACACAGAATAACTAATTGTATAAGCGTAGTATGGATATATACCAGCGAGCCCGAAAGACGTTGTGTTATCTTGGAAATATATCTATCTATCCATCGGGTGCAATTGCGAATCTAAATCATCAGGTACTCACTCGTACATATTACCTATACGTATATATACTAGCGGAGCTTCATGAATGTACCAAATGTACACAGTACACATGGATTATTCCACTATGTTCACCTAGGTGATATCACCTGGGTGAAGGAAGTGGAATCTTTGGTGTCTTCATTTCACCTTGGAACCATATCACCTAGGTAAAATCACCCAGGTGAAATGATTCGACATAAGCGGAGTCCTTTGTTCACCTTGGAATTGATTCACCTAGGTGAACAGAAGCGACTTTTTTTATTAATCTTGTGGACTTTTATCACCCACATAAACCGTGCTAGAAACTCTCAAATTAACAGACAACTTAATATTTAACGTTAATTAGACACATAAGAAACGTACCTACACCAGTGTAAGTCATGATACGTAAAAAAAATCTACAATGATTTTGTTAACTAGGATATTATGGTAATTTATATTTGGCAACACTTACTGGTGTAATATAAAAATAGTTGAGGGTAGTTTGGTTAGTATAAAACTATTTTTACAAATTTTTCGTGTTTTTTTGCTGAGTGGTAGTGATCGAGATAATGACTGAGTTTAAGATTATTAACAAGGGTCGTGGTAAAAATCTATTATACAACGGTTATGAATATTATAAGAAAAAGACACATAAATCTGGTGGTATTTGGTGGAGATGTTGTGAACAAGTAAAAAAAAAATGTCTGGGATCTGTGACTATCCAGGTACGTATTGAACAGCGAATCATATTTTTTATTTATTTTTTAGCGTACGATATGATTCGCAATAATACCAATTAAATAATTTATAAATTTAAATAATTTATTAATTTGATCACTATGTTATTGATATGTTCCTTTCCTGTCAGATACAAGGTCATAGTTCTAATTAGAAATGCAGTTAACCACATTATTGCGTTTTTTTTTTATATTGGCTCAGCATAGTGGCTCCTCTTCGCCTGTTGGTAAGCGAAAAGGGGAGCCCAAATTGCAGCGGCAACTGACAAAGGACTACGGTGTCCTGTCAGTTGACGCTACCATGCTGGCCCGCAAGGTGCTTCTTCACGCTTCGTTTGAAGGATCCCATGTTGTAGGAAGGAGGAAACACATGTGCAGGCAAGGCGTTCCACTTTTTAATAGTTCGACAGAGATAGGAGTTGCCGAACTTTTTAGTACGAGAACAAATGTCCTCAACAGTGGAATGATGACATCGCAAGCCTGCACGTGTGGTTCTATGACGGAAGGGAGAGGGTGGGATAAGGGAAAATAGTTCTTCAGACTTCACGTATACTTCAGCGTAAACCTACCCAAGAATATTATGGTATTTTTTGGGGTGTAAGTGGCTCAATGTCACCTTTATAGCCAAAGCCAACCTCACCTGCCAGTGGTGCACCCTGCTGAATAAAAAACGAGGCTTCGGCGAAAGAGAGGGAGGGCACGACGATAGTCCGACTGGGGAAGTACCTCCAACTCACAGAAAACCGCAGCCAAATAGCAATTCCCTGGAGGATTGTTGTGTTCCTGCGAGTGAGTGAGGTTACCAAGTTGAAAAGTGGCGGAGTTGCTGCGTTGGCAGCGTGGATGGCAACGCGTGAGCGACATTCTTTGTGTTATGAGCGTCTATGGGTGCGATAGCCGCTTCACATCAGGCGGGCCGTACGCTTGTTTGCCACCTTAGTGGTATAAAAAAAATAAGGTATATCCCAATAAACGTACCGATACTAATTTATTGAAAATTGTGGATTTTCTTAGTGTAGGTAATTAAATTATGTTATTTAATTTTAGGATAACCGTATTACGAAAAAAATTGCTCATAACCCTGACTGCACTCAAAATTTTTCAAGAAATATAGTCAAGGAAAAAATAAATGAATGCAAGGAAAGAGTGAACAATTTAGATTGTGATTCAATACCCCATATTTAAATGTATATAATATATAAAAATTTGTAAAAATAGTTTTATACTAACCAAACTACCCTCAACTATTTTTATATTACACCAGTAAGTGTTGCCAAATATAAATTACCATAATATCCTAGTTAACAAAATCATTGTAGATTTTTTTTACGTATCATGACTTACACTGGTGTAGGTACGTTTCTTATGTGTCTAATTAACGTTAAATATTAAGTTGTCTGTTAATTTGAGAGTTTCTAGCACGGTTTATGTGGGTGATAAAAGTCCACAAGATTAATAAAAAAAGTCGCTTCTGTTCACCTAGGTGAATCAATTCCAAGGTGAACAAAGGACTCCGCTTATGTCGAATCATTTCACCTGGGTGATTTTACCTAGGTGATATGGTTCCAAGGTGAAATGAAGACACCAAAGATTCCACTTCCTTCACCCAGGTGATATCACCTAGGTGAACATAGTGGAATAATCCGTGCCTATTGCATTGTTTTAGTGGTCTAAAACCATTTTCGCATTATTGCCTTTCAAATGATTCAAAGCCTATAACGGACATAGGTACAAACATTTTTTGTATTTTATATATATAGCAGTTCAAATATGCTCGCTATTACAGATATGACGAATGAATGTTTCTATATTTTTTATCTACTGTTGCCAAATTTCCATTTTTAGGGTTCCATGCCTAAAAAAGGAAAAACGTCATTCACTTTGTTGTCCGTCTGTCTGCCTTTTTCGCAGTAACGGGTACAGCTATCAAGCTGAAATTAATATCAAATACTCAGGTCTGTAATCCCTTCGAGCAATGAAAAAATCAAACGTCTAAGTCGCGTTGACTTAGACGTCACGACTTAGAATCAGACGATACGGCTGTTTATGTATCGTTTATGCGCATATTTTGACACTCGCAAGGCAATCAAAACCTATAGGGTACTTCCTGTTGACCTAGAAATTAGTTAAGAAGCAATGTCATGTTTCTGCATGGCATTTCTTTGCAAGAAAAGGAACAAATCCGAAAACCGTAAATTTGTAGTTCCATCACAAAAAGAAAATATGTTTGTAACAATAATTTGCGAAAATATTTTTTACGAAACCCTCAGAACGCAAGTCCGACTCGCACTTGACGGCTTTTTTATTTTTTTGTTATAGTACAACAAAAATCGGAAACTGATTCACAAACGGAGGAGAAAAAGGTACTCTTTTGTGAAGTAGTTTTCAAAATGTAATAAAAATCTTAGAAACAGAAATAAGTTGTTTATCCCGATTTTTAATTATATTCGACTCCATAACTTACTGTCTAGGAATAAGATACCACACCGACTCTAACTCACCCCACTGCTGGGATACGGGTCTCCCTTCAACCGAAGGGGTTTAGAGCATACTCTATCCACCACCACGCTGCTCAAATGCGGATTGGTGGAAGCCAGTGTTTTCAAGCCGCCCGAAGGCCACTGACTTAGCTTAACGATGTCTGTCATCTATCGACAATAGCCGGGACCGACGGCTTAACACAGAAAAGCTCGAGATATATAAACCCATCCGTAGATAGGCTGCGGTCGACGTCGCTTAACCTGCCTGTTCAGTTAGAATGATACGCGCAGTGATACCATCAGTTCTCTAGAATACAACAAGGTTTTATTAAAAAAAATTAAATGTCTGAATGCCCGCCCGCTAGGGCAAAATGGCAAATTTATTTTTTATACCACTAAGGTGGCAATCAAGCATACGGCCTGCCTGATGTTAAACAGTCACCGTAGCCTATGGACATTTGCAACACCAGGTCACGCATGCGTTGCCGACCCTCTAAAAACCTCTTCACGCATTTCTTGAAGAACTCCATGCTGTAAATAAAAAACCTTTGTCTTTTTTATCTTTGGTTTTAATGTATACATATAAGAAGTAGACTACTGGTAACTTAACTCGCAAGAACACAGGAATCTTCCAAGGAATTGAGTTGCTGCGGTTTTTTCTGAGGTAGAGATACATCCTCAGACTACTTCGATGCTTTGGTTTTTGATTCGTCTCTTAAAAACACAGACTAAGAGAAACACACATGTTCATGCACACGAACGTTTGGGAATGGCCCCACGAGCCTTAATGTGCGTAAATTCCTCCAATGCTCTGATTTTTATTCTAAAACTATATATATAGTGGGTGTGTGCTGGCCGGCGCTAGGCCGCATGAACTAATTGGTGGCGGTAGCACACAAAGCACGTTAGATCAAATTGCATGTAAATTTGACTTTCGCAAATTATTAACTATACCTATATATTATCTAACAGATAGGACCATAAACAACACGCGGACAAATGATTACTATCTACATTAGACAGTGAATAAACTATAGTCCATTGAAATGTGTTACATTCTTTAGGCTTAGCATGCAAAAGTCACAGCACGCAATTTTATTTTTTGAATGTCAAGAGGGGGTTAGTGCAAATTTAAGTTTATGTTTGTGGAGTCGCAACTCAGGACATTTCCCAGGGTTGTGAGAAATTTCATTCCTCTATTAAAATGCTCTGAGGGCATTTTTTTGTAAATAACTTTAACCAGAAAATATTATAACAACCAAAAATAAGTTTGTCAACAAATGTTTACATATTTCGGTAATAACTCTGTTATTTTTGGTTCTACGACTAAACCAAAATTGTAGAGAATTTAATTTGCAACAAAAAATGATTTCACAAATTTACTGTGTCAAGCTTGCCCGATATTACGTAAAAACTAATCGTAGTCCTTTTTACGAAATGGCGACAATAGAGAGGGACAAGTGTTGCGACCCCACAAATATGAATTTAACTGTACTTTTTTTTTGTATATCAAGATATCCAAAAAATAAAAATGCGTGTTACATGTCACTCTATGTACATTGACGTGACAAATTGTTTATATTGGAATGATTATGTTTTAAAAATTCTTATATTCGAAAATCATCCTCGCATTAATTATGGAAGACTCAAGGTTCAAATTGGGACCGCATATAGCGGTAGGTATATCTGTTACGTTTTATTACATACTAGCTTCCCACCCCGTATTCGCACGGGTGATCTGAACGCTACGAAACTTCACAGGATCACCCGCTGGATTAATCCGAAGATTCCCTGAAAATTTCATCAAAAGCTGCCCAGCCGTTTTTGAGTTCATAAAGGACATACAGGCAATAAATATATATATATATATAGACTAGCTGAAGCCCGCGGCTTCGCACGCATGAGATTTGGGCTTTTAGTAGCCTTTATTTCTCTATAGACCTCAAATCCTTTCTGTTTAAAAAAAAACAAAGTTCAGGGTCATAGATGCAATCATAGAGCGATTCAATTTTCATACAGCGTCATCTATTGACCTTTACGGGAGGCAACGTATATTTATTTTATTTTTATTACATAAAAAATGCGTAGTTTTAAAAAATACGTATTCTATGAAAATAATAAAGTTTTTCATTTTTTACGCAAGAACCCGAAATATTTACGGGATAAAATGTACCCTATATTCTGCTTTGAACAGTCGTCTACCTACCAGTGATAGTCCCGTCAAAATCAGTTCAGCCATTTCGAAGATTAGCCCGGACAACAAACAGACAGACAGACAAAAAAGTTAAAAATGCGTATTTAGGCTTTGGTAATGTGAAAATAATAATATGAGCTTAAGATAAAGGCTTTATTTTGAAATCACAGACAGACACTTCAATTTTTTTAATATGTATAGATGTATAGATTAAGATTAGTTACCTATAATCACACACAGTAATATATCTATTGTATTTACGTTTTATGAGTCATTAACATTGTTTTTTATAATCAGCAGGTGTGCTTTCTAATCTGACTTGTGACGTTTGTACAAACATCAGGTGTGTGTTCTAATCTGACCATCAAGACAAGTAAATAAATAATATCTTATTATTTATCTAAATAGTCGAAAATTTATAAAGGTAAAGGAAGAAAAGTCGAGTCTTCAAGAAACAGTCTATATTCTCAGCAGACAGAATAACTAACTACAATAAAGAATTTTTGATGATAAGAATAACTATGCTCATGAACAACAGAAAAGCTTGTTTTGACATATGGATAGATCTTCGCAACCGAGAGGGAAAACCAAATCATTCTTAGGGTAAGGTCAAACGTCATTCTAACACGAATTCAGTGGTACGAGTACATTCGATTTGAACTGGGGATCTGCTGGTCACTAGGCCGCTTCTTTCTACTCTAAGCTAAGCTATCACTACTCCTATTTATCCCCTCTAAACTTACTGGTATTAATCCTGGTCATTTGATAGGCGTGCGCGGGGATATCGATCAAACACGTAGAGGCCCCTCAGAAAAAAGTGATGTAATGTAGACAATGTAGTATGCCACCTCTGCTGCTAATACAGCAACTCCTTAGGCGGCTAGTGACCTCACTCACTCGCAGAAATACAACAATCATTAATAACACACACATGACGACCAACAGACATGTGCATGGACATGTCTGTTGGTCGTAATGTGCATGGGCGTAACACAAATGTTTGATCTACATGGGAATCGAAGCCACGAAGTGCTAAAGTAGCACAGCTACACCACTGGATTGTCAAGATAACCTAAAACTAGTTTCCTATATACAATACAATTCGCTAATGTTACATTATAATCGATTTATGTATAACCAAGTAAACAAAGTATTGTCTAATCTTATGGATAGAAGTTTCATAAAGGCAAATATAAAATTACGAGTAGATGAGGTCGGTGTCGCAGTGGCGATACGCGCTATTACGTTACTATGACACACACCGCTCATAGGTGTAAATGTAAGAAAATATCAGCCCGACAATTCCTTTGGCTAATTCAATGGTTTTCAACGCGGCTTGAACTCAAAACTTACGAATTTGATTAGCACGTTGATACAAACAAAGAAACAACAATCAAACAAACAAACCTTTCCGCTTTATATATTAGTATATATAGGTACTAGAGCTTGGTCCTTATGTTGGAGTACTGCTTACCTCGAGATTACGAAGTCATGAATATTGCAACAGCATAACCGAGCAATAACCGAGCAATAACCCTCTGAAACAGCCTCAAATATTCACATTGATGTTGTCGAAAACAGACCACGGAATACATGCAAAGGCCTAAGGTCAACAGCCAAACCCTTTTACCCTATTGCATTGTTAATTTGCTATAAAGTATAAGCTAAGTTTAGTTAGTTACTAAAATATTTGCCCGCACCCTTCCTTTATGAGGTCAGGGAATTGGTATATCAAGACAAATGGATGTAAAAAACTGTCAGTTGTCAGGCAGTTGTTAAAGTTTGCACGTGTGTGAACAGGGCTAAGGTCCTTTTCCATAATCGATACACAAATTCAGTTTGATTCATTGTCGTTTCTCAAGGGCAACTACTGAGTAATTCTAGCCCAGTGGATAATGAACCGGCCTATAAAACAACTGGCCCCAGTTCGTATCCTGGCGTGTACCGCTAAATTCGTGTTTTTTGTATTTATGTACGTATTTGTAATTACTTGCTTGGCGGCGAAGGAAAACATCGTGAAGAAAGCCGCACGTCACTGACAAGCAAAGAAGAAGATATAGCGCAGCAAGGTTTCTGGCTCAGTTCAGAAAACAAGCAGAGAAGAGCATCAAGTATACTTGGTCCTAGTTTCAACTAGTCTACCTAGGCTAGTACATTATTATGAGACTTGTACATATACAACACTAACTGCAGCCCTCGGTTTTCCTGCAACCCGACATACAGTGGGAACCGCTTTTTCTTGCTTTCTTTTTCCTCGACTTCCAAGAGTCGTGTATATCCTATCCTATCCTCAAGAATCGGGTTATGAAATGCAAAGAGAACTTTTCAAATTCGATTGGCAATTCCAAAGATCAGCGTGTTCAAACAAACAAACTATTCCGCTTTATCCGCGATCAGAAACTGTTTTATATATTTATTATTTGCCTTACCAAATAAGTCCTCACCTGCGTTCCTAAAGATACTGGGTTACTTATAGTTTTATGATTAGTAGGCAAATATATTGAATGATTTTACTACTTTATTTTCAATGTTGAACATAAACATCCGCCATTTTGATTTTATGGTGTTGTTAATATCTTCTACGCCTCACCCCAGACCTTCGCATCATGGAATGTTTTTGTGCTAAAACAGAGCTTGGTTTCTTGATAATTCAGTTGTAAATTTCGTATGCCACGTCGATTTCTTCAAATATACGTAGTTCAGTAGAATGTTAAGCAAGGAAGCTTTTGTATTCCAAACCATATCAGAAAATGGCCAGTACTCTTGTGAGGGTGAGTCCACGTTGCAGTTAATGTGTATAGTTTATTGATGTTGCCGTCACCGGGCCCATTGGATTAACAACCGACCCATTTTCCGGTGATCCCTGGTTCGAATCCCGTTGTAGGCATGTACAATATGTACATATTTATAATTATCACATCATATACTCGGCAGTGAAGGATAACATCGCGAGGAAACCAGCGCGTCCAAGAAATTATACTTCGAAAGACCTGTGACCTAACCTGAGAAAGGTATGGTTTTCTCTCTGGGTTGTAGAGGTCTTCCGGCAGTCGCTCTATGCAAAAATCTGTATCTTCACCAAATCCCTGACTTATGGGACCCCGTCAATTATAATGAATTAAGATACGGAATAACTCCAGGAAGACGATGAAGACGTCACCATGTCACCGGGCTACCACAGTCACGTCTCACACTGGTAACAAATACACTCCGCGCGGTGGAGACGAGGCATTAGGACTACCTGAGCCTGAGGATTTGACGAAGATACTGAAACTGCCGTCCGACCCTCACGACTCAGAGGAAACACTTGTCGTTTTCTAGGTTACGTCACGTCTTTTCACGTGATAATACAAATGTGTACATAAATCCCAAAAGCCGAGCATGCTCACACCAGCGTTTGCACCTGCCATGCAATTCTGTAAGAGCAAACATCCTTACATCCTCGGAAACATCGGCTGTTATAGCCTTGAACACAAAATTGCAATTCCTTAGTGTCGCTTTTCATGGTTGTGCGACACTAGCGTCGCAAGGCTGCGTTTGGAATTGGAACTCTACAAGGCAAACAGCCTCGCGTACGCTTACAGCCTTATAGAATACCAAATAAAAAGCCGTGATCGCAGTAGACGATGTCAAAGCTGTGACATCTGTGATCACAGCGACGCGCACAGCTATTACGAGTCGCTTAGAGAATTGCATGGCTGGTGTGGAACCAGAGACCGTAGGTTAATACGCTGTTCAATACCCACTGAGCTATCACTGATTCTCTTGATCTATTCATTTACAAATAATTACACTGCGGTAAGAGAGCGTATATAGCTAAGTGGTCATTTTGTTTTCATTAACAACGCTGAATTTGAGACCAATTCACAAAAATCGCTCAATACCGGCACTGTAGAACCATATTAGGTATGTTTTTTGGAGACATTATATGTATATATTATTTATGCACAATTAGTCATAATCTTGATTATTCCTATAAGTGGCCACAACAGGCAATCATTAAAATTGTACATAGATAATAAATTACAATAACAAGATACTCGTATGTGTCAAAAAACATAAATGTGGATCTACAGTGCCAGTATTGAGTTTTTTGTTTCGAATTGGTCTTAAATACAGCGTTGTTAATAAAAACAAAATGACGGCGCCACTAAGTTTTATACGCCCTCTTTATGCAGTGTAATTATTTGTAAATGAATCGACATCAACCCTTGTTCATCCCACTGCAGGGATTCGGATCTCCCTTCAACCGAAGGGGTCTAGAGCATACTCCACCACGCTGCTCAAATGCGGATTGGCGGAGGCCAGTGTTTTCAAGCCGCCTGAGGGCCACTGACTGTCATCTATCGACAACAGCCGGGACCGACGGCTTCACGTGCCCTCCGAAGCTCGGAGAAACTCGAGATAGATAAACCCATCCATAGACAGGCCGTCGGTACTTAACCTGCATGTTCGGTTAGACCGTTAAAATGACGCACGCAGCGACGCCATCGAGCTCTCAAATGAATAGATAAAGAGAATCTACGATAATCTTATAGTGAGAATCTTAATAGAAACTTCCATATATTTCTAGTCCGTACCTAATACCATTTGTCCATTTACAAAGAACACGTGACCTTTCCACTTTCCGGTTTCGCGTCCCTGAATAATCAAAATATAACATTGAATTGTCGAGACATGAACTAAAATTGAGCGCACAATTACGACCAAAAGATAGGCCGTCCGCTTAGATTTATTTAATCAGACTATAATGCGCCGAAGTATTTTCGTTTTATGCAACTCTAATGGCGATTAATACATTCTTCCTGATGGTAAACAATTACAGTAATGAACACTCGCACCTATAGCATCGCTCGCGAATTGCCGAGTCTGCAAAAACCTCTTTACGCCTTGAAGAACCCCAAGCTATTTGAAAAACCTCGTAAAGTAGCTAATTCTATAACCTAAGTGTCCACAGAAGAAAATCCCCCTGAGTATTAAAAAAACCAGGAGCATATTATTTGGGGTTTTTCTATTACACAGAAACGAAGCATGTTACTATTTGTACTTACCGCAAGAATGCTAGAATTAAATGGGTTTTTAAAATCAAAACCACCCGTTGAAGGCACTTGAGCACAACAGCATAAATAAAAAGCGACTCAAAGGCGCATCAAAGCAGCCCGTCTGGGGAAGTACCTTCACCGAAAACCGTAGACAAAAAACAACTCCCTAGTTTTGTTGTGTTCCTGCGTGTGGGTGAGGTAACCTGTAAGCTCCTATGGAGTTGCTGTGTCAGCAGCAGAGGTGGCATCGCGCAAGTGATATTCAACGTATTGCAAGCGTTTATATCGCAATTGTTACACATTGAATTAAACAATTTTTAACGGAAGTATCACATGTTTTATTTATTTTGTTGAACCTGACGTTTCGAATGCTTTGCAGCGTCCGTGGTCGCAGGCTAAGGTGACGTATTATTTGAATGCTTATAAACATTATAATTTAATATCGTTATGTGTTTATATGATTATGCTCTCAGATTACATACTCCTCTAATTGTGCTATATTAATATAGAATTATTGCTATGAGGAGCTCGATGAAGTCGTTGCGCTTATCGCTTTAATCGAACACGCAGGTTAAGCACCGCCAAACGTGGGCTATCTATTGATGGGTTTATCTACCTTTTTTAAATAAACGTCATATGTAATAGCACCAGAAAGTCGATGAGGCACCGTTAAATTAGCAGCTGAGTTAGCAATACGTATGCGGTACTCCTTGTATTGGCAACACTAGTAAGTTACGGTGACATTTAGTGGGTCGTATGCTTGTGAGGCGTCGCAAAAGAAACTTGGATTTAGTTTGCGATTATTTTGTCGTCCGTGTACGCTATCCAAATATCGACCGAGCTGTTCTTAGGTCGTGGCCTTGGTCCCGCGACCTTCGTCGGTACTATCAAGGGCGACCGTACACGAAGCGTCCCTCGAGGACCGGTGACCTTTAGATGTTCACATGATAATTAAGATTATTTAGATCTGAATCAATTGCATCTTATACTTGGTTTATTAATACTCCTTTTTTTATACAAAGTCGGGAGGTATAAAAGCATGCGGCCCTCCTGAAGTAACCATCGCGAGCGCGTTGTCACCCCCACTGGTGACAAATTGACTCCTCAGAGGACTACTGTTAAAATCACACACTTGCATGAATACAACAATCCTACAAGGAGTTGTTATTTGGCTACAATCTGTAAGGTATACAAACCAAAAAACCGCTTGACTGGCCGTGCGAGACTACTGACCGATGGGAGAATACTTTAAACCAGGGCTTCCCAACCTTTCTTTTGTTGAGCCTCACTGGATTACAATTAATATTTTCATCCCCCCCCCCCTTAATTTATTCATCACAAAAAATTCCTCTTGTACTTGTTCTGGTAATTGTAAGACATTGATAAAAATTGGGTTTTTGGTCATGTGCCTTCTGAATTAATGCCTTCATTGTATCGGCGAAATTCGTCTTCCAGCAATTGCAAATGAGTTTCTATGACATCGTTCCAATGTTTGTACTTTTTGTTATGTTTATTTTTTTTGAATAGTCGAGAAAAGTTAATTCGCCCCCCTTGATATCTCCCTACTCTCCCTAGGGGGGCGTGACCCCCTGGTTGGGAACTTCTGCTTTTAACAATAAGCCGCTAAGTGTCGCGATTTTGATTCGCGAACTAGCCAATAAGAACTACCTACGCGTTCTACTTTACCCTCCGACGCGTAGCGGTGAATTGAGTCACTACATAATATTGGTCTCATCGTTTCTCCGTAGGTTATTTCCTTCATGTGACATGCACAGTCCGACTGATGAACTATCTCCTTCCTGTCCAGTCGCACTGTGCCCTATCTCTCTTTGCTTAACCACTGTCGTCTATCAAAAACAACCAGGACAGACGGCTCGATGCACGGCGGAAAGAACGGAGTGCCATGCGCAATATACGGTTACCATAATGCAATCTACAGTATAACTCGAAAAAACTTCTTTAACATTCATAGTTCGTAACAATAACTTCAAACCTTTAAGATATCCTACACTTGAAACTTTATGAAAATAGCAAACTTCTATGTGTTAGGAAATTATTTATTTTCTTCATAATTCAGAATATACGTAAAACTATACCGGCTTTATCAAAATTTTACCTTATTTTTTAGATTAAAACCTAAAGTTGACCCGCAGTTTGTACTAAAACTAACCTCGCGCGACGTCATTGTCGTCATATATTTAAAATAATTTAAATTAAAAAATGAATAATACATTTACGCAAACACTACGTCATAAATATGCAAATTAAATCACACACGAATATACAATGTTTTTCTTCATTTTATTTTCATTTGTTTACAATTTCCTTATATTGGGATATATAAAATCATACGCATTTCAAATTCGGACAGTATTGTAAAATGCACAGATTCTTATAATATAGATATCTCATTATATTAGTGTGTGTGTAAACATAACAATGTTACAAAACTATGTAAACCTTGGAACAGCGGGGCCTCCTGCCACTGGCTCTACAATGTCGCCAACTAGGTTGGTTTCAGTGCATATTTCTAATGTGCGTAACATGTGTAAAATTATAAAATATTTTTTTGAAGTAAAACTTCTTGACACACGCTTGACTTGGGCAGTAAGCTGGTGAATGCGTGACGAGAGCGTTACACAAAAGTGTGATCGGACGAGGCAAACGGAAGTTGAGAGGCAGATATAAGTTAGTGAAGTTAGAAAGAGAG